>CM053336.1:11318575-11369358 GCA_028583605.1 Dastarcus helophoroides | reverse complement strand
GGTCGAATTTTCGAAATTGTAATCAAAATATAAACAAATCAACTTCATAACAAAAATTTTCGAAATTTTTTATTATGAAGTTAAAACTTTTTGAAAAAATTAAAAATTTCGAATTAAGTTGATGGGTTACAGTTATTAAAAAAATCCTGAATTTTTAACTTAAAAATGCTCAAGTTTTGTGAAAAACTCGAAATTTATAGAAGAATCGGTATTCTAGATATTTTTTTAAAGTTCAATCGCCATGTTAGAAAAATTATAGAAGAAATTCATACAAATAACTTATTAAAAAATATCTTCTCAAAATAATGGCTTATAAGAGATTTTGATTTTTTAGTAAAAGGCCTAATATTCAACACTTTATTTAAATACCGAATTCAAAATTTAAATTTTTAAATTCTAAAACTGTAAAACTATTATCATAAAATCCAAGTTTTTCTCAAAATTTGGTGTTAAATTCCTAAAAGAAGCTTGTATAAATTTCAAGTTTTTCTCAAAATTTGAATTTTTTTTAAAGGGGGAGTTTAAGCTTGAAAATGTGCACAGTTCAACACTATTTTAATAAAGTTTAAAACAAAAGATTGAAATTTCAAATAAAAAACAAGAAATTTTAAGAAAAGTTTTTCTAGAAACGAAATCTCAGTAAAATTTTTAAGCTTTAGGGCGAAAATTCGAGAATGAACTCGAAATCTTAAGAACTTCTTCATTTGAAAATGTTATACTTCTTCTGAATATCCTGAGTATAACCTAAAACCTATTTTTTTTTAATTTCGACTGAGATTTCAAAATTGTTTTTTTTTTGTTAATTGTGAGTTTTGGCCTGTTAATGTCTTTTTTTAGAGTATTTTATCTTTTTGATGCTTTCTTTAGCTTTTCATTTTTGGCTAATTTAACATTTTGCTCACCTTTTTACTTTGCTTGATTGTGCTTAAAATCCAGTCTCTAATAATAATAAATGGCGCCAAATTTGAAAAAAAAAACATCCTTGAATTTCAGTACGAAAACAAAATGATCCATTAAAAATGGTTTTTAAAAATATCGCACATATGGAAAGCTCAGTTCTATCTAGTGTACAGCCAAAAAATTTCCAAGCTCCCCCCTGGTTACGGGCATGAATCTTATGTATAACGTTGATTTAGATTTTAAACAGCAACTGCCACAGGTTTCTATAGATTAAAGAGAGTTTGATAAGTTAGCAACTTTTTGAATTTCCCGCGCAATAACTTTGAATTCAACACCGTTCTCGTCAACTGCCATCTATGAGTAGACTACTGTCAACGTTTGAGCAAGCTGTGAAATTTAGTTTGTGTTTGACAACCACTGAAAGCAAGTGAACTTTCAAGATAATATACGGGTGCACCTCGTGTAGTCACCATGGCAAAAATCCATCAAGTGCGCCACGAACTGCTACCCCATCCAACATATTCTCCAGATTTAGCCCCTTGCAACTAGTTGCTAATTCCAAACCTGAGGAAACAACTGGGCCGTAAGAGATTTCAGTAAAATGAATCATCACTGCAACAAACGTCCCATTTCTAGAAATGGGACGTTTGTCCCAAGATCCTAGGACCTTGAAGGTCCTAGGACTTGAAGAAACCCATTATTTGGAAGAAATAAAAAAATTGGGAAAACTCTGGACTAAGTATAATGCATTAAAAGGACACCACGTTGAAAAATGAGAGGCTTAGTTGCCCAACAAAATTACTTTTATTTAATAAGCCACTGACTTATCAAACTGCCCTTTACGTATCCCTTAAGAGATGAAAATGCATCTGAAATCCTGAAACTTTTAACAATCGATAATTATTCAACATTACTCAACATCCAGGGAAACTTATATGGCGTTAACTTCCGCCGGTAGTGGCATTACTTGTCACGGATGTCTTTAAAAGACAATCTTAATTACCACTGGTTTTGGCATGTCTTTTCACGGGATATTCCTGAAATGTTTATGACCCGCAGCTAGAATCTCAGTTATCTAGGCTGCCTTGTACGCGTCCATCAAGCTTTTTATGGCCTTGTTGAAATGGATACTCAACTAACGGATATTTGATTCGACGATGATCAATCAGATGGTAGCAAGAAGCTCGAGGCGACGGCGCCCTAAGAACTCGACCGCCCCGAGCTGAAATTTCGCGTCCATTTCACGCAATGAAATAATTATTAAACGCTAAACGCCCAGTCATGTTAATAATTTATAATATAGATATAATTCGTGGTGTTTTATTTGCATTGCGGTCGAATAGTTGGCGCGGTCATTAGGACTCGATCTCTTAAGGAAAGTAATCAGATCTTGGCAAAGCAAGCATTTCGAATATAAAACGGATATTTTTTAAAAACATCGCTTCAATTGAGAGTTTTTTGCAAATTTTCCCAATTCAGTTGACAACTTCAATTGTTAACAGACAGCTTGTGGTGAGGTATAGATTATTCGATCATTCGAACGCCCCCTCAAGAACAACGTAGTTTTTAAAGCAAGAAAACTGTGCCACTCGGGCATAAACAAGTGTTTTTATTATCAAAATAAATGGAGCAACTTCCAGCTGTGATGTTCCATTAATTAATCAGGATTGACTCACTTATATGAAGGCAATTAAAAAGACAGAAATAATGTTATTACAATTTCTCGAGCGTTACTAACTCAACTTTTATGGTATGTGCCTATCCACAGATGATTTCTTTCCAGTCATGTGTGTTAGTTATTTAGTGGACTCTAGTGCTCTGTACATATATTTTATAGTAATATAACACTATGTTTATCAGATGTTGAACTAATTTATTAGGTAGCGGAAGTAGCGCCATACTTTCTTTTTATTTGACGTCACGGTGTGATTTTTTTTTTATCTAATTTTTTTAAATTTTTAATTAATTTTCATATTTTAATTTTCACTCACTGGACTTCAGAATGAATCAAAGTTCACTTTTGTACAATAAAACTGACTTTTACCTAAAGCTGAGCCTGCATAAATTTGTGTTGTACGTTGTATTTGTCACAAAAAGTTAGGTACTGTTGATGCACTAAATTTGAAGAGTTTAGACAGTATAATACCCATTCCAACTACTTACACCACAAACTATTTACATTAAAAAATGAGTCAGCTTGACAATTGTGTTTTTTAAATTGCAAAATACAGCGCATAGCATAAAGTTTTATTGATGTGGATGCAGCTTTACATTTTTTTTTCTCGCTGTAATATACGCTAAATGTAAGAAGCTACAAAGTGTTAACAAGTCTCAAATGCTGAATAATTGAGTCGATGAAATCAAGTCATAGAAGTGACCGAGTCTCCAGAGGGAAATTCAACTTCCTTTCTTCGGTGTTAATTACTGACGCCTTTAAGTGATGGCGTATCAGTGTTTAAAAACACGTCTAGATACCAAAAGCTTTGATCTACGAACTAATTTAGAGATACATTACAAAAACCCAACCTAATGATAATCGAAGGGTTATAAATCCACATTCTTCGACTTTACCTTATTTATCTAATTAGTGACCTCCCAAGAATGAGGGACAGATTTGGTCTGCCGGTCATTTAATTTATCTAACTGTATCCAACGCTTCCTGCAACCGCTTCCAGTCACTGCTACAGTACTGGTCAAAAGTAAAGACGTGGTTTTTGTCTCATGGTTTTTGTCTAACGCTTTGTTGAAGGGCTCTTTCTGTTTAATTTCTTTCGAAATGTGCCCATTTTGAAGCTGAGATTCTGCGTTTTGTTTTAAATAAATACATAGTTACTAGAGTCATAGTTAAAATACAACTTAGACGAGTACCTATATTAATAAAATTGAAAAGTCTGTCTGTCTATCTGTCTGTCGATTGATCTTTTGTCGGGGCTGCTCTCGACTGTTAAATCGATTTTAATTATATATATAAATAAATATATATATATATATATATATATATATATATATATATATATATATATATATATATATGTTAGCATTAAGGAACCCGCCACTGTCTTTTCCACCTAGAATGTGCCACATGTGATACAAACCCAGGAACTCTAGGCACGTGAGGGAGCAAGGGGAAGAAGGCAGTCGAGAATGAGCCGAGTAAATATCGAGAGCATATGTAGAAGAGACCAATAAAGCGTGTGTTAAGTAAATTGTGCGTTATTGCATCGACAATTAATTAAGAATCATCTTTAGAGTTTACATCAGAAGTGGGATATCTCCTTGTGTAAACAAAGGAGAAAGGACCTACAGTTTTTTTTAAGTGACTTTTTTGTGAGTGTAGTGCGTCAAGAACAATGGAAAACTATCGAGAACGCCCTACTGTAAGTGAACCAGCCGCATCCATCGACACTGACGGTGAGAATGAACTTTCCGCATCAGAAAAAATGTTAAGGATGTGGAAAATTCAGCAAGAAGCAAACCAACACTTGCAAATTGAAATGATGAAAATCTTATCAACAATGGCCACCGCCCAAACAGCCCAAGTGTATGCTGAAACAAGTGCGCAGGGTAGTCACGCAGCTGGGACTGATGGCGTCAACGCTTCGGCGCAAATCCGGTCAACAAGCTACGACCCTGACGACACACCCTTTTCTATGGTCGAATGGATGGATGACGTCACCAGGATACAGCTGGAGTTTGGGATCTCCGATACCCTGATTATCTTGAAAGCTGCAGACGCCCTTAGAGGTCGAGCGGCGCGATTCTTCAAACACTGGAAGCCTGTGGTGCGCGATTGGGTGTCATTTCGTCGGGACTTTGAAGTGGCTTTTCCCGAACAAGGCGCACCTGCTACTCGGATTCGTGCGTGTATGGCTATTGTTAGCTCCAATTTTGACAGTTTTGTGGAGTACGGAAATGCTAAACTGGCATCAATTAAACGCTTTTACGCCAGCTTTCCGTGGCACATAATTTTAAGTTTGATCGAGTACGATATACAGGACAAAGAGGTTAAAAGCCAAATTTCTTTGGAAGCACCTACAAACGAAATGGACTTAATTACTAGCTAGGTGCGACGCGCGAAAGGCTAGTGAAGAGGTGCACATCCGTGATGTAACCCGAAAACGACGTTATAATTTTAACTTTCGGGACGAACAGTACAGTTTCAAAGAAAAGTGCCGAAAATGTCACCGGTACGGACATAAAGGATGAAACTGCAAAAGTGCATCCCAAATTCCGATAAAGATTGGGTCATCATCAGGTTCTTCCGGCGCAAATTCAATGAACTTGAAAACGTAACACACAGAAGATGTCTGCTATACCAAACATGGAGCACCAAAACGAGTCATGCTCACCCAGAACACTGATTGCATCGATCAATTATAATGCAACACTCACCAAAGACAATACAGTTTCCCCAATTTCATATTTGGTCGACACAGGTGCAGACGCTTTCCATATTGCACGAGAAAATGGCCAAAAGGTTAAACCTGAAAATTCAGCCGTAGACTCAATTTTTAACTGGAATGGGAAACTGTGTAACGAAACCCATAGGTAGCTGTATAGCTTTTCTATTTACATCAACGATGACGCTCGAAATTGACTTTTTATTGTGCCAGACGGATCAATTCCCGGAGGCGAAACTGATACCATTATAGGTTTGGATATGTCGTCTCGACCAGGAATTAAGATCGAAATAGGTAAAAATGGCGTAGATATGCGACACAACCCACTTACCCTTCACAACATTTTGCCCATTCGCATAACTGACGAAAGTAATTTGGATTTGTCAGGACTGGACGAGCGCGTTGCCGAAGCCATAAAAACAATGCTTAGACAAGCACAAAAACAAAACCATCTACTGTAACTTGTCTTTGACTGTAACAACAGGAAAACTAAAGGTAACACTCAGATATTCCCAGCTAGTAACTTGCAAGCCTCGTCATTTGTCATATGGCGAAAGAGTACAAGTTAAGCAGCATAAAGGAACAATTAAAAAATGGATTTATTCGGAAAAGTGAATCTGCATACGCCAGTCCAATAGTGCTTGTTAAAAATAAAAAAAAAAGAACGGGGATACAAGAACGTGCGATGCGAACTTTATTTAATGCTATGCGCGCAACTGTGAACGATAAAGACGAAAAGAAATGGACTAAAGTGCTACCTGAAATTGAAAATGACCTAAATGTTATGGTCAATAAATCAACCGGGTATGCACCCTCGGTGTTAATGTTCGTCGAGAATAGTCGTTTGAAAGCTACCGATCAGCTGTTTTCTGGTGTACCATTACATAGTGATGTCGACTTGAAGTTTATGGGACAAGTAAACAAACGATTAAAAAGGATTACGGAGCGGGCCATAACCAATTTTAAGGAAAAGCGGGTCAAAGCAGTGCCGTACATTGTTGGTGATTAAAGTGGTTGAAGAAAATAGTCAGATGCCCTATGGAGGAAAGCTGAAGCCTTTTCAAATTACGCATTGCCTAGAAAATGAAAGGTACGTCTTGCGGTGAGTAGCCAGATGTAGCAGAACGACCGCAGCAGCGCACGAGCAATGCGAAAGGGGTTGGAAGAGGGTATGCAAGCTTTCTAAAAATAATGTTGGCTACATAAGTTCCGTAAGTAGGTACACTAGATCCTCAAAATTAGTTTTGGTTTTTATTAGGTCCCTAAACACAGGTTTAGGCAATGGGTCCCCAAAAACAGCTTTGGGCTAAATAAGGTCCCTAAACCCAGGTTTAGGCTATAGGTCCCCAAAGACAACTTTGGGCTAAATAAGGTCCCTAAACACAGGTTTAGGCTATAGGTCCCCAAAAACAGCTTTGGGCTAAATAAGGTCCCTAAACCCAGGTTTAGGCTATAGGTCCCCAAAGACAACTTTGGGCTAAATAAGGTCCCTAAACCCAGGTTTAGGCTATAGGTCCCCAAAGACAACTTTGGGCTAAATAAGGTCCCTAAACACAGGTTTAGGCTATAGGTCCCCAAAAACAGTTTTGGGCTAAATAAGGTCCCTAAACCCAGGTTTAGGCTATAGGTCCCCAAAAACAGCTTTGGGCTAAATAAGGTCCCTAAACCCAGGTTTAGGCTATAGGTCCCCAAAAACAGTTTTGGGCTAAATAAGGTCCCTAAGCACAGGTTTAGGCTGTAGGTCCCCAAAAACAGTTTTGGGCTAAATAAGGTCCCTAAACACAGGTTTAGGCAATAGGTCCCCAAAATAATGTTGGGCACGACGAGACAAAGTAGGCTAAAAGTGACCAGAAATCATTTTGGGCTGCAAAGTTTTTTCAGGTTAAGATTTGAACAGAGAGGTTCAGAAATACTAACAAGGATGGTGCGAGGACGCCCCACAGTCAGGAAGGCCGTGTTAGCATTAAGGAACCCGCCACTGTCTTTTCCACCTAGAATGTGCCACATGTGATACAAACCCAGGAACTCTAGGCACGTGAGGGAGCAAGGGGAAGAAGGCAGTCGAGAATGAGCCGAGTAAATATCGAGAGCATATGTAGAAGAGACCAATAAAGCGTGTGTTAAGTAAATTGTGCGTTATTGCATCGACAATTAATTAAGAATCATCTTTAGAGTTTACATATATATATATATATATACAGCGTGTCCCACTAGTGCGGGAAAGTTCAATAACTATGTTAAAATAAGAAATAAATGGATTATTCTTTTTACGGTGTTGTCACATTTCTCGAAATGTACAAACTAAAAATATTTTCAACTGCACAGGGTGTTCCACTTTTCCTGGCCAGACACCAACTTTTGTTTTTTAAATAGAAACACACATTTTTTATATTTTTTTCGAATTCTACATCAAAAATAAAGGGTACTTTTTAAGGAATAGTCCTATTCGAATATTCACGGTTTTTGAGTTATCTCGCTTGAAAGGTTTTTCTAGTCGATATTGGCTGCTTACATTATTTGATACTAACAGGTTATGCTAAGAGCTACTATGCCCATTTTCTTATCAGATGTTTAGTAAGGACGACTCTTTTGAATCGTACTCCAAAAACTGCCTTGCGTTATACAGAGTGACCAAAATATCATGTCAAAATTGACAATTTAAAAATTGAAAAATTTCGAAAATTTTAAATGCAACACCCTGTATATTTTTATACCATGATATGCAGAATTAAATTCTCTACAACTTTGCTACACCTACTCATATACCTAAATTCATTAGTTTCTCATGAAATCTCATTTTTATGAAAAAATGCGAAGTTTACAAATAGTTTATTTGTAAGATAACGTAGTAGGCACCTGTCAAAGGATAATCATAAAAATTTTCGAGTGACATAAAGTTCAACAGAAAAGTTACACTAATAATTGTGATATGAATTACTCTAAAGAAGAATTAATAAATATGGTGTATAGCGTAGGAGAAGCTCATGGTAACTGTTTATTGATTGATTATCCTTTGACAGGTGCCTGCTACGTTATCTTATATATATATATATATATATATATATATATATTATTATTATTATTAAAATGTAGAATATTTCTAGGGGTACCGTTTAGGGGATTTTTATTTCAGTAAAACTTAACCGTTCATGTCTAATGGTGCGTTTACACTACACTAGACACTTTATTCCCTTTCACATAAAATATATTTTCTCTCTGACGTAAATGTCAACTATTTTGGGAGAAGCTATCTCTTCCCAACTCTGTAGATAAGTCTCGGATAGCTTCGATAGTTGACGCTTATGTCAAATACCAGTATCTCTGAGACTGTATCTGACATAAATGTCATAGTATCTGACATAGTATCTAAATACTAGTATCTCTCTGAAGCTAGCTTGGCGGGCGAAACGCGTTAGAGCAACCTTTGTTGTGTTTTTTAATCTTTTTGGTTACAGGGGACAAGATTCGTATTTCAATTTGTAAATAAATCAGTCAAAATTTTAGAAAGACAGAACTCATTGTAAAAATTTCTTGGTTTCAGGGGCCAAGCATTTCAATTTTTAAAGATGACCAAAGACCAGTCCTTAACACCAAAAAAAAGTTAATTCTTAACAAATTTACCTGTTCGAACTTAAAATTTTCAATTTTTTAAATTCGAAATTTTAGAAATAAGTTGACATCTAGAATTATTGGTCTAAATTTCAAAAAAAGAAGCCATAATTTTTGGAAACTCTTTTGAAGAGTTTCGCCTCTGGTATGGTGGACGTACGTTGCCGTGCTCTTCTGTCTAAACTTTCTTATCCTTTGTACCAATTTTCAATTCAGAAGAGTTTCGTCTCTGGTATGGTGGACATACTGAGTTACCGTCAGTGGCGGCTGGTGTATAGGCACTGTGGAACTGCAGCACCCCCAATTTCGCTTACGAGATTTTTCTCCATATTTTCTGAACCCTTATTTCACAATTTGTTGTAGAAATATTTAATTTTCTCTGTTATGCTTTTAAAGAAATTTTAGGTTTCTTTCACGAAGTTACGACATTTAAAAACCTATTTTATTTTTAATTTTGATCAAAATCACATTTTCATAAACTAATTTTTGTAACAGTTTTGTGAAAGAAATCAATATTTCGAGCAGGAATTAAACTGTTAAGAAAAAACTCAAACTCAAATCTCAGCATTTTAAGAAAATAATTAAAATTTTAAGAAAACATCTAAATGCAACTCATTTCGCATTTTATTATTTCTCTAAAAAATAGGTTAATGCAATATCTTCAAATTTTTACCTCAAATCTCATTTCGTATAAAAATGTTGAGTTGGTTTCAGATATTTCGATTTTTTTAATAACTTTAGATTTTTTTTTGTTTGCAAAGTTTCCATTTTTTCTAACAATTTTATAAAAAGAAATTTTCTCCAAATTTCCATTCTTTCTGAAAGTTTCTTTTTTAAAATTTCTTCTAAAAATTATAACTTCTCCCGATTTTTCTTAGGGTCCCTCTAATTTGCTTCAAACATGTCAAATTTTTTTCACGACACTCTAACAATTTAAAGTTCTGTTTTTTTCAATTTATTTAACATTTTTTCGGCCCAGTTTGGACATATTTAAATTTTTTATGGTTTGTTGACAATTTTCTAAACAATTTTTGAAATGCGACTACGAACCATAAAAAATTTAAATATTTCCAAACTGGGCCGAAGAAATGTTAAATAAATTGAAAAAAACATAATATTTCCGGTCAATAAGGGTCTACCATGAAGAATAAATTTAAAGTTAATTTCATTTTGTAGTTTTGACAACAAATGTTTGGAAAAACCCTGAAAGCTCTATAAAAATTTTAACATTTTGTAAAAAACAAAAAATTTTGTCTTTTTTGCAAAGATATTTCAAATTTTTTCTCAAATTTCCATTTTTTCTCTACGAAATTTTGCTTTTTTGTCTTATGAAATTTGTGTTTTTCTCTAAATATTTTATACAAAGAATTTTTTTGAATTTTCCTGGAGATTTTCTCTTTCAAATTTTTTCTTATAGAAATTTTGATTTCTCTCTAATTTGTTTTGGACATTAAAAAATTTTTTATCCAAATTTTGATATTTTAAAATTTATTTTATTTTGTAATTTTGATAAAAAACCGAAAATTATTAGGTATCAATTTAGGGAAAATAAACTTCAAATTTGCATAAAAATAAGAAAACTTTGGGAAATATATTAAAATTTCAAGAAAAAATGAAACTTGTACATTTCAACCTTTTTTATAATTTGATATTTCTCTGAAAGATTGCTACTGCTTTAGGACCAAAGAGAATTCTGAATTGAAATTTCCGATTTTCCTAAGATTGTTAAATTTATTCTTGAAATTCCCAATTTCGAATTTAGAATTTAAATTTCGATAAAGAAAACGAAATTTAAAGACTTAACTCAAATCTATATAATTTAAAATTTAATATTTCTCTAAAAAATTGCTACTGCTCTAGGACCAAAGAGAATTCTGCATTAAAATTTCCGATTTACCTAAAAATGTTAAATTTATTCTTGAAATTCCCAAATTCGAATTTAGAATTTAAATTTCAATTAAAAAAAAAACGAAATT
Organism: Dastarcus helophoroides; assembly: GCA_028583605.1. Classification (NCBI taxonomy): domain Eukaryota; kingdom Metazoa; phylum Arthropoda; class Insecta; order Coleoptera; family Bothrideridae; genus Dastarcus; species Dastarcus helophoroides. The sequence goes on along the minus strand of CM053336.1, from coordinate 11,358,473 downwards.
CAAAGACTTAACTCAAATTTTCAAGAAAACGCAGATCACATTTCTAGAAAAAGTTGTTATCTGTAAACAATATTTTTCAAAAAAAAAACATTTTACAAATTAAATTAAAAAAATTTGTTTGCAATAAATTAATTGTCAAAAATATTTTTTTAATTTTGCCTTTTAAACTGGCAACTATTGAAATTTTTGAGAAAATAAGTCAAAATTTCGAAATTAAAATTAATCAAAATGTTGAAAAAAATTCATTAGCAATTTACTGTTCTAATTTAATTTTTTTATAGTAATTTTACAATTTCAGAGAAAGTTCAAAAATCAAATATTTCAGCTTGAAGCCAATTTTTTGTCATTAAAATTCAAATTTTGCCAATTATTTGTATATAAAATGAAACTTTTTTTGGAAATTTTTTTGGAAATTTTGGAAATTTGTTTCAAAACTTCGCACACTTTTAAAAATACAAAATTTATTATTAATTTTTTCAAATTCGAGTATTATTTCGATATTTTTCTTGAAAAATGTAAATTTAAAAAAATATATTACCACTTTTAAAAAACAGAGCAAAAGTTATCAGAAAATGCGATTTAAAAAAAAAAGGCAAATATTTTGACATTTTCATAGAAAGTCAAATTTTCAAAAGAAATCAAGGATTTCGAAAAAAAGTTTTAAAATGGTCGACATTTTGAATAATTTTGGGAATGTGAATAAAAGACGAATTTTTGGAAAAATGTGGACATTTAAAATAAATTACAGAGTTTTTAGTTAAATTTTTAAAGAAGCTGAATTTTTTGAATATTGAAGAAAACTCAAAATTATCAAAAAATTCGTAATTGCCGAAAAAGTTGAAATTTTGAAAAGGTAAAGTTCTGAAAAAAAGTCGAAAATTTCAATAGTTCAAGTTTGAAAACAATTTATCCTTTTCAGTCGAAGATTTAATTGAAAATATTTAAAAAATGTATAAAAAAAATTTTAAAAAATAGAACTTTTTTAAAAAAGTTCAAGTTTTGATAAAGAGTCAAAATTTTGAAAAAAAAATCAATTGAAAATATTTAAAAAAAGTATAAAAAATAATGTTTAGAAAATAGAACTTTTTTAAAAAAGTTCAAGTTTTGAAAAAGAGTCGAAATTTTGAAAAAAAAATCAAAGTTTTGAAATGGAATCGAAATTTTACGAAATATTAGTCAAAAATGTCAATAAATGATTTTAAAAAATATCTGACTTGAATAAAATCACAATTCTCAAATAAAGGAAAAGGTAAAGTTTCCAAAAAAAGTCGAAAATTTCAATAGTTCAAGTTTAAAAACAATTTCTTCTTTTAAGTCGAAGATTTAATTGAAAATGTTTAAAAAAACGTATAAACAAAATTTAAAAAAATAGAACTTTTTTAAAAAAAAGTCAAGTTTTTAGAAAGTCGAAATTTTGAAAAAAATGTCGAAGTTCTGAGGTGAAATCGAAATTTTACGAAATATTAGTCAAAAATGCCATTAAAAGATTGTAAGAAATGTCTGACTTAAAAAAAATCCCAATTTTTAAATAAAGGATCGACAGTGTACAAAAAATATCAAAGTTTTGAAAATAGTGGAAAAAATAGTCAAAAATTTTAGAAAAAGTATAAATTTTTGGTAGTTATAATTTTGAACCATAGTGGAACATTTTTTTAAAAAGTTAAAATTTTTGGTCAAAAACGTTAAAATTTTAAAAAATGTCAAACATGTCATAACATTTCAATATTTTTAAAAAATCGAAATTTTGAAAGAATTTTGAAAATTAAGAAGTAACGAAATTTTCAACAAAAAAATTTAAAAATAATCGAAACTTTGCGAAATTTTGAAAAATAGTAGACCTTTAAACAAAGTCCAGTTTTGAAAAAAATTTAAGTTTCATAAAAAGTAGGAATTTTCAATTGGTAAAAATTAAAAAAAAGTGTAATAATTAATTTAAAAAAAATTACAAGAATAAAGACAGAACATCGAAAAAGCCAAAGATTTAGGAAAATACGGAAATTTTTAAAAGAGTATTCACAGTTTTTAAAAAAATGCAATACTTCAAAATAAAATAGGGTCGAGATTACAAGAAAAAATCTATATTTTGCAATATAGACGAAATTTGGAAAACAATCCAATCTTTCAAAAAACGCCACTTTATCAAAAGTTTTCACTGTCAAGTTTTCAAAGAAATCTAAAATTTTCGAAAAGTAACGTTTTGAAAATATCGAAATCTTAAAAATTTTAAAACGCTAAACATTGTCGCAGCACCCCCATTGGTTTTGGCTACGAGCCGCCACTGGTTCTGTCTAAAACTTTCTTATCCTTTGTACCAATTTTCAATTCAGACAAGTTTCGTCTCTGGTATGGTGGATATACCGAATTACCGCGCTCTTCTGTCTAAATTTACTTATCCTTTGTACCAATTTCCAATTGAGAAGAGTTTCGCCTCTGGTATGGTGGACATACTGGTGCTCTGATGTTTTGAAATTTGCCTTTTTATTCTTTCATTTTTGCATATTCCCTCATATTCCTCTTTTCATTTATTGTTTATTTTCTTCGTTCCTGAAGAAGCCCCCTACGATGGTGGGCGAAACGTCGAACACTTTTAGTAGTTCTTTGACACGGTCCAATCCCGGAAGAAGTATATCCTGTACTGACTCTGGCCGTGGAACCCTTCGTTACCAACGCAAGGCCAGTTTAAATTAGGAATTTTAGGAAAAAATCTATTATTTACAAAATATAAAATCCTTAGCAAAAATCCCAACAACATTCAACATTTTGGCTTGAGGCAAAATTCAAAAAAGAAACTTTGATATTTCCTGAAAACTTTAGTGTTTTCTCAAAATCGCCAGGGGATTTTATTTTAAATTAAATGTCGAGAGAGAAAGACAAGAAATTTTGAAGAAGTCTGCATTTTGAGCCAATACTAATGTGAACATTTCGAAAAATGTTGTTGTTAAGTCAATGTTTTTCAGAATTGGTATTTTTATACTCGAAAAGTCGTAAACATTTTCCAATTAAAGTTGAATTTTAATGACTAAGATAGCAATTTCAATATTTTTTTGAAAGTTTTCACTTGGAAGTCAAAATTTTGAAAAAAATGTTGAATTTTCGGAATCATAACCAAAATATAAAAAAATCTACTTCATAACAAAAAATGTCGACATTTTTTATTATGAAGTTAAAATTTCACAACAAAATTTGAATTAAACTGATTGGTCAAATTTATGAAAAAAAATCCTGAATTTTCTAAATTTTGAAAATGTGTAAATTTTGAAAGAAAGAAAATTTTGAAAAAAAGGAAATTTTTAAAGATCGAAGCTTCAAAAAAAGTCGAAATTTTCAATAAAGAACTAGAAACACGTGGAACATTTCCATAAAGTCGTTTTTTTTAATTCGAAATTTTCAAAAGGGCGGAGTTCTTCAAAAAACTTGATTTTCTCTTATAAAGTCGAAATATTTAAAATATTTAAAAACATCAAGATTTTTCAGTTAGTATGTTTAAACAAAAGAAACAATTAAAAAAAGTTGATATTTGCAGCTAATCGAAATTTTAAAAAAAAATTCAAGCATTAAAATATAAATTCGAAAGGTTCAGAAAAAGAAGAAAGATGAAATAGTTTCAAAAATATCAATTCTGTTTTATAAAAGTCGAAATATTCAATAGAAAAACCTAAGTTTAAAAGAAAGTCATTTTGGAACTTGAACAAAGACGAAATTTAAAAAATATCGAAAAGATATTCACAAAGAAAAAAAGTGGAAAAAAAAGGTTGATTTAGTCACAACTTTAAAACGTCGAACGTTAAACCAAAGCAGTGGGGCACGTCGTCAAAGTGTTAAAATTTCGAGGAGAACAAGCCATAATTTTTACGAGAATAAAAATTTTCTGAGAAAAATTCCAAAAACTCTAAAATTGAAAAATTTTTGAAAAAAAGCGAAAATTTTCTTGCTTCACACTTATAGGCTAAAAAAGATACTTTTATCAAGTGGAAATATTTAAAAAGATCAAAATTTTTTAGTTAGTATGTTCAAACAAAAGTAATAATTTCAAAAAAAGGTTGACATTTGCAGTGGATCGAAATTTTAAAAAAACAAAAGTGCAAGCATTCAAAAAAAAATTCAAAGGTTCAGAAAAATAAGAAAAATGAAATTGTTGCAAAAATTTCAATTATGTTTTATAAAAGTCGAAATATTCAACAAACAAACCTTAAGTTAAAAGAGTCATTTTGGAATTTAGCTTTTTAAATAAAGATAAAATTTACAAAAATATCGAAAAGATATTCAAAAAAAAGTGAAAAAAAAGTTGATTTCTTCATAACTTAAAAACGTAGCCCAAACCAAAGCATAGTGGGGCACGTCGTTAAGGTGCTAAAATTTCTAGGAGAGCAAGCCATAATTTTTACGAGAAGGAAAATTTTTTCAGAAAAAATTCCAAAAATTAAAAATTAAAAAAATCTTGAAAAAAAGCTAATACTATTGTTGAAAAGTTTTCTTGCTTCACACTTCTAGGGTAAAAAAGACACTAGAAATTTTATCTATTTCTCTCCTACATTTTATGAATCTGACTAAAAAATAAGGAGATAATTCTGCAACGCGGTAATTCATTTTGGTGACCCGGTGCCGACTCGCGAACCACTATTTGGGAAACGCTGCTCTATAGGTTCAAAATCAATACTAGTACACATTCTGTAGGTTACTTTTCTTGAAGTAACCACGTAAATTTTTGAGAAAAATCCTTTTAACGAAATATCTTTTCATTTCATATAGAACCAGTTTTGTACATTTTGTCCAAAATCAATGAGAGAAAAGCTTTGTCAAGCGTGCCCCAACGGTGACCCACCAAAATTGGTTCATTGTGGCTCATGTGATGGTGACGCGAAATCATAACGTGATGGTGACGCGAAATCATAGCGTGATGGTGTCGCGAAATCACAGCGTGATAGTAAAGAAAATCATAGCGTGTTGGTAACACGAAATCACAGCAAGTTTTTTCCCTATCAAAAATTGTTCAGCGTCTCAAAAAAAGCGATTAAATTAAAAAAAACTAAAATTCGTGTACTGAGGTATCATTTTTAACACAAAGGCAACATCATTCATAGGAAAAATCCACTCTGTTTGGTCAATTTGATACATGTATGACTAAAACGACCTAAAAGTCGACATTTTTTATTATGAAATTAAAATTTTACAAAAAAATTCGAATTAAACTGATAGGTCAAAGATATAAAAAAAAATCCTGAATTTTCTAGTTCAAAAATGCTCAAATTTTGCGTAAAACTTGAAATTTATAAAAGATTCGATATTTTAGAAAATTTATAGTAGAAATTCCTAAAAGATGTTATTAAAAAAGGTCTTCTTAAAATTATGGCTTATGAGATTTACACATTTTAGTAAAGAGTTGAAAATTGAAAATTTTACTTAAAAACGAATTTAAATCTCGAAAGATTAGTTGTATAAACTCTCAGTGTTTCTTAAAATTTGAATTTCTCAAAATTCGACATTTTTTTAATTAAATTTAAAACGTAAGATCAAAATTTTGAATAAAAAACAAGAACTTTCAAATGAAATTTAAATCAAGCTTACTTAACCCTGAAATGATGAATTTCTTCTCGAACTTTTGAATTTTAGTCTCAAAAGTTTAATTGTTTTCAAGACAGTATCAACTTCAAACAAAACTTCAGTTTTAAAAGTCAACATTTCAACAAAAAAATCAAATGAGTTTAAAGTCAAAATTTCAAGTTGTGTCTTAAAAAGTGTAGAATGAAATTTCGAAATTTCAAAATTTTACACTTCTTCTGAATATCCTGACTACTTGTAACGTAAAATTAAATTTTTTTTTCTAAATTTCGAGTGAAAGTTCAAAATGGTCAATAAATAGTTTTCTTGTTAATTCTGAGTTTTGGCCTGTTAATGCCATTTTTTAGAATATTTTATCTATTTAGTGCCTTTGTTGCTGTTCGTTTTTGCCTAATTCAAAATTTTGCTCCCCTTTTTACTTTATTTGATTGTGCCTAAAATCCGGTCTCTATTGATCCCATAGACCGATAGCTAACCACATAGAACAATAAATGACCACATAGAACAATAACTGACCACATAGAACAATAACTGTCCTTATCGACTGGAAAATTTTCAAAAATTTCGCAAACAAAAAAGACCAAATTTCAAAAAAAAAACAACAAATTATAATGGCGCCTATTACATCTAGGTAATGGGGAAACCCACAAGCGCTGTGCGCTTTAAGGGCACAAATGCCAAATGAATCTTGGTTGCTAACCAAGAATTCTCGAAAATGAAAAAGGTCAAAGAACTAACAACTATCCATAACTTGGATACCATCCAAATTCGAAGCACAACAAATTATAGAAATTTAAACATTCTGTCTTCAATATTATTTATGACAATTTCAGCTAAAAAGTTCAACAATTATCGTAAATACTATAAGATATTTAAATCATTTGAGAAAAAGAATTCTGACTGAAGAATTTCGACAGAAACACTTCATAAATTCTCGTGAATGACCAGGTGAATGAATCAAACTGTGACGTGCAAAGTGCACTTCACCTAAAATTTGAGTAACTTTCATTTTTCGTTTAATAGCGTTAAACACCAAAATTTTAATAAATTTTGATAAATCTATTAAAATTAAATACCAAAATTTTGGTTAATTTTGATAAATTTTGGTATTTAACGGTATTAAACAAAAAATGATGTGAAATTACCTCAAATTTTGGATAAAGTGCATTTTGCACGTCACGGTTTCATCGATGATTTGCAATATTTATGACTCATCAGCTACACCACATATATTTCTGATTTTTTTGACATCATCAAATATGTTGATCAAATCTGGCAACGTTGTTTTTGGTTTAGCTATGGTTGAATTTGCTCGACGAATTTCAACAAATGTTATGCCTGAATTTCTTCGTGTTGTTTCGTTGAAATTGCACTACTTCAAATACGTTGTCAAATCAGCGAAAGTCGAATTTCCTCGCTCATTTTGTTGTCTGTGGTGTAGCTTTCGAGCAACCGCGAGGCACATGAGTCTACACGTATGGAGATTAATGTAAATGTTATGTAAGAAAGGTTTGAGCGCGTGGCGTCTGTATACACCCGGTGCTGTATTGCTGTATTGCTCCTCAACATATGGTTCGACAAATTGTTGGTAATTTACATATCTTCAGCTTATCATATTGCCACAATGAGGTGGATTATGGAGAGCACGTGCATACGTGCAACGAAGAGAGAGATTGATACGCTCGCCTAAGACAAATCTTGGCCTTGCCTTATACACCGCTTTATTACAGTTACTTAACCGACAAAATGTTCATCTTATTTATTAATACTATCAGTTTATGTTCCAGCAACTATCCAAACAATATTTATTACATGGTCATGTTGCATAGCTTCAACAAAGGAATTCTATAAATGACACCAACTGTTATGCAGCGGCAAATTTTATTTATTGGCTTATTAAATTATTTTTTAAAAAGTCATACATGTATCAAACTAAAAAGTAATACCAAACAATAAAAAATATAAAGGATTAAATGCATACAAAAAATTTCAGAAAAGTATCCAAATTTTCAAAAAAAACTCAGCATGGTAAAAAAATTCAGTTTTCAGGTTCAAGACAATTCGGGATTTCGAATTTGGAACATATTTTGAAAAAAGAAAATTACGAAAATCTAGAAAAAAGAGACGAAATTTTGAATTCTAATTACAAAATTTTGTTGAAATTTTGAGAAGAAATTAAAGTTTTGAGATAAAAAATCTTTCAGTGGGTGGCCAAGGGGACATATAAAAATAAACGAATCAAGGACAAAAAAGTTACTGCTATACAGTATAGAGCACAAATTGAAATAGAAATCTTGTCCCTCTGAAGCCAAAAAAGATTTAAAAAAATAACAAAGTTTGCTCTAAGGCGTTTCGATAGCAGTATTTTTTCTCTCGGAAGTTTTAGGTTATTTTCAAAATTTCGGCTCTAAGCTGTAACATCAAAACAGTTTACATTTTTCCTTGCAGTTTTGACTTTGAAATTTAAAATAGCAAAATTTTAAAACAAATTTTGCTTAAAGAATCTACTCTTTCAAGGTCGATCCTTTAAAAAAATGTAAAGGATTAAATGCATACAAAAAAATTCAGAAAAGTATCGAAATTTTCAAAAAAATTCAGCATGGTAGAAAAATTCAGTTTTCAGGTTCAAGACAATTTGGGATTTCGAATTTGGAACATATTTTGAAAAAAAAAATTACAAAATTCTAGAAAAAAAAGACGAAATTTTGAATTCTAATTACAAAATTTTGTTGAAATTCTGAGAAGAAATTAAAGTTTTGAGATAAAAAATCTTTCAGTGGGTGGCCAAGGGGACATATAAAAATAACCGAATCAAGGACAAAAAAGTTGCTGCTATACAGTATGGAGCACAAATTGAAATAGAAATCTTGTCCCTCTGAAGCCAAAAAAGATTTAAAAAAATAACAAAGTTTGCTCTAAGGCGTTTCGATAGCAGTATTTTTTGTCTCGGAAGTTTTAGGTTATTTTCAAAATTTCGGCTCTAAGCTGTAACATCAAAACAGTTTACATTTTTCCTTGCAGTTTTGACTTTGAAATTTAAAATAGCAAAATTTTAAAACAAATTTAGGGTAAAGAATTTACTCTTTCAAGGTCGATCTTTTAAACAAATGTAAAGGATTAAATGCATACAGAAAATTTCAGAAAAGTATCGAAATTTTCAAAAAAACTCAGAATGGTAAAAAATTCAGTTTTCAGGTTCAAGACAATTCGGGATTTCGAAATTTAAAACATATTTTGAAAAAAGAAAATTACGAAATTCTAGAAAAAAAAGACGAAATTTTGAATTCTAATTACAAAATTTGGTTGAAATTTTGAGAAGAAATCAAAATTTTGAGACAAAAAATCTTTTAGTGGGTGGCCAAGGGGACATATAAAAATAACCGAGTCAAGGACAAAAAAGTTGCTGCTATACAGTATAGAGCACAAATTGAAATAGAAATCTTGTCCCCTGAAGCCAAAAAAGATTTAAAAAAACAACAAAGTTTGCTCTAACGCGTTTCGATAGCAGTATCTCTTCAGAGAGATCTTCTTCTTGAGGTACCTATTAACTCCGAATGTTGGCTACTAGCATGGCTATTCTTATTTTATTGGTAGCTGCGAGGAACTGTCTAGTTATGGTCATGTTAAACCATTGTCTTAAGTTCTGAAGCCATGAGATTCGTCTTCGTCCTGGTCCTCTCTTATCGCACATTTTCCCTAGCAGATTCCCTGAGAGATATTTCAGTTTTGGTGGAAGGACTGGTCCTTGGTTAACTTCAAAAATTGAAATAGAAATCTTGTCCTCTAAAACCAAGAAAGATTAAAAATTACAACAAAGGTTGCTCTAACGCGTTTCGATAGCCAGTATATCTTCAGAGATATACTTCAGTATTTCTCTGAAGATGATAGAGAGGCAGTATTTCTTCAGAGAGATACTTCAGTATTTCTCTGAAGAGGATAACTTGGCTATGGAAACGCGTTGGAACAACATTTGTTGTGTTTTTTAATTTTTCTTGATTTGGATACTTCAGTATTTCTCTGAGAGATACTAAAGTATCTCTCTGAAGAGATACTGCCATCAAAACGCTTTAGAGCAAGCTTAGTCGTATTTTTTAATTTTTTTTGGTTTCAGGGGACACGATTTGTATTTCAATTTTTGAAGATAACCCAGGAGTAGTTTCACAAAAAAAAAAGTATAGAGCAAGTGTGGAGTATGTCCTTTGAAATTAGCCTGCTACGATAAAGTTATATACATGAATCAATATAAAACGTAACTTATTGAATGGGGCTATAGGTAGGGATTAATACGCAAAATAATTAATCATTTCGGAAACTGTGGCTGACCTTGTGAAACGGGTCTAACCAAAACATTAATTTCGGAGTTGCGGGCAATAAAATGTAAATTTTAAGACATCCATAAATTCGGTTTTTTAACTATTACGAAACATCTGTGGTATCTGTGAAGAGGAAACGGTTTATGGATTTGTGACATACTTTCATATTTTGTCCTGTATCTCAAATACAGCAAGAATTAACGTAGTAACTCATTTTCTTTAATTTATTGCGTTACGCTGTGGTATCGTGAATTGATGTGTGGGCTGCTTTGTGCGCTGTTTAATGTCCAAACCAAGGTGACATCGTTGGCCGTAGGATTAGCGACGAAAATCTCTTATATTGGATTTACCCCATTCGAAGGATTTTCGAAATTATGTTAATTAAAATATAATATAAAAAAATAATGTAAAAAAAACATAACATTAAAAAATAATATAAAAAAGTAACATAAATAAAACAATATAAAAAAATGGGCAAGAAACAAATTATCTAATCTGGAGATGTAACCTTTACGTTATGATGTGATGCCAGAAACGGTTACACAATTTTATTTAAACGCTATCAAAAATCGCGCTCTCAACTTGGACCATTTCTATGTAAATTAGTAATCGATGGTCGCATCCACATCCACAAACGACACTGACGAATTTAAAATTAGCTAGAAATGTTAGAATAGGAGACGCTTCGTGCTACCTTTTAAAATGTCATATACGTATGGACTACTTTTCTGTCGATTAATTAATCGTATCGTCGCTTTCTAATGAAAATGAGACGCACACCAATGTGTGTGTGTAAGTTCACCCAAGAAAAGAAGATAATATCACACGTTGTCCCACAAAACTTCGTTATAAATTGGAGTTGTCTCGAAATTGATTAGGAAACCTCATGTGAAACTTTTTCTCGTTACGTGTCTCTCAGCTATTAAAAATGATTGCTTTTTTTTGGAGTCACATTGTCAATTTATATCTTATGGACGGTATAAGATGTACTCGAGATGGGCTATAAATATTGTCGGTGGCATTCTTCAATGAAAGAACGACTGGCTGTTCCTACATGTAAGACGTCAGTCCTCAGTAATGAATGAGGACCTGAACATAAAACGCCGAAAGAAAACAACCGTACCCAGTAGTCTGTTCTAAGAAATATAAATGCAGATCTCTGTTACAGATACTACGGCGATCATAATTTAATAACCCTACTTTTGATTTATTTATGAATATATTGCACGGTTTAATCGATATATGAGCCAAGTATGTCCCATCTGTTGCATACTCCAGTCTTAGCCTAATTAAAAACTTCGCTCAGACACTAGGTTTGGGTTTGGGGAAGTGAATTTCAACATCACGTCAGTCCCACTACATTCTTTTGAAACCTATGTCTTTTTCTCAAAACTGTAGACTCACCTAAAATTTAAATCTTAACCTTGTCATTTCTGCTTGTTTTTTGGATACCTTGTGATTTATTTTCAAAAGTTTAATTCAAATTCAATTCTACTTTTTTTTTTCTACTTTTTTTTTGGAGGTTCAACTTTTTTCTCAAAATTTCAAGTTACATGATCATTATTAGTGGCGGCTCGCAGCCAAAACTAATGGGGGTGCTGCGACAATGTTTAGCGTTTTATGTTTGATCCAAAATGTCAATTTCTTCAAAATTTTACCTTTTTAAAGTATCGATTAAAAATTTCGACATTTTCAAAATGTAACTTTTCGAAAATTTGACATTTCTTAGAAAACTTAACAATGAAAATGTTTAATAATGTGGCGCTTTTTGAAAGACTAAATTTTTTCCAAATTTCGATTGTCTTCCAAAATTTAGACTTTTTTCTTGTAATTTCAACTTTATTTTATTTTTAAATATTAACTTTTCTGAAAATTTGTGTATACTCTTTTAAAAATATCCCCATTTTCAAAAATATTTCAACTTTTCGTTTTTTTTTGTATTTTTATCTGAAAATTAAATACATTTTTTTAAAAATTTCACCATTTCAAAATTTTTACTTTTTCTGAAAATGTAAATTTTTTTAAAACCGGACTTTTGAATTTTGAAATTTTCGATCCATTTCAAAGTTTCAAAATTAATTTTCGATCTTTTTCAAAATTTTCGATCTTCTTCAAAATTTTCGATCTTCTTCAAAATTTCATCATTTTATTTTGAAAAATTATAATATTTTTTTTATAAATTTTGACTCTTAATAATTTCGACTGTTTTTTTAATGTCAAACATTTTTCAAAATTTCGACCTTTGTGGAAAGGTTCGATTTTTTGAAATGGAGACATTTAATAAAATGTCCACCTTTTTCACATTTTCGACTATTTTTGTTTTTTTTAATTCGGCTACTTTTCAGTTTTCAAAATTCTTTCATAAATTTCAATTCTTTCTAAATTTTGACGTTTTATGGAAAGTTTAACACATTTTTTCCAAATTTTAGTTTTGTTGACCTAAAATTTCAATCTTTTAAAAAAAAATCTTCAACTTTGGTTCAAAATTTTAACCGCCAAAAATTTAAACTTTTAACTTCTCAATATTTCGACTTTTGATAACTTCGATCTGTCTGCTAATTTTTGATTCGATTTCAATATTCCGACTTCGAAAATTTTGGCTTTTATTGTTAATTTGGGTTAAAATTTCCCAATTATTCAAAATTTAAACTTTTTTAAAATTTCCAATAATTTTAAAAACTCTAATAATAATATTTTAATTTCGACTGTTTTTTTAATGTCAACCATTTTTCAAAATTTCGACCTTTGTGGAAACTTTCGATTTTTTGAAATGGAGACATTCTATAAAATGTCGACTTTTTTCACATTTTCGACTATTTTTTTTTTTTTTTAATTCGGCTACTTTTCAGTTTTCAAAATTCTTTCAAAAATTTCAATTCTTTCTAAATTTTGACGTTTTATGAAAAGTTTAACACATTTTTTCCAAATTTTAGTTTTGTTGACCTAAAATTTCAATCTTTTTAAAAAAAATCTTCAACTTTGGTTCAAAATTTTAACCACCAAAAATTTAAACTTTTAACTTCTCAATATTTCGACTTTTGATAACCTCGATCTGTCTGACAATTTTTGATTCGATTTCAATATTCCGACTTCGAAAATGTTGGTTTTTATTGTTAATTTGGGTTAAAATTTCCCAATTATTCAAAATTTAAACTTTTTTGAAATTTCCAATTATTTTAAAAACTCTAATAATAATATTTTAATTTCGACTGTTTTTTTAATGTCAACCATTTTTCAAAATTTCGACCTCTGTGGAAAGTGTCGATTTTTTGAAATGGAGACATTTTATAAAATGTAGACTTTTTTCACATTTTCGACTATTTTTGTTTTTTTTTAATTCGGCTACTTTTCAGTTTTCAAAATTATTTCAAAAATTTCAACTCTTTCTAAATTTTGACGTTTTATGAAAAATTTAACACATTTTTTCCAAATTTTAGTTTTGTTGACCTAAAATTTCAATCTTTTTAAAAAAAATCTTCAACTTTGGTTCAAAATTTTAACCACCAAAAATTTAAACTTTTAACTTCTCAATATTTTGGATAACCTCAATCTGTCTGATAATTTTTGATTCGATTTCAATATTCCGACTTCGAAAATGTTGGTTTTTATTGTTAATTTGGGTTAAAATTTGCCAATTATTCAAAATTTAAACTTTTTTAAAATTTCCAATAATTTTAAAAACTCTAATAATAATATTTTAATTTCGACTGTTTTTTTAATGTCAACCATTTTTCAAAATTTCGACCTCTGTGGAAAGTTTCGATTTTTTGAAATGGAGACATTTTATAAAATGTCGACTTTTTTCACATTTTCGACTACTTTTGTTTTTTTTTAATCCGGCTACTTTTCAGTTTTCAAAATTCTTTTAAAATTTCAATTCTTTCTAAATTTTGACGTTTTATGAAAAGTTTAACACATTTTTTCCAAATTTTAGTTTTGTTGACCCAAAATTTCAATCTTTTTAAAAAAAATCTTCAACTTTGGTTCAAAATTTTGACCACCAAAAATTTAAACTTTTAACTTCTCAATATTTTGGATAACCTCGATCTGTCTGATAATTTTTGATTCGATTTCAATATTCCGACTTCGAAAATTTTGGTTTTTATTGTTAATTTGGGTTAAAATTTCCCAATTATTCAAAATTTAAACTTTTTTAAAATTTCCAATTATTTTAAAAACTTTAATAGTTCTCAGATCTTTTGAATGTGTCTATTTTTTTAAAGTTTTGATATTTTTTTAATTTCGACCTATTTGTTTGAAAATTCCTTTTTGACTTCTTTTGGAAATTTGAAAGTTTTAAAAAATGTTTGCGTTATTCTTAATTTTTTTTTTGTTTCTCTCTGAAGATGACAGCTTGGCTGTCGAAACGCGTTAGAGCAACCTTTGTTGTTTTTTAATTTTTCTTGGTTTCAGGGGACAAGTTCTGTGTTTCAATTATTCTTAAATTTTTTTTATATATTTCAGACATTTCGACTTTTTTTAAAATTTTCTTAAATCTGCAATTTTCTAAAATTTTCGACTTTGTCTTGATTCCCATTTTGTCGAACATTTCGGTGATTTCAGTTGTTCGAATTCTCCAAAATTTTAGCCATTTTTCAAAATTAAAAATTCTTGAAAAACTTCAAAATTGCAACTATTTTTTTAATTTAAACTATTTTCAAAATTTCGACATTCTTTGCAAACTGGTGATATTTTATTTGAAAATTTTGCTTTTTCTCTTAAGTGAGACACTTCTTAAGAACGTATTTTGAAATTTTCGACTAATTCGTAAAATTTCTAATTTTTCTAAAAACTTTCTACTGCATTTCAAAACGTCGACTTTTTGTTCAGAATTTGGACTCTTTTTGAAAACTTGACTGTTTTTTCAAAGATTCGACCTTTTTTAAAAATATTATTTATAATTTTTTTTAACATTCCCAATTAAATCTTCAACTTCTTTGAAAAGTTCTAGATCGTGTAAAGAGTCTCAGAGTGATGTCCAGAACCTCAGACTGATGTGAAGAATCTTAGATTGGTGTGGAAAAATTTAGACTGGCATTAAGAGCGTTCCTGATATTTTTGAAGAGTTTCATTTTTCTTTGAGAAGTTTCTAAGTTTGCTGAACACAATCTAACTTCTCCAAAAAATTTAAGTTTTATTTCAAGACTAATTTGACAAGATTTAGACCTTTCTAAAGAGTTCTAAATTGATGTTTAATTTTTAGATTCTTTTTTAAAAATTTAGCCTTTTATAAAGCGTTTTTTAAGTATCCCAGCAGAGTTTTAGAGTTTTAGACTCTTCTTAAAAGTTTGAGACTGTTCCAACGAGTTTTAGACTTTTAATGAGATTGTGGGACCCCCCTGAAGGCTTTTAACATTACTTGGAGAGTTCTAGACTTCTTTGGAAGGATCCAAACTCCTCTAAATTGCTCTAAACTATTATGCAACGCTCCAGACGTTGCTTAACAGTTTCAAAATCATCCGAGCAGTTTAAGACTTTTATGATTGTTATAAAATCCTTCTAAAATCCATTTGGGGCATTTTGCGTGTATTTGGGGCCCTCTTCACTGATCTAGAAAGACTTAGACTTTTTTTAAAGAGTCTCAGATTGTGTTAAGAGTTCCAGACTGATGTTAAATGCCCCAGACTGCAGTTAAGAGTCCCAGACTAGTGTTAAGAGCCCCAGGCTGGTGTGAAGAGCTTCAGTCTGGTGTGCAAAAATCCAGACTGGTATTAGGAGTGTAACTTTCCCGAAAAATTTGAGATTACTTTCAAGATTAATTTGACAAGATTGAGACCTCTTTGATAAGTTCTAAATTGACGTTTATATTTTTATATTTTTTTTATAAAATTTGGTCTTCTATGAGGCGTTCTGAACTCATTTCAGCTGCTCTTAACTCTTCTTAAGAGTTTTAGACATTTTGAAAGAGCTTCAGACACTTCTAAAGAGTTTTAGACTTTTAATGAGATTGTAAGACCCTTCCTGAAGACCTTGAACATTACTTGAAGAGTTTTAGACTTCTTTGCAAGAATCCAAACTCTTCTGAATCATTTTAAACTATTATGCAGTGCTCCAGACGTTGCTAAACAGTTTCAAAATCCTTTTAACAGTTTAACAGATTTTTATAAAATTTTCCTGTAGAATTACTAAAGAGTTTTAGGCTATTTATAACATCGACAAACCTCCCAAAAATGTTCCAAACCCATTTGAGACATTCTCTACCTATTTGGAGCATTCTCCACTGATCTAGAAAGATTCGGACATTTTTGAAAAGTCTCAGATTGTGTAAGGAATTGCAAACTGGTGTCAAGAGCCTCAGACTGGTGTCAAAAGCCCTAGACTGGTGTCAAAAGCCCCAGACTAATGTGAAAAGCCTCAGACTGGTGTGCAAAATTTCAGACTCAGACTTGCATTAGGAGTGTTCCAGACTTTTTTCAAGAATTTCCTACTTTTTTGAGAAATTTCTACGTTCTTTCTGAACAATTTAAGATTATTTTTAAAACTAATTTGACAAGATTCAGACCTCTTTGAAAAATTCTATTGATTGTTTATATTTTTAGATTTTTCTTGAAAAAATTAGTCTTTCATGGGGCGTTTTTAATTTATCTCAGCAGTTCATAACTCTTCTAAAGAGTTTCAGACTCTTCAAAAAAGTTTTAGACTCTTTTAAAGAGTTTTAGATTTTTATTAAGATTTTGGGACCTACCGTAAAACTTCCAACATTACTTGAGGAGGTCCAGACCTCTTTAAAATGATCCAAAATCCCCCGAATCGTTCTAAATTATTATGCAGTGCTTCAGATGATTCTAAACAGTTTCAAAATCCTCCAAGTAGTTCAAAACTTCCATGATTGTTATAGAATTTTTATGTAGAATTGCAAATTCTTCTTAAGAGTTTTAGAATATTTGTGAGATTTCCGAAACTTCCAAAAATGTTCCAACTTTATTTGGGGCGTTCCCCACTTATTTTCGGCATTCTTCACTGATATAAAAAAATCCAGACTTTTTTAAAGAGTCTCCGATTCTATGAAGGGTTTCAAACTGGTATTAAGAGCTTCAGACTGCTGTCAAGAGCCCCAGACTGGTGTCAAGAGCTTCAGACTAATATGAAGATCCCCAGAGTTATCTGCAAAAATCCAGATTACTTTAGGAGTGTTCCAGACTTTTCTCAAGAATTTCGTACTCCTTCTTAAGTTCTTTTATATAGTGTGATTCCCCCGAAAAATTTGAAATTACTTCAAAGACTAATTTGACAGGATTGGGACCTCTTTGAAGAGTTCTAAATTGATATTTAAGTTTTATTTAAAATTTTGGCCTTTTATGGAGCGTTTTTAATCCATCTCAGCAGTTCTTCATTCTCCTAAAGAGTTTTAGACTCTTGTAAAAAGTTTCAGACTCTTCGAAAGAGTTTCAGACTCTTCTAAATAGTTTTAGACTTTTAATGAGATTGTGAAATCTCCCTTAAGGCTTCCAACATTACTCGAAGAGTTCCAAATTTCTTTGAAAGAATTAAAACTCCTCCAAATCGTTCTAAACTATTAGACGTTGCAAAAAACTTTCAAACTGAAAGTGAGTTTTTATTTTAAATTTAAACTACTTAAAATTTCGACTTTTTCCAAAATTTTACCTTTTCAAAATTTCAACCTTCTTAATAATTACGAATTTTTAGATTATTTTGAGTTTTATCTATATTTAAAAATTCAGCTTCCTTGAAAATTTAATTAAAAATTCTGCAATTTATTTTAAATGTGGATATATTTCCAAAATTTTCCTTTTTCCCATTCACAAAATTATTGAAAATGTCGACTATTTTAAAAATGTAAAATTTTTTCAAAATATTAACATTTTTCGAAATTCTCATATTCTTTTGGAAATTTGTCTATAAACATTTCGAAATTATTAAAAATTCCACTTTTTTTCAAAATTTTGGCCTTATTTTTTTAACTGATAATTCTTTTCTTTTTAAATTTAAGTTTTTTTAGTATTATTATTGTATTTATTATTTATTGATTATTATATTAAAATAAATATTACTCCAAATAACAAAAATTTCGACTTTTAAAACTGTGCGAAGCTCTAAAACGAATTTCGAAAAAAAACTTGCAGTTAATTTATAAATAAATTGTCAAAATTTAAATTTTAATCTAAAAATATTGACTTCAATTATTAAAATGTTGATTAGTTTTATTTACAACATTTTGATTATTTTTAATTTCGAAATTTTGAGACTTTCCTTAAAGTGTTGACTCTTTTTCTTGAAAATTTCAATAATTCCCACTTTAAAAGTCGAAATGTTAAGAATATTTTTGACAATTAATCTACTTTTATTTTCTTTGATTTTTAAATTGCTACTTTATTTCAAAAATTTTGTATACAAATAAGAAATTTCAACTTTTCCTAGAAATATTGTCTGCTTTTTCTTCAAAATTTACTCTTAATTTTTAAATTCGAACCCGAGAATTTCAATAATAAATTTAACATTCTTAGAAAAATTATAAATTTCGTTAATTTCGATTCAGAATTTTCTTTAGTCCTACAGTAGTAGTAATTTTTTTTTTTAGAGAAAATCGAATTGCAAAAATGTTGAAATTTACAAGATTCATTTTTTCTTGAAGTTTGAATATTTTTCTGACAGTTTTCTTATTTTTATGCAAATTTAGAGTTTATTTTCTCTAAATTTATCTCTTCACAAAAAACAAAGCGGTGTAAGTTGGACGATTTATAACTCCAGAACGGCTGAACGGATTTTTATGTTGTTTGCTTTGTTGGATTTGCCTCGTCCTCGAATAGCAGAATAAGGGCTAAAATATTGAAAAAATTTACATATTTTATAAGCACCATCTCTAATTCATAACAGGAACATGACAAAAATGTACTGCAACCTACGCTAACTGTAAATGTGTTGTAATCAGTTTCCAGTAGATGGCACTTTACCTGTTTTAATTATGGCCCATTTTTAGCGTAGGATTCACCTGGAAATGAGCCAGCCTATTAAATATTTTAATGTAAAATCTAATTCAGCTAATGAGTTAGTACAATAATTATTAATTCTGAGGTGATACCAATTTCGCCACTTAATAGTTTTCAGTTTCTTATCAAAATTACAAAATAAAAATGGCTTTAAAATATTAACATTTCGTGAAATTTTTTAACATTTCTAAAATTAGAGAAATCTAAATTTTTACAAGGAAAAATATTCTAAAGACAAAATCTCCAGCTAAAGTCAAAATTCTAAAAAAATTGAAAATTAAATTTTTTCTTAAAATGTCTTCGTTTTTTCCAAAATGTTAATATTTTTGTTGAAATTTTAGGGTTTTTTGCTAAACGTTTTTATCAAAAATAGAAAATAAAATGAACAAAGTCTAGTGAAAAAACTTGAGAAATTGAAATTTCCAGAAATGTTAATAACAAAATTTTCAGAAAAAATAGGAGTTTATGAAAAATTTCTTTGTATATAATATTTAGGAAAAAATGGAAACTTCGCAGAAAAAATTAAAATTTTCTTAAATAAATCGAAATATCTAGAAGAAACTCAAAAGTTGTTATACAAAAAAGTTGAAATTGAGATTTCAGGTAAAAACTTGAATATTCGCTTTTAATTTTATTTAAGAAAAATATTCTAATGCGGGAAGAGTTATTTTGAAATTTTAATTATTTTCTCAAAATTTTTACAAAAATTAGAAAAAAATTAAAATAGATTTTAAAATCCAGTAACTTCGTAAAAGAAACTTGACATTTCTATAAAAAGAAATGGGAGAAAATTTAAAATCTCTACAAAAAATTGTTTAAGGAAAAGTCTTCGGAAAATTTTGAGAAAAAACTCGTAAGCGAAATCGGGGGTGCTGCAGTTCCACAGTGCCTATACGCGAGCCGCCACTGATCGTTATATTATTTATTTCCAAAAATTTTAAGTCTTAAGTAAAGGTTTAAATATTTGCTGGGGTAATGGGTCCCCCTCATGGGTTTTTGATGGCAGATAACTGGCTAAATTGAAAAAAAATTACAATATTCCTCACTGAAAAAAACTTAGTTTTATGGAGCAAAATTTAGATAGTCTTGTTGAAAAAAAAGGTCCTTTCCTGCAAGATCTTTCTCGGCTAAATCAGAAAGGCTATGGCTTCAGAAGAGTTCATCTGACACCAAATCTATTAATGTGTTGGGGAGTTAACTGATTATGTAAAAATGAAATAAAATTTTCCAAATATTCTGCTTAGTTTGGAAACTCGCAGCACTTCTCAACTTAGATGTTTCAAAATTGATATACAAAACTTTTGATGGAACGGACTGGTCCTTGGTTATCTTCAAAAATTGAAACACAGAACTTGTCCCCTGAAACCAAGTAAGATTAAAAAACACAACAAAGGTTGCTCTAGAGCAACCTTTGTTGTGTTTTTTATTCTTTCTTGGTTTCAGGGGACAAGTTTTGTGTTTCAATACAAAACTTGTTCCTTGAAACCAAAAAAGACTGAGTATTTCTCTGAAGATGATACCTTGGCTATCGAAACACGTTACAACGAGTGTTGTGGTGTTTTTTAGTCTTTCTTGGTTTCAAGGAACAGGATCAGTTTTTAAAGATAACCAAGGACCAATTTATCACCCAAAAAAAGTAGACGTTTTTAGCTGTAATAATATGGACGTATAGAATAATTTAGGCAACTTATTTTCAGTCAGTTAATAGAACGCTGATCGAGCACCGTGTTCAGACGTCTAACGATGCAATCGTTAAAATCTTCCATGATTGCGTAAATGTTCCTAAATTAGGTACATGAAAAATCTAGCAACTAATTAATTAAATTAAAACAATGTCGAGGCATCCTCAAACCGGAACAGTGTATGCTTGAGAGAAAACAATACCGCAAAATTAATTAGTTACATTTAATATGGTAACCGTAAAAAATTTAAAAGGTCCATAAAAAGCTAATTATAATTTTAAATTAAGATTACCGACGTACCAGTAGTTCGGTTTTCGTCTCACGTACGATACAAAAAGACAATTCGATTGGTCAGCTCCGACATTGCTGATGGCTGTCTAACGGCTCGTATACCGTGGACATATAATTTTATACCCAATGCACTTGTACGAATAGAGAAATTTAATACTAACTTTGTGTTCTTTTAGCTACGAATTAAAATCGTTTGACGTTTTATACCCACTAATTCGTAATCTAACACGTATTATTTTATAGATGTAACATATATTATTACTCACTTTCGAGCCCCCTTTACTTGCTACAAAACTATTAGAGAAAGTTAAATATTTCCTGCTTCTTAGTTTTAAGTCTCATGGTAAAACTTCATCACATTGCAAAAAAAATTTTATTAGCAGTCCTGCAGTGTATGAAACGCTGTAAATGACGTAATTAATTAATTTTTTGACAGTCGCTGGCGCAGAATGCAGGTTTATAATCGAGAATGTCTGAAAGTCGAATGTGGTCAGGAACATGTGTCTCCATTCTGCTCCAAAGTATCAGAAAATTTTAAATCCTATTTCAAAATGTCTCAGAATTTCGACTTTTGATAAAATTTCGAGAAAACCAAATCTCTAAGCAAAGCTTTTGGAAATGGGGCCAAAACGTTCGCTTTAAATGAAAAACCATTTCAGTTTCTCATATTATATTTTGAAATTTTGGGTTCGATCTAGAATATTTTTTTCTTAGAATTCCAGCTAGGGACGAATTGATACCTCGTTTACTTGAACACAGTATTGATTCAAAGTATTGCTGCTACCCTTTAGTAAAGTATCGATAATTGCGTCGGTGATACTTTAGGTACACCACGATGTACTTGAAATGTAAAGTGAAAAAATGATACCAAACACGACAAAATTCATTTTTTTTTAAAAAACGTATTAAATTTAATGTTAAAATTAAAATATTTGAGCTGAAGTGCAATGTTATTTATGTATTTGGTTTAATTTGAAATCCTTTCAAATAATTTTAATTTTAAGTATTTCTTCCTCATTGTTCCCTTTCCATGTTATGCACTGCTGACGAGCTCAAATGAGAACAAAACATCGATGTCCAGTGCTACAACCTTTTTTATGTATTTTTTTTATATTTTCCTAATTTATCAAAAAAACAAAATTTTTATTTTTTCCATAGCTAATTTTTGGTCTCCTATTTTTCATTATTCTTATTCTATGTAAAATAAACTAACCTCTTAATTTGTAAACTGTCATGAAGTGACGTTTTCAATAAATTTAAATATCACGTAGTCGTATTTCAAAAACTGTTTAGAAAATTGTCAACAAACCATAAAAAATTTAAATATTTCCAAACTGGGCCGAAGAAATGTTAAATAAATTGAAAAAAACATAATATTTCCGGTCAATAAGGGTCTACCATGAGGAATAATCCTTTCAAGAATCACGTTAAAATTTTAAATGAAGTTGATTCTTCGAAAGTCTTTCTTTTTACAAATGAAGTCAAAATTCTGAAAGAGTCGAAATTTTCAATTCTGAAATTTTTATATACTATTCCTGGAAAGTCGAAATTTCGGAAAAAACTTGTAATTGTTGAATCAGCCACCCCTTTCGAAGTCTCTTGCAAACTCACTCGTAGGTTTAGGTATGATTTGCTTGAGATAATCTTTATTTCAATAAATTGGGAGATAACAAAGATGCAGTCTGTAGAAAACTCCCGGATGCGCTCATATTGTGAGTTGCGAGGGAAAATTCCTTTCCGAAAAAGGTCAAATGTTGGCAAAATGTCAAAATGTTCAGAAAATTCAATTTTAAATAAAATCGAATTCTGAAAACCTTAAATTTGACAAAAATTTCGAAATATCGAGAAAAAGTTCAATTTAGGAACATCTAGTTTTGATAAAATATATCGAAGCTTTTAAAATGATCGAACTTTGTGAGAAAATGTATGTAGCAAAAATTTAGGTATTCAAAACTATTTTTTTTAAATGTCTACCTTTTTATTGATATTTTGGCATCGAAATACAAATTTTGTTCCCTCAAACCAAAAAAGATTAAAAAACACAACAATGATTTATCTAATACGTTCCGGGAGATACTGAGTATCCCTCTGAAGATGATAGCTTGGCTATCGAAATGCGTTAGAGCAACCTTTGTTGAGTTTTTTAATATTCCTTGGTTTCAATGGACAAAATTGTTGTTTAAAGATTAAAAAACCGAACAAAGGTTGCTCTAACGCGTTTCAATAGCCAAGCTATTATCTTTATTAAGATACTGAGCATCTCTATTGAGATGCTCAGTATCTCTCGGAACGAATTAGAACAATCCTTGTTGTGTTTTTTAATCTTTCTTGGTTTCAGCGAATAATATTTGTATTTCGACGCCAAAATATCAATAAAGATGTAGACATTCCAAGAAAAATATTTTTGAAAACTTAAAAAATTTTTTAAACATAACTTTTTATTGGTTTCAGGGGACAAAGATTAAAAAACAGAACAAAGGTTGCTCTAACGCGTTTCAATAGCCAAGCTCTCATCTTTAGAGAGATATCTTGGCCCCTGAAAACAAGAAAGATTAAAAAACACAACAAATATTGCTGTTACAGAACTCTTACAGAGCAACCTTTGTTGTGTTTTTTAATCTTTCTTGGTTTCAGCGAATAATATTTGTATTTCGACGCCAAAATATCAATAAAGATGTAGACATTCCAAGAAAATAATTTTTGAAAACTTAAAAAATTTTTTAAACATAACTTTTTATTGGTTTCAGGGGACAAAGATTAAAAAACAGAGCAAAGGTTGCTCTAACGCGTTTCAATAGCCAAGCTATCATCTTAATGGAGATGCTCAGTATCTCTTGGAACGAATTAGAGCAATCCTTGTTGTGTTTTTTAATCCTTCTTGGTTTCAGCGAATAATATTTGCATTTCGACGCCAAAATATCAATAAAGATGTAGACATTCCAAGAAAAATATTTTTGAAAACTTAAATTTTTTAAACATAACTTTTTATTGGTTTCAGGGGACAAAATTGTTGTTGAAAGATTAAAAAACAGAACAAAGGTTGCTCTAACGCGTTTCAATAGCCAAGCTCTCATCTTTAGAGAGATATCTTGTCCCCTGAAAACAAGAAAGATTAAAAAACACAACAAATATTGCTGCTACAGAACTCCTACAGAGCAACCTTTGTTGAGTTTTTTAATCTTTCTTGGTTTCAGCGAATAATATTTGTATTTCGACGCCAAAATATCAATAAAGATGTAGACATTCCAAGAAAATAATTTTTGAAAACTTAAAAAATTTTTTAAACATAACTTTTTATTGGTTTCAGGGGACAAAGATTAAAAAACAGAGCAAAGGTTGCTCTAACGCGTTTCAATAGCCAAGCTCTCATCTTTAGAGAGATATCTTGGCCCCTGAAAACAAGAAAGATTAAAAAACAACAAATATTGCTGTTACAGAACTCTTACAGAGCAACCTTTGTTGTGTTTTTTAATCTTTCTTGGTTTCAGCGAATAATATTTGTATTTCGACGGCAAAATATCAATAAAGATGTAGACATTCCAAGAAAAATATTTTTGAAAACTTAAAAAATTTTTTAAACATAACTTATTATTGGTTTCAGGGGACAAAGATTAAAAAACAGAACAAAGGTTGCTCTAACGCGTTTCAATAGCCAAGCTCTCATCTTTAGAGAGATATCTTGTCCCCTGAAAACAAGAAAGATTAAAAAACACAACAAATATTGCTGTTACAGAACTCTTTAACCTTTTTTAACCTAGAATTTCCAGAAAAAAAAGCGCAAAAGATGCGAAATTTTGAGTAAGTAATCGACATTCTGAGAAATATGTAAAAATTTTGGGATGGACGACGAAATTTTCAAAAAAAAAAGAAAATTTCCGAGAATATAAAATTTTAAGAGAGAAAAAGACGAATTTTCTGAATCATGTTAATATTCTCGAAAAGTTTGCCTAAAAACAATAAATTTAAAAAAACAGAAAAATTGAAAAAGGCGAATTAAAAAAAAAAGATGGATTTAAACAATCAAAATTTCGAGAAAAAGTGGAAATATTGAGAAAAAAGGCCAAATTTAAAAAAAAATTAAAAATATCCCGAAGAGTAAAATTTTGAGAGAAAAAAGCTAATTTTGAGAATCATGTTAAAATTTTCAGACATTTTGATTAAAAAACTGAAATTTTTAGAAAAAAACCCAAAATTTCAAAAAAAAAGGAAAACATTGAGAAATCGAGAAAAGACGAATTAAAAAAAAGGACGAATGTAAACAATCGAAATTTCGAAAAAAAGTGGAAATTTTGAGAAAAAAGGCGAAACTTTGAACAAAATCGAGAATTTCAGGGAATGTAAAATTTTAAAAGAAAAAAAAACGAATTTTGGGAATCATGATAAAATTTTCATAAATTTTGATTAAAAACCTCAAAATTTCTAAGAAAAAAACCAAAACATCATTGAGAAATCAAAAAAAGGCGAATTAAAAAAAGACGAATTCAAACAATCGAAATTTCTAGAAAAAAGTGAAAATTTTGAGAAAAAAGCAAAAATTTTATACAAAATCGAAAATTTTCCAAAAAATAAAATTTTGAAAGAAAAAATACAAATTTTGAGAATCATGTTAAAATTTTCAGAAATTTTGATTAAAAAAGTGAAATTTTCAGAAAAAAACCAAAATTTCAAAAAAAGAAACAGGAAAACATTGAGAAATCGAGAAGAGACGAAATAAAAAGAAGGACGAATGTAAACAATCGAAATTTCGAGAAAAAAGTGGAAATTTTGAGAAAAAAGGTGAAACTTTGAAAAAAATCGAAAATTTCCCGAAAAGTAAAATTTTGAGAGAAAAAAGGGGAACTTTGAGAATCATGTTAAAATTTTCAGAAATTTTGATTAAAAAACTGAAATTTCCAGAAATAAAACCCAAAATTTAAAAAAAAAGGAAAACATTGAGAAATCGAGAAAAGGCGAATTAAAAAAAAGACGAATTTAAACAATCGATATTTAGAGAAATAAGTGGAAATTTTGGAAAACAGCCGAAATTTTGAAAAAAAAAATCGAAAATTTTTCGAAAAGTAAAATTTTAAGAGAAAAAAGGCAAAACTTTGAAAAAAATCGAAAATTTCTAAAAAAGTAAAATTTTAAGAGAAAAAAAATCGAATTTTGGAAATCACAATAAAATTTTCATAAATTTTGATTAAAAAACTCAAAATCTCAGAAAAAAAAACAGAAAAACATTGCGAAATCAAAAAGAGGCGAATTAAAAAAAAAAGCCAATTTAAACAATCGAAAGAACCCAAAATTTCAAAAAAAAAGGAAAATATGAAATCGAGAAAAGACGAATTAAAAAAAAAGACGAATTTAAACAATCGAAATTTAGAGAAAAAAGTGAAAATTTTGAGAAAAAAAACCGAAATTTTAAAAAAAAGTTGAAGGGCAAAAAAAATCTATTTTGAGAATCATGTTAAAATTTTCAGAGATTTTGATTAAAAAACTAAAATTTTCAGAAAGAACCGGATTTTGGGAAACATTGAGAAATCGAAAAAAAAAACGAAGTAATAAAAAAGAGAGATTCCGAGGAAAACGTCGAAAAAAAAAGACGAGATTTCGACAACACATTGCCTAAAAAAAATTAGAAACAAATTCTTAGATATTTATCTAGAAATTTGAAATTTGTCCCAACTTTCAAGTTTCCGAAGGTTGAAATTTGGAAAAAAATACAGAGTTTCAAAATTTAAACAAGACATTCACAAAGAAATCGGAATTTCAACAAAAATATCGAAATTTTGAAAAAAAAGAAAGAAATATTTATTTACAAATTGGAAATTTTTCCTAATTTTCAAGTTTCCGTAAGTTGAAATGTAAAAATGAATACAGATATTTAAAATTTTAACAAGACATTCACAAATAAGTCAAAATTTTGACAAAAATATCCAAATTTCCGAAAAAAAAAGAAAAAAGAAATATTTATTTATCCCAATTGGAAATTTTTTTCTAACTTTCAAGTTTCCAAAAGTTGAAGTTTAAAAACAAATACAGGGATTTAAAGTTTAAAAAAGATATTAACAAATACGATTAAATTTTGACAAAAAAATCGAAATTTTAGAAAAAACGAAAGAAGAAATATTTATTTACAAATTTGAAATTTTAATCTAACTTTCAAGTTTCCGGAGGTTGAAATTTAAAAACAAATACAGGAATTCAAAATTTCAACAAGACATTCACAAATAAATCAAAATTCTGGCAAAAAAATCGAAATTTTGTCAAAAATATCAAAATTTTGGAAAACAAAGAAAGAAGAAATATTTGTTTAAAAATTTGAAATTTATTTCTAACTTTTAAGTTTCTGAAGGTAGACATTTAAAAACAAATATAGAAATTTTAAATTCCAACAAGTCATTCGCTAATAAATCGAAATTTTGACAAAAAAATCGAAATTTTGGGAAAAAACCGAAGAAGTAATATTTATTTAGAAATTTATTTTTTTTAACTTTCAAGTTTCCGAAGGTTGAAATTTGAAAACAAATACAGTGATTGAAAATCTTAACCATTTACAAATAAATCGAAATTATGACGAAAAAAATGGAAAGTTTGACAAAAAAATCGAAATTTTGGAAAAAACGAAAGAAGTAATAATTAGTAATTTGAATTTTTTTCTAATCTTCAAATTCCTGAAAGTTGAAATTTGAAAACAAATACAGATATTTGAAATTTAGACAAGAGATTTACAAATAAATCTAAATTTTGACAAAAAAAATCAAAATTTTAGAAAAAACGAAAAAGGAAATATTTATTTACAAATTTGAAATTTGTTTCTAACTTTCAAGTTTCCGAAGGTTAAAGTTTAAACAAATACAGAGATTTAAAATTTAAACAGGACATTCACAAATAAATCGAAATTTTGACAAAAAAATCGAAATTTTGGGAAAAAAGACGAAAGGAGAAATATTTATTTACAAAATTAAATTTTTTTTCTAATTTTCAAGTTACTGAAGGTTGAAATTTGAAAACAAATACAGAAATTCAAAATTTTAACAAGACATACATAAATAAATCAAAAATTTGACAAAAAAAATCGAAATTTTGGAAAAAACTAAAGAAGTAATATTTATTTAGAAATTTGATTTTTTTTCTAACTTTCAAGTTTCTGTAAGTTGAAATTTGAAAACAAATACAAAGATCTAAAATTTCAACAAGACATTTGGAAATAAATCAAAATTTTGACAAAAAAAATCTAAATTTTAACAAAAAAATCCAAATTTTGGAAAAAGCGAAAGAAGTGATATTTCATTAGAAATTTGATATTTTTCCAACTTTCAAGTTTCTGAATGTTGAAATTTGAAAGCACATACAGAGATTCAAAATTAAGACAAGACATTCACAAAAAAATCGAAATTTTAGCAAGAAAAATAGAAATTTTGGAAAATACGGAAGGAGAAATATTTATTTACAAATTTGATTTTTTTTCCAACTTTCAAGTTTTCGAAGGTTGAAATTTAAAAACAAATACAAAAATTTAAAATGTACACCAAGCATTCACAAATAAATCGAAATTTTGACAAAACAATCGAAATTTTGGAAAAAAAACGAAAAAAGTAATATTTATTTAAAAATTTGATTATTTTTCTAATTTTTGAGTTTATAAAATTTGAAATTTGGAAACAAAAAAAGTTAAACAAGACATTCACAAATAAATCGAAATTTTGGTAAAAAAAAAACGAAAGAAATAATATTTATTTGGAAATTGGAGTTTTCCTTCCAACTTTTAAGTTTCTGAAAGTTGAAATTTGAAAACAAATGCAAATATTTAAAATTTTAACAAGACACTTACAAATAAATCAAAATTTTGACAAAAAAATCAAAATTTGAACCAAAAGATTGACATTTTGAGAAAAAAAATCGAAAGAATCAATATTTATTAAAAATTTAATTTTTTTTCCTAGTCTTCAAGTTCCTGAAGGTTAAAATTTAAAAACAAATACAGAGATTCAAAATTTAGACAAGAGATTTACAAATAGATCTAAATTTTGACAAAAAAAATCAAAATTTTGGAAAAAATGGAAAAGGAAATATTTATTTACAAATTTCCGGCGGTTGAAATTTGAAATAAAATACAGAGATTCCAAATTTCAACAAGACATTCACAAATAAATCGAAATTTTGACAAAAAAATCGAAATTTTGGATAAAACGTAAGGAGAAATATTTATTTACAAATTTGAAATTTTTTTCTAACTTTTAATTTTCAGAAGGTTAAAATTTAAAAACAAATACACAGATTCAAAATTTCAACAAGACAGTTGTGAATGTCACAAATAAATCGAAATTTTGACCAAAAAATTGAAATTGTGACAAAAAAATCGAAATTTTGGAGAAAAAAACGAAAGAAGTAATATTTATTTGGAAATTTGATTTTTTTTTAAGTTTCAAGTTCCTGAAGGTTGAAACTTGAAAACAAATACAAATATTTAAAATTTAGACAAGACATTTACAAATAAATCGAAATTGTGAGAAAAAAAATCGAAATTAAGTAATATTTATTTAAAAATTTGAATTTTTTTCTAACTTTCAAGTTTCCGAAAGTTGAAATTTGAAAAAAATAATCACAAAAGTTTAAAATGTTAACAAGAAATTCACAAATAAATCAAAATTTTGACAACAAAAAATTGAAATTTTGGAAAAAAACGAAAGAAGTAATATTTATTTAGAAATTTGAATTTTTTTTCTAACTTTCAAGTTTCTGAAGGTTGAAATTTGAAAACAAATACAAAATTTCAAAATTTCAACAAGACATTCACAAATAAATCGAAATTTTGACAAAAAAAAATCCAAATTTTGACAAAAAAATCGAAATCTTTGAAAAAACGAAAGAAGTAATATTTATTTACAAATTTAATTTTTTTTTAACTTTCAAGTTTCCGAAAGTTGGAATTTGAAACCAAATACAGAGGTTCAAAATTTCAACAAGACATTCACAAATAATTCTTCATGGTAGACCCTTATTGACCGGAATGTCACGTAGTCGCATTTCAAAAACTGTTTATAAAATTGTCAATAAACCATAAAAATTTAAATATTTTCAAACTGGGCCGAAGAAATGTTAAATAAATTGAAAAAAAAATTCACAAATAAATCAAAATTTTGGAAAAAAAGCCAAAGAAGTAATATTTATTTTAAAATTTAAAATTATTTTCTAACTTTCAAGCTTCAGAAGATTGAAATTAAAAAACAAACACAGAGATTTAAAATTTATACAAGACATTCACAAATAAATCGAAATTTTGACCAAAAAAATTGAAATTTTGACAAAAAAATCGAATTTTTGGAAAAAAAAAACGAAAGAAGTAATATTTATTTACAAATTTGAAAATTTTTTCTAACGTTGAAGTTTCCCAAGGTTGAAATTTGAAAGCAAATACAGAAATTTAACATCTGAACAAGCCATTCTTAAATTGATCGTAATTTTGACAAAAAAAATAAAATTTTGGAAAAAAAATAAGAATTTTATAAGTTTTTAGGGAACGACACGCCACTCAAACTTAGAGGTTTCTATAATCGATCTGTGCTTTACAATAAAATGAAATCTGAGTATATCATTTTAATTCACTCTTTCAGGTAAGTTAATGAAGGATAAAAATCTCTCCAAAGAAGAAAAGTTTCCTTGGATTTTTCTGTTAGGTGTTTTAGGTTAAATGTAGGCTTCTGACAAACTCGAGCATCTACAATGATCAGGTCAATCGTCGGTCATAATTTACCAGACCATCAATTAATTATTGACCAATTTTTATAGATGAAGTTGTTTCATTGTTATAAATCGAATTTCCTATGCCCTAGAAATTTTCCAAATTTAGCTGATTGCAACAGCTTATCAGATGTTAAAGATTCGGCAGCCTAAACACCGTTATTAAGCAAGTTAATTCCTAGAGAGCTTCTGTGCAGCAGCAGCAGCAGCAGCAGCAATTAAATTGAGTGACAGGTCATTAACTCGATAAATAGAACAATAAAACTTTTAAAAGCGAAACTAGCTATTACAATACATTTTAATACATAATTGTTTAATCAGGCAAAGATGAATGAGTTCTGGTGAATGAAACACTATATAAATTACAATTTTAAATCTTTTCGTATGAATATTTATCACACCGTATTAAAATTTACAAGAACAATAAAACTGTGTCAGAATCTACAAGATGTTTGTTTTAGAAAACAGCTGAATCACTTATGTTTGATTTACAACCGCATACAGACAACTCATAAATTTATGTTGTAGTCGAAAAAGTGAACAGGTGATTTAACTGCATTCTTATATTAAATCATCAGCTGCAATTGATTTTATTACACGATAAAAATAAACGCTGTTGAATTCTTCCGAGGCATTTTAAAATTCATCTTCGGTACCATGCTACTTCTGGTTTGGAATTCGCATTCGAAGAAAGCAATTTTTGAATATCAATTTCCAGAATTTTCCAGTCCAAAAAAGTTTCAAAAAATGTCATACTTTATAAACTCCAAAGCATCATCAATGATTTATAAATTTCTTGTTTTTCTGGAACATTTCGACTTTAATCCCGGAATTGTGATTTGATCGCAAAATCCCCGATTATGTGCTCAGTTTAGAAGCTGGGGAAATCATTTCGGTTTTTCATCAGTTAAAGTAAGTAAAAATATTTGGTTCTTTGGTCTTTGGTTTTATTGTTGATTATGATAATGGTGGAAAATTACCTTCATCAAGTAATATAAAATATTGACTACCAGTCATTTTTTTCTCGAATCGCGGAGCCTAGTAGATTTATTAATTGTAGAAAATTATGGTTCTTATTGTACATTACTAGATAACATTATTTTTGCAATTATTTTAATGCCATTTACTCATCGAGATTATATCGGAAGTTGCAATTGTTTTCTTAATTCAAAGCATTACGTTGAATTGTTGTTGGGTTGCTCTGTAATTACTGAAGTCGTCAGTAAAATTATCATTAACTAATGTAACGCATTAAGCTAGGAGCAGGTATATTCAATAAAGCTAGCAAACTGAAGACGTTAAAAGTTCCGTTACCAGTGAACCTTTTTTAATAATATCTATTAGAGATTTGACATATGAAGTGAAGGAACACCATTCTTCAACTGGATGGTAAGGGATGCTGTAAACGTATATAAAATGTATGCTCTAAACGTATAGAGAATGTATGAAAAAAGAGTCACAAGAAAGCAAACTCCATCGTGAATAACTACGACTGAAGCTCGTTTTTATTAGAAGAGAATTTTTTCAATTTCACACATTTCTGATAACTGTTCCAACTGCTGTTAATAAGTAGCAGTGCCAAGGCAGTAGATTGTTATGTAGCTTGTTAAATAGATTGTTATGTAGCAACTCAACCGTAGTCGTCAATAGACGATGCGACGCAACGACTCATTCATGAGATACAGAGGTACAGGTGCCCTCAACAAGCATTTTTCTAAGCTCAATCCTCTCGCAATTATGCCTTCAAAGCACTGATGTGAGTAGGATGCAGAAACAAGGATAGATGGTGATGAACCGCCTTCTTAAACAAGGATAGGTTGTAATTTTTAGGGAAAATTTCGTTCGGAAACGAGTTCCATAGCATCCCCAAAGAGTTCCAAAGAGTCTCCGAAGACAGAAGTCTTCACCATATCAAGCAGGACCGCACAGGAATTTGCTGTTGTTTGTGACTGTCTTGTATGCCCCAAAAATCTTGCCCTTGAGAGGGATCAATCCTATTATATTCTGCGAGCATCTCCCAATGTACTTGTGAAAAAGAGATAAGTCACAAACCATCCTCCTGTGCTCTAGTGTTTCGAGAGAATCGGTCAAACTCTCGTCATCAATTAGGCGAATTGCTCTTCTTTGAATTGAATCCAAAAGAACGAAAATGTTGATAACGAAGGTTTCCACGGCCAGAGTCAGTACAGGATATACTTCTTCCGGGATTGAACCCTGTCAAAGAACTACTAAAAGTGTTCGACGCTTCATTTTTAGTAGTTCTTTGACACGGTCCAATCCCGAAAGAAGTATATCCTGTAACGAAAATGTTCTTTGGGACTGAACTCCAAACGTGAGAACAGTATTGGCTAGTGTTGGACTCACTTGAGCTTTGTATAGTGTGAGTAGCTCATGAAATGTAAAGTACATTCTAGCTCTAAAAAGAAAGCCTAGCTTCTGACTTGGCAATGGCGCGCACATGATTGTCCCAAGAGAAGTTAGCGCTCGCATTCACTCCTAGAATAGACAGATTAGATCCCATCGGGAGGATTTTACCGTCCATTGGTATGTTTGTTGCATTATCCTTTGACATTTTCTCAAAGAAAACCGCGGCATGAGTTTTTGAAGCGTTGAAGTCGACCAGATTTTTCTTACCCCTTACCGGAATGATTTCGAGATCCCGATTAATCATCTGTATCTGCTGTTCCCTTAGTCGATCTGAAGTAGCGACGGATGATGATTGTCGGAGCAAAAAGATGACACCAGACTACTATCATCTGCGTCGCTCTATATCGGATTGGAACTCGATTGTTTATGTGTCACAGAAACATAGTAGAAGACAGGACAGACCCCTGCATTAATGGCAAATATCTCGGATTAGATGCCATCGACGACGACCCAAAGAGATGTGTCAGCGAGAAAACTGGATATCAAATGACAGAGTTCAGGGGGAAGGCCATAAGATGTTAATTTGGCGAGAAGGTATCGGTGCCAGACTCTGTCGAAGGTCTTTGAAATATCCAATGCCACAGCCTCACCATGTTCTTCCATAGGTGAGTTACAGACATGAGTATTATATGCCAGTAGATTGCCAGCTGAGCTTAATGTCTGAAACGGTATTGCCTGTCCGAGATGATTCCATTCTTCTCCAGATATTTGAGAATCTCAATGTTGATAACCTTTTCCATCACTTTAGATATAATGGGCAACAAAGATATATGGCAGTAGTCTTCAGCCAGATTCCTTTTTCCTATTTTAGCGACAGACTGCATCCTAGCAGATTTTCAGATGTTAGGGAGTATACCTTTGTTGTAAGAGAGAATGAATAATATGCTTAGAAAAAGAGTCAACTCTGAAGAGCACTTCTTAAGAACAATAGCTGGGACATCATTAAGACCAGAAGCTTTCGAGGTGTCGATCTCAAGGAAAACCTTCTTGACTGTGCGTTATCTGGAAACAACTTCAGGCATCGAAATGTCAACCTTAGGAAGAATAGGAGGTTCTGGGTTTCGGGAATAAAGATTGGTAATCTAAGCAAACATTTAGACTAGCAGGTCAGCCTTCCTTTCTAGCACAATGGGCCCGGAAAGGGTGGCCTAAGTGCTGGCCTAAATTTTTTAGGCAACCCACAACGAATCCAGAATTCAGCCTTTCTTTCGAAGTAGTCGCTTGTCATCAAGTAAGGGTGGAAAATCTAAAGATGCAAAATTCTTTCCAATCGACTCTGCAAATCCCCAAGAGGACCTGGAACTGTTCGGACAGTTAATAAGCCTCTGGCGCATTTTGCGATCGAAATCACTTTTTGCCTCGTCAATAACCCGTTTACAAAAATTTCGCCCATCTACAAAGATGGTCCGAGTCTCGACTGGGAAATTATTTCGCCAACGTCGATATGCGCAAGATGCAAGATATGCAGCGATTTGCAGGAGACAAGCCAAGCACACTTTTTGCTGAACCAAGATTTACTGGAGGCAGCCTTCTTTTGAGAATGGGGAATTGTGCTTTCCATATCAATCAGGATAGTTTCAGTGATTGATTTGGCGACTAAGGAAGGGTTGTCTGAGTTAAAGCAGACTCTTGCTATAGGAAAGATGATAAGCCTCTGGCGCATTTTGCGATCGAAATCACTTTTTGCCTCATCAATAACCTGTTTACAAAAGTTTGGCCCATCTACAAACGTGGTTCGAGTCTCGACTGGGGAATTATTTCGCCAACGACGATATGCGCAAGATGCAGGATATGCAGGATATACAACCATTTGCAGGAGGCAGCCCAAGCACACTTTTTGCTGAACCAAGATTTACTGGAGGCAGCCTTCTTTTGAGAATGGGGAATTGTGCACATTCCATATCAATCAGGATAGTTTCAGTGATTGATTCGGCGACTGAGGAAGGGTTGTCTGAGTTAAAGCAGACTCTTACCATAGGAAAGATGATAAGCCTCTGGCGCATTTTGCGATCGAAATCACTTTTTGCCTCATCAATAACCTGTTTACAAAATTTCGCCCATCTACAAAGGTGGTTCGAGGCTCGACTGGGGAATTATTTCGCCAACGACGATATGCGCACAATGCAGGATATGCAGGATATACAACGATTTGCAGGAGACAGCCCAAGAACACTTTTTGCTGAACCAAGATTTACTGGAGGCAGCCTTCTTTTGAGAATGGAGAATTGTGCATTCCATATCAATCAGGATAGTTTCAGTGATTGATTCGGCGACTAAGGAAGGGTTGTCTGAGTTAAAGCAGACTCTTGCCATAGGAAAGATGATAAGCTTTTGGCGCATTTTGCGATCGAAATCACTTTTTGCCTCATCAATAACCTGTTTACAAAAGTTTCGCCCATCTACAAAGGTGGTTCGAGTCTCGACTGGGGAATTATTTCGCCAACGACGATATGCGCAAGATGCAGGATATGCAGGATATACAACGATTTGCAGGACACAGCCCAAGCACACTTTTTGCTGAACCAAGATTTACTGGAGGCAGCCTTTTTTTGAGAATGGGGAATTGTGCATTCCATATCAATCAGGATAGTTTCAGTGATTGATTCGGCGACTAAGGAAGGGTTGTCTGAGTTAAAACAGACTCTTGCCATAGGAAAGATGATAAGCCTCTCGCGCATTTTGCGTTCGAAATCATTTTTTGCCTCGTCAATAACCTGTTTACAAAAATTTCGCCCATCTACAAAGGTGGTTCGAGTCTCGACTGGGGGATTATTTCGCCAACCACGCTATGCGCGAGATACAGGATATGCACGATATACAACCATTTGCAGGAGACAGCCCAAGCACACTTTTTGCTGAACCAAGATTTACTGGAGGCAGCCTTCTTTTGAGAATGGGGAATTGTGCATTCCATATCAATCAGGGTAGTTTCAGTGATTGATTCGGCGACTAAGGAAGGGTTGTCTGAGTTAAAGCAGACTCTTGCCATAGGAAAGATGATAAGCCTCTGGCGCATTTTGCGATCGAAATCACTTTTTGCCTCATCAATAACCTGTTGACAAAAATTTCGCCCACCTACAAAGGTGGTTCGAGGCTCGACTGGGGAATTATTTCACCAACGACGCTATGCGCGAGATGCAGGATATGCACGATATACAACCATTTGCAGAAGACAGCCCAAGCACACTTTTTGCTGAACCAAGATTTACTGGAGGCAGCCTTGTTTTGAGAATGGGGAATTGTGCATTCCATATCAATCAGGGTAGTTTCAGTGATTGATTTGGCGACTAAGGAAGGGTTGTCTGAGTTAAAACAGACTCTTGCCATAGGAAAGATGATAAGCCTCTCGCGCATTTTGCGTTCGAAATCATTTTTTGCCTCGTCAATAACCTGTTTACAAAAATTTCGCCCATCTACAAAGGTGGTTCGAGTCTCGACTGGGGGATTATTTCGCCAACGACGCTATGCGCGAGATACAGGATATGCACGATATACAACCATTTGCAGAAGACAGCCCAAGCACACTTTTTGCTGAACCAAGATTTACTGGAGGCAGCCTTCTTTTGAGAATGGGGAATTGTGCATTCCATATCAATCAGGGTAGTTTCAGTGATTGATTCGGCGACTAAGGAAGGATTGTCTAAGTTAAAGCAGACTCTTGTCATAGGAAAGATGATAAGCCTCTGGCGCATTTTGCGATCAAAATCATATTTTGCCTCGTCAATAACCTGTTTACAAAAATTTCGCCGATCTACAAAGGTGGTCCAAGTCTCCACTGGGGGATTATTTCGCCAACGACGATATGCGCGAGATGCAGGATATGCAGCGATATGCAGGAGTACAGCCCAAGCACACTTTTTGCTAAACCAAGATTTATTGGAGGCAGCCTTCCTTTGGGAATGGGGAATTGTGCATTCCATACCAATCAGGATAGTTTCAGTGATTGATTCGGCAACTGAGGAAGGGTTGTCTAAGTTAAAGCAGACTTTGCCATAGGAAACATGCAAAGAAGTCTCTTAATTCTTCTCAGTTAGCAAAGTTAAAGTGCCAAACCCGACCGGACTGTGTCTGAGAAGGAGGTGGTATATGAAGACAGCGAGAGGCTGCTACAAGCTTGTGAGCGGAATTTCCAAGCGACGATGTCACAGTGATTTTATACTAATTTGGAAAATTTGTGAGGAAAAGGTCGATGGGTATCACATCAGGAATTCTTGTGGGTTCCTCAACTAATTACGATAGTCCATAAGTGTTGGTGAAAACCACCCTTCCCGCGTCATCAAGGAAGAAAATCTTTTTTTTTTAACTTTAATCCACTCGCAAAGGGTAACCCCATTGTGCTTTCAAAGCACTGAGAGTAGGATGCGGAAACAAGGATAGATGGCGATGAACCTTAACCACATGGGGAATGGGGAATTGTGCATTCCATACCAATCAGGATAGTTTCAGTGATTGATTCGGCGACTGAGGAAGGGTTGTCTGAGTTAAAGCAGACTTCCTGCCACGAGAAAGATGCAAAGAAGTCTCCTAATTCTTCCCAATTAGCAAGTGCCAAACCCGACAGGACTGTGTTTGAGAAGGAGGTGGTATATGAAGACAGCGAGAGGCTGCTACAAGCTTGTGAGCGGAATTTTCAAGCGACGATGTCACAGTGATTTTATACGAATTTGGAAAATTTGTGAGGAAAAGGTCGATGGGTATCAAATCAGGAATTCTTGTGGGATCAACTAATTGCGATAGTTCACAAGTGCTGGCGAGAGTCACCCTTCCCGCGTCATCAAGGAAGAAAACCTTTTTTTTTAACTTTAATCCACTCGCAAAGGGTAACCCCATTGTGCTTTCAAAGCACTGCGAGTAGGATGCGGAAACAAGGATAGATGGCGATGAACCTTAACCAAATGTGTACGTTGAAGTCACCGACAAAGAAAACTTCATCGTTT
This sequence comes from Dastarcus helophoroides, assembly GCA_028583605.1. NCBI lineage: Eukaryota > Metazoa > Arthropoda > Insecta > Coleoptera > Bothrideridae > Dastarcus > Dastarcus helophoroides. Next base: position 11,320,593 of record CM053336.1, on the reverse strand, counting down.
GGATAATTCGTCTGTAGGTAATCGAATGTTACGGAGAGATACGAGAAGAGCTGTCTGTATGAGGGATCGTTTGGAGATAGATAAAGTAAACAAATGAATATTAGTGCTTCTTCTCGTTGACAGGACACATTTAGATCACTTTAGGTAAAAGCACAAATTCCCCTCTTGTGTCGAAACTTTTTGTGCAAGTCCTAATTAAAGGAAAGCAATATGATAATGAAGGCTTCCACTGCCAGAGTCAGTACAGGATGTACTTCTTCCGGAAACCAACCATCGGAATTCTTCGGAAGTGATCGCTCAGACGAATGGTATATAAAGTTTCCCTTTCCATCTTTCCCGTCAGAAGAGTTTCGCCTCTGGCATGCTGGACATACTAAGTTACCGTGCTCTTCTGTCTAAACTTTTTTATCCTTTGTACCAATTTTCAATTCAGAAGCGTTTCGCCTCTGGTATGGTGCGCATACTGAGTTACCGTGCTCTTCTGTCTAAACTTTCTTATCCTTTGTACCAATTTTCAATTCAAAAGAGTTTCGCCTCTGGAAGGGCGGACATACTAAGTTACCGTGCTCTTCTGTCTAAACTTTTTTATCCTTTGTACCAATTTTCAATTCAGAAGAGTTTCGCCTCTGGTATAGTGGACATACTAAGTTACCGTGCTCTGATGTTTTGAAATTGGTCTTTTCATCCTTCCATTTTTGCATATTCCCTCATATTCCTCTTTTCATTTATTTTTTCTTTTCTTTGTTCCTGAAGAAGCCCCCTACGATGGTGGGCAAACGTCGAACACTTTTAGTAGTGCTTTGATGCAGTCCAGTATATCCTGTATAGAGCAAAGCAACTTTAGCCAGGATCGGGTGTCACTAATTGACGATTCTGTCATAAAATCATGTCGCACTTAGTTTCTATTAAAAATACATTTACAGTTACTTTTTCAACATTCATTTTTGGGTTCTATTAACGGTTTTGTGAAAATATTCGGGGTTATATGGGTTAACCAGTACTCCAGAGTACAGTATAACCTCAAGATATACTAAAAAAAATCACCAGCGCCAGCGACCAGATCAAAAAAATGTCTTTTTCTTCAACTAAAATCAGTCAAGATTGACAATACCTTTTTATTCTTGGTTCTAAATTAGCGAAGATAAAAAAATAATGGTATGACACGCAGTCGAAGATTGAAACGTAAAATGAGCTACTTTAATTTAGAAATCAATTGGGCACTCATCAGGTTATATTTAAGGTTGAACTATGAAGCAAAGATACAACTTTTGAGAATAAATAAAAAAGCAAACACACTCGCAGTCGGTAGGATTCGAACCTACGCTCCCAGAGGGAATCTGATTTCTAGTCAGACGCCTTAACCGCTCGGCCACGACTGCTCCGATGATCAAAAAGTAACAAAAAAATTGCTGGTGACTGTTAAACGACCACTGAAGCAAAATTTATTTTATTGTTTAATTACTTAAAAGAGAAATAACTTTTTTTAGTTCTTCAATCAGTTGGGTACCAATTAGGGGGAATTAAATGTATTTGGGTTGAAGATCGACTATTTAGTTTATTTTTTATTAATACAAGAAGTACGATGCAACCTTGAAAGGTTATAAAGATTGCGATGTGAAGTAACTTTAATTCTTGTATTATGAATTTCCATCACAGCAAATTCCATTAGGCGTCCCCTATACGACATGCTTTTAGGTATATTAAATAATTTCAATTAATAATTCGGTAATGAAACAACGCGAACGTGGTAAAAGTTGAAAAAATTCACAACCACAATCGTAGACAACATACCAAGTCCTAAATGAATGGTGCATTTACTTTGGTGTTTTAATTGATAGCGCATTCATCAGGTGAGAGCTTGGTTATTTGGGTTCAAGATCGAATAATTTCGCTGCTCATTTTTTTCGTCTATTAAGAATAAAAAATGATATACCCGCAGTCGGTCGGATTCGAACCGTCGCTCCCAGAGGGAATCTGCTTTAATTTTGAAATCAATTAGGCACTCATTGGGTTATATG
>CM053336.1:10825651-11310766 GCA_028583605.1 Dastarcus helophoroides | reverse complement strand
GTGGCTGTAAAATAATGACGACTAACATGACAACATGCCTGATTGCTGCCTTTGGAATATTATCCTTTGCACTGAAATATATTGTGTAAATATTTTTTTATTTGAATGTATTTTCTTGATTCATATTGAATAAAATTTCATTTTTCTTTTAGATGTAATAATTTGCAGAATTTGAGTGAATGTCGGTCAGAATTTTAAAATATCACTTCAAGGAACATAAATCTAAACCATAAAAGCCAGAAAAATGTTGAAAAAATAAGGTCAAGTTTAAACCGAGCATTTACAGAATATTTTCACAAAAAACTTCCCCTGAGTGTAATCTGAATTTCGATTTGAATTTTAACTTTTAAAGTTGACATTTTATGACTAAAGTGAAAATCTCAAGAAAAAATTATAAGTGTAAATTCAGTTAAGGGAAAAATCAAAATTTATATAAACCTGGAATCTCAAACGTGCAAATTCATCGGGGAAATATATCGCAGTAATTCAGATTAAAAAGGAAAATTTCACAAAAAATTTTCCGAAATTTTGAGTTTAATCTTAAGGGTAATTTTAAACTCAATGCCTTTGCAAATACCAGATAACATTTATTTCTCAAAATTTTAATTAATTGACACTGTTATTTTCTTTTACTATATACTCAAAATTTTGACGTTTCTGGAATTTATTTTTTTTGTAATTTCTAAATTTTGACTAAGAATTTTTTCCCAACTTTTTATTATTTCTGGGCAGCTTTTTCTAAAAATTAGATTTTTTTCAAAACCTTGTTATCAAAAACCTGTTTTTATCAAAATTTCGAGAAATATCTATGTAATTTATAAATTAATAGTCAATCTTCTTGAAACTTTGATTTTTGTCTTTTGATTCTTAAACCTAAAATATTCTTTTCTCAAAATTTCGATTTTTCTGGAAAAAATGTCTTTCTCACATTGATGCTGTCTGCGCAATGGATTTTTTTTTCTATTTTTCTCCAAAGTTTCCATTTTTTCCATTATTTCCCAAATTTCGAGTTATATTTTCTTAAAATGTCGACTTTTTGACATTTTGAACTATTTTGCAAAATTTCGAATTTATTTGATACTTTCGCAGCTTTTGCAGATTTTCGATTTTTATTAGTAAATTTCAACTTATTTCAAAGTGGCGACTTTCTACAGCTTTCTTGTTAATTTCGATTTTTTGAAAATTTCGACATATCTTTAAAATTCAAATCTTTATATTTAATCAAAAATTTTAACTTAAAATGGTATTTACCTTGTTTTTTTAATTCTATCCAACAAACATTTTCTGTTTCTCAACATTTTTACTCTTTTTTTTAGTTTATTAAAAGTTTAGAATTTTTTGACAGTTTTCATTTTTCTTCAATATTTAGACTGTTCGAAAATTTCGATTTTTTCTTGAAAATTTAACTGAAAGTGTTCTATTTTTTTAATCTCCACATTTCTTCAAAATTTTAATTGTTTTTAAAATTTGGATTATTTTTCAAAATTTCAATTTTTCTCAGTTTTTTTGAATAGGTCAGCTTTTAACAATATCTTTTCAGAATGTTGGCATTAGTTTTCAAAAGTCTGATTTTTCTATGAAAATTTTCTATGAAAATTGTCTATAAAAATTTCGAAATTTTTCGAAATTTGGTCATTTTTCAAAATTTTGATTTTTTAAACGCCCCACTTTCTTTAAAATTTCGCCTTTAGCTGAAAATGTCGATTTTTTTTAATCGACTTTTATTAAAAGTTTGGATTATTTTGAAAAGGTTCGTTGGATTTTAAAGTTTTTGAATTATTTCGAAAATTTGAATTTTTTCAAAAAGTTAATTTTTCTCAATATTTTGGCCTTTTTTTGAAAACTTCGACGCTTTTTCTTTTAATTGAATTTCTTAAGATTTGTAACTTTTCAATCAACCTTTTTCCTCAAAGTTTTAACTAACAAATATTTCGATATTTTTGATAATTTTGAGTTGTTTTCGAAATTTGGGCTTTGCAAAAACTTGGGTTTTTGGGAGATTTGACTGAAAATTCATTTTTTTAAATCTCGACATTTCTTTATAATTTCGTATAATTGCAGACTCTTTAAAAGTTAAACTTCTTTTCGAAAATTTTGCCATTTTTTAAAATATTGATTTTTTTTGAAATCTCTAACTTTTTTTGGAAGCTTAACTTTATATGAAAGCTTCGACATTTTTCAAAATTTTGACTTTTTTGGAGATTTTGACTGCGAGGAGGATTTCCAATTTATTGAAAATTTCGACCTATTTTGAAATGTTCATAAAAAGTAAAAATTTTTATAAAAAGTAACAATTTTCAAAAAAATCAAAATTATCCAAAAAAAATTGAAGTTTTGAAAAAATTCGTATTTAATTTTTGAAAAAGTCGAAATATTGACAGTCAAAAATGTGAAAAAATAAATAAAAATTCTCGAAAGAAGTCATTTTTAAATGAATCACGCAATTAAAAAGAAACTAAATTTTTAAAGAACAAAAAAATAGAAAAATTTTCAACATTTTGAAAATTGGTCAATTGTCAAAATTGTCAAAAAAGCCAAATTTTCCAAAAAATTAAAAATTTGAAAGTAGAAATTTTAAAGAAATATTTTGAGAAATATCGAAATATTAAAAGTTAAAATATTCAAAAAAATCATTCGAAATTCTAAAAAAATGTCGTATAAATCTAAAAAATCAAAATATTGAAAAATGGACAAAAAGGCGATGTTCGAAATAAGACTTTTTTTGAAAATATTAAATTTTTGAAAGGTTAGACTTTTACATTTTAACCTTTTTTTTTAAATGTAAATCTCTACTAAATTTTCACTTTTTTCAAAAAAATTACGCTTATCCAAAATTTCGATTCAAAAATTTTGATTTTCTTCATAATTTCGACGATATTCCAAAATTTCGACTTTTCTTTAAAATTTTGGCTTTTTTTAAATTTGATTTTACACACAATTTAATTTTTTTTACTATAACTATTTTTGAACGTCGAAATTTTTGAAACGTTCCTATTTTTTGAAAACATCGATTCTTAGACTTCTTATCAAAATTCCTTTTTTTTTTTCAAATTTGAGACTACAAAATTTCGGCTTTTTTCAGACTTTTTGAAAATATCCAAATTTTTCGAACTTCCAAATCCTGAAATATTTTCAAATTTTGTACACATTATTTGATAATTTAGGTTTTCAAAAAATGTCGGCTTTGTTTTAAATTTAATTTCGATTTTTTCTAAAATTTAGACCTTTTCCAAAACTCGACTTTTTTGATAATATTCTTCATGGTGAACTATTATTTTCAAACTGGGCCGAAGAAATGTTAAATAAAATTAAAAAACATTTTTTGAAAATGTTGACTTGGTTTGAAAATTTGACGAGTTTGAAAGGTTGGGCTTTTACATATTAACTTTTTTTTTAATTAGCTTCCTACTAAATTTTTACTTTTAAAAAAAAATTACGCGTAATCCAAAATTTCGACTCTTCAAGATTTTGACTGTCTTCAAAAATTTGAAGAGTCGAAATTTTGGATTACGTGGAATTTTTTTAAAAGTAAAAAGTTAGTAGCTAATTAAAAAAATAGTTAATATGTAAAAGCCCAACCTTTCAAACTCATGACTGTCTTCAAAATTTTGACTGCTTTCAAAATTTTGACGTTACTCCAAAATTTTAGTCTTTTTTCGAAATCTCGGCTTGTTTTAAATTTTATTTTACTCACAATTTAGATTTTTTAACTGTCATTATTTTAAAATGTCGAAGTTTTTTGAAACGTTTCAAATTTTTGAAAATATCGATTTTATTTAAAAATTAAGACATTTTACCAAGATTCAATTTTTTTCAAAATTTCATACTTCCGCAAAATTTCGTTTTTTTAAATTCGGACTATCTATATTTGGAATATTTTGGAATTTTGGAATATCTATATTTTCTTTTATTGAAATTTTCAGAATTTGGATTTCCTCGAAAATTTCATTTTTTTAAATCTTGACCTTTCGACATTTCCAAATTTCGATTGTTTCCAAAATATTCAACTTCTTTTTTCAAAATTTTCAAAAAAAATTGAATAAAGGGGAATTTTCAAAAATATACGAAATTGCAGAATGTTTCAAAAAATATTTTGAAAAAATGTTCATATTTTCCAGAGTCAAAATTTAGAAAAATAGATAAATTTTTAAAAAGTTTGAAATTTATAAAGGGCATGTTCAAAAAAAGAGTTAAAAAATGCGAAAATTTGAAAACAAAATTAAAAATTTTGAAAAATTTCGATATTTTAATATCAACATTTAAAATTTCCAAAACAATAGCAAGTTTCAAAAAAAAGTCGAAGCAAAGTTTGAAAAAATCGAAATTTGCCAAAGAAGATGACATTTTTTTAAAGTTTAAACAAAGAAAAGTCAGGATTTCCAAAGAAATTCAAAATTTTGAAAAATTCGGGAAGTGAATAAAATAATCGAAAATTAAAAAAAAATGTCGAAATTATCAATAAAGTTGCGATTTTCAAAAAATATTCGAAATATTCCAAAAATTTAAATACTTCTAAAGTTTAAAAATTTTCAAAAAAGGTTGAAATTTTCGAAAAGATCGAACCTTATAAAAATCGAAGTCGACATTTTAAAAAAGTAAAAATTTTGAAAAATATCGGGTTTTGAGGAAAGGTCAAACATCTTAAAAAAGTGCAAATTTTGGAAAATATTCTGGAAATATTTTCATTTTGCCCCCCCATTTTTTCACCCCCCACCAATTTTTCTTTTTCATATATTTTCATGGTGCCGCCCCCCCAACACCGCTTGCCCTCAATTTTTTTTAATGAATTTTCATTGTGTGTCCCAACATTTCACCCCCCCCCGCGCACAGTTTTTCTTCTTCATATTTTCATTTTGCCCCCCTCCCCCGCCATTTTTCGTTTTCATAATTTCATTTTGTCCCCGTAATTTTTCTTTTTTATATATTCACCCGTATTAGCGGGTGCCGGATTAGCTAGATGTCGGATTATTCAAGTGTTGGAAAGGTTTTAAGAATTGTCATTAAATGTCCGGAGTGGCGCAGTGGTAGAGTAATCGACTAGTAGTTCAAATTGCCTTTTTTGGTAGCGCAATATGTATATATAAGTATATTACATATATAGCAATTCCATGAATTTTTTTCTGTTTCTTTAGTCGCTTAGCGCGCCTATAGAAGTTTTCGTTTCAAAAAGGCGAAAGTCTTTTAAATGTTTTTGCAAAAAGTGATCAGGGATACGCACCGTATCTCGCGCTTGGTTGTTTGGCAACATCGCTAACTGTTCCCGATTTATTTAACCGATGCGCTAGTTAGAGCCTACTGTAAGCTTTGACAGGCAAAGAAAGCTTCCTATTGGCTTGAAAGCGCGACAGATGTGAAGCACGGCGCGATATACCCAAAGCTCAAACTGTGTGCGTCAGTTGTAAATTCACATAGTGCGTGCTAGGTGGTGTGTGTGCGTGGATATTACCTTATTTACACATGGTTAGTGGATGTTTATTACTAAATTGCATGGGGGGCGATTTAACAAAAAAAAAGGTCTCGTTATTTATCAAAGGGAAGCTTTTGAATTAATGACTTGTTACAGTTTTTCATTTTTAATTTCGTCATGTTTTACGTTTTTAAGCTTGGAACCTCTGAAAGAATCTTAAATTATTATTTTTTTTATTACACAATTAGATTATAGTTTTTCCTTAAATGTAATGCTTTGTTTACATGATAGATTATTTTTATAGTTTTTCGCTTTTTTTTTCAAAACGTTATAATGTAAATAGTTTTGTATGGGGTGTGTAGGATTTGTTAAAATTAACTACCTTCAATTAAAACAAGAATAAAAAAGCTTCTTGAAAGTTAATTTCTGTTTAAAATTTTGACAAGTGCTAATTATTATTTATTTCGTATGTTTTTGTATTCCTTTAAATCGAGACTTGATGAATGTAGTTCTATATTACGATCGTTAAAATCATTTTTTTGTAAAATTATTGAAACGATTTACCCACAATTTTTTCATACATTTACCCGTTGTACGGATTTCGGATACACCCCTCCACATATGATCACATTTTTGATTTCAAAATAAAGAATATTAGAAATGGAATCAGAATATTTTATTTTTAACTTTTGGAATCGCTTAAATGATCAAGAGCCAATTATTGTTAATTTAAAAATGGTTACTTCGATTTACTTATTTAGTGTAACGCGTCCTTTTTGTTAAAATTGCGTTCTCTTAAGATGTTATTCGTAATAAATTAATGTATTAACAAAAGTGATATGTGGATAACAACGTTTTTTGTATCTTTGGTATAATTTGAAGCATTAAATGAGACTCTGTTAAATCAGTCCAATAGTCGCTTCTTTCGAATAATCCCAATGCAACGAGTCCAGTATTCGATACAAATACAATTAAAGTAATTGCCTAATTCAGTAGCCACTACTGCGGCGGCAGAGCATTTTTAAAAATCAACTTCTAAAGCTTCATAAACAAAATTCGGTTGTAGAGCCAAACCAAAAAAAGTCGGAATCCCCCATCCCGAGCGTATTTCCGCGAACGCAACTGCAAAAAGGACAACAATGTACGTCCCAAAAGGTTTCAGGACGTGCACACGCTGAAATCCCGATGCCAAACATTCCACCTCGAAATGCGCATGTCGCCTTTACTCTCGCCGGTTTTCACTTTCGCACTTTCGGTGATTGAACCGACGTTCGGCGGCGTAGGGGCCGTTTCTAACCGGTGGCGGCGAAAACGGCCGCATACACAACAACACGGCACCGGCGACCGTGACCTGAAGCCGCCAAGAGACGAGGAAATGCGTGGCAATTGGCAGTTGCGCCGACCCAAGTCGATGTTTCCTCGGCCGGGATTTCCACTTTCACATTCGCCAAATTTTAGAGATCGACCGAAACCGGTGTTTTGTAGAAACCGAATTTCGATTCGATCGCAACCGACGCTTACATGAAAATTGGCGTGTCAGTTTCAACATTTTTTTTACAAATTTCAAATTTTTTATTGAAATAATAAAAATAAAAAAAGTCAGGGGTGGGCAACTTTTTTCGTCAACGGACCAAATAAAATTTTCTTATCACGATCATTTGAATTTTCATTATCGGCTTTTTTTAAAATTTCGACTTTTTTTGACAATATCCAAATTTGTGAATTTTCAAAATTTGGATTTTTCCGAAAATCTCTTTTTTTTTAATCCTAAACTGTTTTCTAATTTTGTACCTTTTTTGAAAACTTCGATTTTCGAAAAATGTCCGCTTTGTTTTAAATTTAATTTCGACTTTTCCAGACCTTCGACCTTTTCCAAAACATCGACTTTTTTTTAAAATTTTGACTTTGTTTGAAACTGTGAAGGTTTTGAAAGGTTGGGCTTTTACATATTAACTTCAACCTTTTCCAAAACCTCGACTTTTTTTGAAAATTTTGACTTTGAAAAGGTGAAGATTTTGAAAGGTTGGGCTTTTACATATTAACTTCAACTTTTTCCAAAACCTCGACTTTTCTGAAAATGTTGACTTTGTTTGAAACTGTGAAGGTTTTGAAAGGTTGGGCTTTTACATATTAACTTCAACCTTTTCCAAAACCTCGACTTTTTTTGAAAATTTTGACTTTGTTTGAAACTGTGAAGGTTTTGAAAGGTTGGGCTTTTACATATTAACTTCAACCTTTTCCAAAACCTCGACTTTTTTGAAAATTTTGACTTTGTTTGAAACTGTGAAGGTTTTGAAAGGTTGGGCTTTTACATATTAACTTCGACCTTTTCCAAAACCTCGACTTTGTTTGAAAATGTGAAGGTTTTGAAAGGTTGGGCTTTTACATATTAACTTCGACCTTTTCCAGAATCTCGACTTTTTTTTTTAAATTTTGACTTTGTTTGAAAAGGTGAAGGTTTTGAAAGGTTGGGATTTTACATATTAACTTCAACCTTTTCCAAAACCTCGACTTTTTTGAAAATTTTGACTTTGTTTGAAACTGTGAAGGTTTTGAAAGGTTGGGCTTTTACATATTAACTTCAACCTTTTCCAAATCCTCGACTTTTTTGAAAATTTTGACTTTGTTTGAAACTGTAAAGGTTTTGAAAGGTTGGGCTTTTACATTTTAACTTCGACCTTTTCCAAAACTTCGACTTGGTTTGAAAATGTGAAGGTTTTGAAAGGTTGGGCTTTTACATATTAACTTCGACCTTTTCCAGAATCTCGACTTTTTTTTTTTAAATTTTGACTTTGTTTGAAAAGGTGAAGGTTTTGAAAGGTTGGGATTTTACATATTAACTTCAACCTTTTCCAAATCCTCGACTTTTTTGAAAATTTTGACTTTGTTTGAAACTGTGAAGGTTTTGAAAGGTTGGGCTTTTACATATTAACTTCGACCTTTTCCAAAACCTCGACTTTTTTTTTTAAATTTTGACTTTGTTTGAAAAGGTGAAGGTTTTGAAAGGTTGGGATTTTACATATTAACTTCAACCTTTTCCAAAACCTAGACTTTTTTGAAAATTTTGACTTTGTTTGAAACTGTGAAGGTTTTGAAAGGTTGGGCTTTTACATTTTAACTTCGACCTTTTCCAAAACCTCGACTTTGTTTGAAAATGTGAAGGTTTTGAAAGGTTGGGCTTTTACATATTAACTTCGACCTTTTCCAGAATCTCGACTTTTTTTTTTAAATTTTGACTTTGTTTGAAAAGGTGAAGGTTTTGAAAAGTTGGGCTTTTACATATTAACTTCAACCTTTTCCAAAACCTCGACTTTTTTTTGAAAATTTTGACTTTGTTTGAAACTGTGAAGGTTTTGAAAGGCTTGGGCTTTTACATATTAACTTCGACCTTTTCCAAAACCTCGACTTTTTTTGAAAATTTTGACTTTGTTTAAAAATGTGAAGGTTTTGAAAGATTTGGCTTTTACATATTAACTTTTTTTTTAAATTTAGCTTTCCTACCAAATTTTTTTTCCAAAAAATTCCACGTAATCCAAAATTTCGACTCTTTTCAAAATTATGACTTTCTTCGAAATTTCGACGTTATTCCTAAATTTCATCCTTTCGAAATCTCGTTTTTTTTTAAATTTTAATTTACCTAAAATTTAGATTTTTTAGCTGCCATTATTTTTAAATGTCAAAGTTTTTTGATACGTTCCAAAGTTTTGAAACTATCGATTTTATTTAAAAATTTAAATATTTTACCAAGATTCGAATTTTTTTCAAAGTTTTATTGGGCTTTTCTCAAAGTTTCGACTTTTTTTGAAAATACCTATATTTGTTTTATTGGAATTTTCAAAATTTGGATTTCTTTGAAAATTTCATTTTTTTAAATGTTGACTTTTCGACATTTCCAAACTTCGATTGTTTCCAAAATATTCAACCGTTTTTAAATTTTGTACGTATTTTGAAAAATGTTGACTTTGTTTTAAATTTGATTTGGACTTTTTTCAAAATTTCGACCTTCTTCAAAAATTCAACAATTCCAACAAATTCAACTTTTTCCAAAATTTCGACTTTTTTTGAAAATGTTGATTTGGTTTGAAAATGTGACGAGTTTGAAAGTTGGGCTTGTACATATTAACTTTTTTTTAATTTAGCTTTCTACTACATTTTTACTTTTAAAAAAATTCTACGTCTTTAAATTTTCGAATTATTTCAAAATTTTGACTTTCCTCAAAATTTCAACGTTATTCCAAAGCTTCGACTTTTTTCGAAATTTCGGTTTTTTTTTTATTTTACTCAAAATTTGGTTTTTCAACTGTCATTATTTTTGAATATCGAATTTTTTTAAACGTTCCAATTTTTTGAAAATACCGATTTTATGTAAAATTGGAAACTTCTTACCAAAATTCGATTTCTTCCAAAATTTCACTTTCACAAAATTTCGGGTCTTTTTAAAATTTCAACTTTTGAAAATACCCATATTTTTTGAATTAAAATTTTCAAAATTTTGATTTCTTCGAAAATCCTGTTTTTTTAAAAATTTCAAGATTTAGATTTTTTTTAAATTTTCGAATTTTCAGCTTTGTACGTTTTTTAAAAATTTAGATTTTGGGCAAATGTCGTGGAAGCCTTCGTTATCAAATGTCGGCTTTGTTTTAAATCTAATTTCGACTCTTTCAAAACATCGATTTTTTCTAAAATTCGATTTTTTTCTAAATTTTGACTTCTTTGAAAATTTTGTCTTTGTTTGAAAATGCAAAGGTTTTAAAAGTTTTGGCTTTTATATTTTGACTTTTCAAAAAAATCGCTTTTCCACAATTTCGCCTCTTAAAAATTTCGATATCGTTCCAAAAATTTGGCTTTTCTTCAAAATTTCATATTTTTTTAAATTTAAGTTTACTCAAAATTTGGTTTTTCATTGGTCATTATTTTTCGAATTTTTTGAAACGTTCCAATTTTTTGAAAATACCGATTTTGTTGAAAACTTCTTATCAAAATTGGACTTTATTTTAAATTTCGGACTTTCACAAAATCTCCATATTTAATTTAAATTTTCAAAAATTGGATTTCTTAGAAAATTTCATTCTTTGATAATTTTGACTTTTTGATGATTTCGAGATTTCAAAATTTCGATTATTTCAACATTTTCGACTGTTTTCAAGTTTTTTACGTTTTTTGAAAATTTCGCCTTTTTTTAAAAAATCGGCATTTCTTCAAAATTTCGAATTCGGTTGATAATTTCGCCCTTTTTTTAAATGTCGAGTTTTTTGAAAGTTGGACTTTTTTTTCAAAACTTCCGCTTTTTTCGAAATTTCGATTTTTTTTTAAATATCGACTCTTAAATGTTTCGATCTTTTATCAAATGTTTAAATATTTTTCGAAAGTTTCAATCTATTTTGTAAAATATTTTTGAAAGTTTGAAGATTTTTTGAAAATCTTTCCTTTTTGAAAATGTTGGTTGTAATCTTTTTGACTTCGACTTTTGGTAAAATTTCAACTATTTTTTAAAATTTAGACTTTTTTGCAAACTTTTAATTGTTTTAAAATCAAATGTTCTAATATTTTTCGAAAATGTCAAACAATTTTGTAGAATTCGTCTTATTTTTGAAAATTACCCGAGTTTTTGAAAAGCCCTTTTTTGAAAAGATTGATTGTAATCTTTTTAACTTCAACTTTCGGTAAGATTTCAACTATTTCTCAAAATTTCGACTTTTTTGCAAACTTTCAATTTTTTTAAATATCGACTTTTCGAAATTTCGATTATTGAAAATCTCAATTATTTAAATCTACATTTTTCCAAAATCTCAACTTGTTTAAAAACCTTGAATTATTTGGAAATCTCATTTGTTCAAATGGTCGATTTTTTTTTGAAAATCTCGTCATTTTTTCAAATGATCATTTTTTTTGAAAATCAGCAGCTACTCTTCAAAAATTTTGACTTAAAGAAGTTAAAATTTTACCCAATTTTTAAAAATAAAGATTTCGATTTTTTTTCAGAAACTTTGACTCGGAAAATGTTGTCTTTTTAAAATTTAAATAATATTTTATCCATAAAAATTAGCAACACAACTCTTCAAAAATTTCGACTTTTTTTGAAAATTTTAACCAGTTTTTAAATTTTGGACTTTTTTTTTAGATGTCAATTTTTTTTCAATTTTTTCGTGTTTGATATTTTAATTATGAAAATTTAGACATTTTTTAAAATGTAATTTTTCATTTTCGATATTTTTCAAAATTTCGACTATTTTTTTAAATCCCGTCAGTTTTTAATAATAACTATATAACATTATTTTCTTTCAGGTATTATTTCGTAGAAAACAACATGTACAACTAACCAATACTATTTTTATATGAAGATTCCAACAAACAGTACAAATTCCAGTAAAGTACAAATCGATTTAGAACCAGATTATACTCTTCCTCACATTACCAGACTCAGTGATTCATTCAGGATACAGACAATAAACAGTTGACGTAGACAAAGTAAAAAAAAGTAAAAAACAATGTTATAACGATTGCCAACACCTCATCGCAAAAGCGATGCGAAAATGAGCGAAACCCTAAGTCAAGACCCCGAGGGTCTTAATTCGGGTTACACCACGCTAACCAATTCTTATCCCCCTACCCCAGCTACCCCAAGTTCAACAGTTCAGGATGCACCATCGGGCGCAAATCTTCCCCCTTTTTCCACATTTTCGTCCGATTTAGATTCCAATGGAGCCTTCAGTACCGGATCAGATCGCTTATTCAACGACGCCCGACTTCTCGACATATCCAATTGGGATTATTACTCAGAAGCAAGATTGCTGGAAAGAGGTGAAAACGGCCTGTCAATTATATCGTCTCAACCCCAATACAGACCATGGGAGTCGAAACCTGTAGATTCCACAGCTGGTTTCGCACCAGCTACACCAGCCAATACGTTCGCAGACGCTTTCGCACAACAAAATGGTGCTTCCAAGTTACCTTCCTTCCAATCACAATTCCAGGCGTTCAACGAGCCGGTCAGCACTTCGGAGACCACGCTAACTACTCTAACCAATTTAACTCCCGTTTCCCCCAATTCTTCTAGTCCCGGGAGCCATAGCCTCACCACGTTGAACTCCAATTTTCACACCTTAAGTGCTGTCAATCCCCGAGGTTATCCCTTGGTACCAGCCCCCATACAAGCCCGAGAAATACCCTCAATTCAACAGCAATTTTTGGACGAAAGACACATTCAGCTCTACTCGCATCCGACGACATTGAATGCGGCCAGCATATTCCCCGCTCAAAACGGCACCATTATCCAAAACAGCCAACTCTTAAGTTCGCCGACGGTCGTGACGGTCTTCAAGAGTGAACCTGAACTGAAACTTACTACCTTACAGGTAACCAACTGCTTTATGTCGATATATTTAAGAGAAAAAAAATAGCTTCTACCCTATTGACACCAAATAGCGCACCATCGAGAATTTCCCTCTTTCCAGGACCCAAGCCTTAAGCTGCAGAACGTCACCCTGCACCCCACCCAATTCCAGAACCCCATGGCCGCAATGGACAACAACGGCATGTACAACGGCATGGAGAAGAAAATCAACGGTATCGGTGGCGCTTTGACCTCACCCACCAGGAACGATTTTCGCAAAAAGGAACGTCGAAAAATGCGCGCTTCCAGCTTGGAAAGTTCGGCCGAAAGCGACGGCGCTTCCAGCAACATGGACCTCGGTTCGGAGAATTCCGGTCAAGTGGCCGCGATATCGAGCACGGCCGGTTTCAAGGGCCACCATATGGGCCAGAGCGGCGCCGTCGAAGTGGACGATATCGCCGGCGGTGGTGTCGATAAACAAGTGAAAAAGAAACGGAAACGTTGCGGGGAATGTATCGGGTGTCAGAGAAAAGACAATTGTGGTGATTGTGCTCCGTGCAGGAACGACAAGAGCCACCAGATTTGCAAGCAAAGGAGATGCGAAAAACTGACCGAGAAAAAGGTGAGTCGTGTGACCCTAGCAATCCGAACTTAGACACCAGGTATTACACGTTCACCTCGAAAATAATCGTACATTTTTTTTAAGAAGGGGAATCAGAGAGAGGGAGGGGGAGGGAAAGGGGTGAGAGAGAAAGAGAGGGGGGAGAGAAGAGAGAGGAGAGAGAGAGAGAGAGAGAGAGAGAGAGAGAAATAGGAGGTAGAGGAAAAGGGAGATGAAGAGAGAGAGAGGA
Organism: Dastarcus helophoroides; assembly: GCA_028583605.1. Taxonomy (NCBI): domain Eukaryota; kingdom Metazoa; phylum Arthropoda; class Insecta; order Coleoptera; family Bothrideridae; genus Dastarcus; species Dastarcus helophoroides. The sequence continues at coordinate 11,297,175 of CM053336.1, read as the reverse complement.
TAGAGAGGGGAGAGAGGAGAGAGGAGAGAGGAGAGAGGAGAGAGGAGAGAGGGGAGAGAGAGAGAGAGAGAGAGAGAGAGAGAGAGAGAGAGAGAGAGAGAGAGAGAGAGAGGAGAGATAGAGAGAGGGAGAGGAGATAGAGAGAGAGAGAGAGAGGAGATAGAGAGAGAGGAGCGAGAGAGAGAGGAGCGAGAGAGAGAGAGAGAGAGAGAGAGAGAGAGAGAGAGAGAGAGAGAGAGAGAGAGAGAGAGGAGAGAGAGAGAGAGAGAGAGAGAGAGAGAGAGAGAGAGAGAGAGAGAGAGAGAGGAGAGAGAGAGAGGAGAGAGAGAGAAAAGAGAGAGGAGAGAGAGAGGAGAGAGAGGAGAGAGAGAGAGAGGAGAGAGAGAGAGGAGAGAGAGAGGAGAGAGAGAGGAGAGAGAGAGGAGAAAGAGAGGAGAAAGAGAGGAGAGAGAGAGAGAGAGAGAGAGAGAGAGAGAGAGAGAGAGAGAGAGAGAGGAGAGAGAGAGAGGAGAGAGAGAGAGGAGAGAGAGAGAAAGAGGAGAGAGGAGAGAGGAGAGAGAGAGAGAGAGAGAGAGAGAGAGAGAGAGAGAGAGGAGAGAGAGAAGAGAGAGAGAGAGAAAGAAGAGAGAGAGATAGAAAGAAAGAGAGAGAGAGCGGAGAGAGAGAGAAGAGAAAGAGAGAGAGAAGAGAAAGAAGAGAGAGAGAGAGAGGAGAGAGAGAGAGAGAGAGAAGAGAGAGAGAGAAGGAGGAGAGAGAGGAGAGAGAGAGAGAGGAGAGAGAGAGAGAGAGGAGAGAGAGAGAGGAGAGAGAGAGAGAGAGAGAGAGAGAGAGACGAGGAGAGAGAGAAAGAAAGAGAGAGAGATAGAAAGAAAGACGAGAGAGATAGAAAGAAGTCGAGAGGAGCGAGAGAGAGAGAGAGAAAGAGAGAAAGAAAGACAGAAAGAAAGAGAGAGAGAGAGAGGGAGGAGAGAGAAAGCGGAGAGAGAGGAGAGAGAGAGAGAGGGGAGATGGAGAGACAGGGAGGATGAAGAGAGAGAGAGATAAGAGAGAGAGAGATGATGAGAGAGAGAGAGAGAGATGAGAGAAGAGAGGAGATCAGAGAGAGAGAGGAGATAGAGAGAGATATAGGGAGATGAAGAGACAGGGAGATGAAGAGAGAGAGAGAGAGTGAGAGATGAGAGAAGAGAGAGAGAGAGAGAGAGAGAGAGAGAGAGAGAGATGAGGAGCGAGACGAGACGAGGATGAGAGAGAGAGAGAGAGAGAGAGAGAGAGGATGAGAGAGAGAGAGAGAGAGAGAGAGAGAGAGAGGAGAGAGAGAGAGAGAGAGAGAGAGAGAGAGAGAGAGAGAGAGAGAGAGAGAGAGAGAGAGAGAGAGAGAGGAGAGAGAGAAAAATGTAAAAAATGTCGAAAAAAAAGGGCAAATTTTGGGGCAGTGATTAAAATTCTCAAAAAAGTTGGAAATTTTGAAAAAAAATGTCCAAAAAAAAAGTTCAAAGTTTAGAAAAAATACAAGTATTTTGAAGAAAAGTAGAAATTACAAAAAAAAAGTCAAAATTTTGAGAAAATGTTAACATTTTGAAACAGTCGAAATTTTGGAAATAAATCGAAAGTTTCAAAAAATTCAAACATTGTTAAAAAATATGTTTTCAAAAAGTGTAATTTTCAAAAAATTAGACATTACAAAAAATAGGTCAAAGTTTTGAGAAAACCTCAAAATTTTCAAAAGTCGACATTTTGGAAAAAATCGAAATTTACAGAAAAAATGTGATTTAAAAAAATGTATATTTTCAAAGAAGTAGGTACTACAAAAAGTGGTCAAAGGTTTGAGAAACTGTCGAAATTTTGAAAAGTCGACATTTTGGAAAAAATCGAAATTTTCAAAAAATGTGTTTTCAAAAATTGTATGTTTTCAAAGAAACAAAAATTCCAAAGAAAATGTCAAATTTAGAAAAAGTTGAAATTTTGAGAAAAAGTCGAAAATTTTAAAATTGCGCACACAAAATTCAGAATTTCAACATTTTGATTTGGTACTCGACATTTTTAGCTTTTGTATAGATTTTTTACTTTTGTCAATTTGGACAAATTTTATTATTTTTTAAAATCGGAAACGTCTTTTTTCTAAAAATCAGTGAATGCTTTATACAGGGTGGTGAACTTAACTGAAATCAATTCGATTAAGATGAACTAACATCTTTCGTTCTGTGACTTCTCGTTGAAAAGATCGCTTCAACGTTTAACGATGCAACAATATGAAGAATATGTCAAATGTTTAAAATTAGGTTTCATCGTATTCGACGTTTAAAAATTCAGTTTGATCAGTTTTGTTTTTGCAAAATGCTCGTTTGCGAGCCAAATTCGTTGATCGTTGAAAATGCTGAAGAAGAACCTAAGAGCTTATCAACAAAAAATCGTGAACTAACTGATTTTTGATGAATCTAAGGGCTCGAATTTCCTTGCTTCAAACGATAATTCAAATTATTTTTCAGGATTCTTTTCAAGACATCAGCACGTCGCACGTCTTGCGAATAAATTCACAATTTTTCGACAAATTTTGCGAACAGTATCACGAAATTGATGATTTCGTTGGTTTATTTGTAAAGTTCAAACGAATCGATCAAGACAGCTGCAAGGGAGCTGGCACGCGACAAGATTTCTTTATCTGTGTCGATTGTGTTATTTCATCTGCTGTCTATTGTATTTTGTACTTCGACACACTAGCAGTAGTGCGTTATGGAACGTTACAATTGTGTAAATAAGGGTATAACATTTAATAAAAATGATACATAAAATTTATTTATACGAGTTATTACTTATTCGTCCGCGTAATTATTATAAATAATAAAATTAAATTATGTTAACCGCCACTTCGTCAGCGAAGAAATAACTTCAATGCAACTGAATGCAAGTTTCAAATCAATTTTACATTTAAATAAAATTTGAAAAAAGTTCAAATCATAAGGTGGTAACGTCGGTAACATAATATTACTGAAATCGATAATACAGATACCGACTTTTATGGTAATAGTTCGAGGACCTAAGAAAAGAGGCCGCTGTCAAAATATAGATCACAGGGTTGACACTCCTACCTTTCTCTTGTTCACATCTTATAAAAAAGATTATTTAAACTTTTTTGGATGTAAGTGTGGGATACCAACTATTGAGCATTCTAACGAATCTCTAATACTCAATTTTCGTCAAAATCGCCTCAGTGCTTGCGCCGAGGAAAGCGAACACATTTTCGCTTTTATATTAGTAAGGATAACGGTGTCAGACCATAACCTATCATTTCTAGATATAATATTAGTTTGTAAGATTCTGGAATAGTTTTTCAGGATAAAAAGGAGCCTATTTTCTACCTCGAATGTCAAGGAATCTTTATACCAATTTTGGTCGAAATTGGTTCAGTAATTGACTCGTGAAAAACCAACAAACACGCAGGCGGACAACCACACTTTCGCATTTATATATTAGTAAGGATGACGATGTCAAACTTTCTTTCTGTTCTCGATGTAATACTAGTTTGGAAATATTCGGGATAGAAAGGGATATATTTTGTATCTGGAGTCTCAAGGAACCTGTATACCAATTTTCGTCGAAATCAGTTCAGTAATAGAGCCGTGAAAAGTCAACAAACACGCAGACAGGCAAACTTTCGCATTTATTAGTAAGGATGACGGTTTCAGTCATTACCTTTTCTTTCTGGATATATTAGCTTGGAAGTATCTGGAAGAGTTTTTCTGGATAAAAAATATAGGCAATTTTGTAGCTCGAGACTCAAGCGATTTTTACACCAATTTTCGTCGAAATTGGTTCAGGAATTGAGCCCCGAAAAGCCAACAAATGCAGGGACAAACACACTTTGGCATTTATATTAGTAAGATGACGGTGTCAGACCATTATCCTTTTTGGATATACAGTGTAATTTCCTTTTAACCAGCCTTATCGGGAATAGACACGTGGTCGGTTGCCTTAGTTTAAAATAAAAATAAATAAACTAGTCACAAAAAATACTGGAGTGATATTCAAGCGGGGGTAACTTTGAAAAAAAAAATAGTCGTAGAGAAAAATAAAAGAAAGCTCCACGTTTCTAGTTTTCAGATTTTGAGTTCAACGTTTTCTCAGCATTTAGCAGTTTTTTTGTAATCATAATAATTAAAAAACGATTTTCCAAATTTTTTCTTCCCTTTGGGAGGGTCATGGACTTCAATCAATTTTTCCAATGATTTCACCGTAAATTCTTCCAGAACACGCATTTGTTTAAAAATCTTGTTCACCAAATCTTTCAATTTCGACCTCTTTAGCTTTGAATATGACAATGAAATCGAATCCAGTGGTGATTTTTTTTATGTTGCTATTGGATTGAAAACTACATGCTGAAATTCCACCTTCTTCGCTTCAATCTTACTTTCATCGTCCATTTTCTTGCTTCTTTTAGTCTGATTCGAAGTAGCATGCAGAATAACCAAAAAAAAAAAATTTATCGCAGCGTAAACACGAGTTCAACGATGATACATGGAAGCACCCCGTCATATCACCAGATGTACTCGCTAAACTCGTTCCCGAGCCGCCTGTTGTCTGTCTAGCTTTGTAGAGCAGATGAAAAAGTTGAGATGAAAAAAAACGGGTCCTAGATCATTGAAAGATGCTGGGAAATGCCTCTACGCGCTTATTTTTCTTCTAATACGTGACCGTTAGGCCAGCAGCATTTTTTAATCGAATTACCCAAACCTGTATTACTTGTTACCTTTGAGACTGATGGCGATTTCTAATTGCTTCGTAAATTAAAAACTATTCGTAACAATACTCCTCAATTCAATCACGCTAAAGATTGGAAACATTAGAACCTTCCAAAATTAAGAGGGACATTTTCAAAATTGAAGATGTTTCCAAATATATCCAAAATTAACTCTGAAGGAAAAATCTTGTACAAGACTGGTCCAAATCAATTGAAAAATGTTTAAATTTAAAATTAGAACTTTGATAAAAACTCGAAATTTTAATTTAAAAGATCGACATTTGGAAAAACTACTTGAAACTTACTGAGATCAAATTATTTTGATATTTTAGAAAATATCTACATTTCACACTACAAACCGAACTTTTGAAAACATTTTCAGAAAAAATTTAAATTTGGCAAAAAAAGTGAAAAAATAAATTATAAATTTTAAGAAGAAAGTTGACAATTCAAGAAAACAGTCATCAAAAATGTGAATTTTTTAAGTTTAAGCACGTAAAATTAGTAAAATTTTGGAAAAGTAAAATCAAATTTCCATAAAAATTCGAAATTTTCAGTATCGAGTCGAAATTTTAGAAAAAAAACTAACGAAACATTAGTCTCAGAAGGACAAAAATTCCAGCTTGTTTCTCAAAATTTCGCCGTTTATGTCAATAGTGGATATTTTCTGGCGGCACGATGGGGCAAGTAGGAAAGAAGCTTGTCCTTCACTCAGGTAGGCGTTAAAAAATATTCAATCGAGAAATTTCGATTCTTTTTCTTGACATTTCGACTCTTTTTCCTGGAATTTTTCCCAAAATTCGCCCTTTTTTCGAAATTTCGACAAAATTTGAGTTTCTCTGGGAGATTTTGATTTTTTACTAAATTTCGACTCTTTTATTAAATTTTGACTTTTTTCTTAAAATCCCGATTTTTTTCTCAAAATGTCGATCTCTTCCTCGAAATTTTGATACTTTTTTCAAAATTTGTTTAGGTTTTAGAAACATTTTTAGAAAAAATTGAAATTTGGAACAAAAAGTAAAAAAACAAAGAATAAATTTTAAGACGACAGATTCAAGAAAACAGTCATGAAAAATGTGGATTTTTTTTATACTTTTTTCAAAATTTGTTTAGGTTTTAGAAACATTTTTAGAAAAAATTGAAATTTGGAACAAAAAGTAAAAAAACAAATTATAAATTTTAAGACGACAGATTCAAGAAAACAGTCATGAAAAATGTGGATTTTTTTCAGTTTAGGCACGTAAAGTTAGTCAAATTTTCGAAAGATAAAGTCGAATTTCCATAAAAATTCGGCATCGAGTCGAAATTTTAGAAAGAAAACCTAACAATTGGTACATTAGTCGCAGAAAGGCAAAAATTCCAGACCATTCAAATTCCAGCTTGTTTCTCAAAATTTCGACGTTTATGTCAATAGTGGATATTTTCTGACGTTTCGATGGGCATGTAGGGGAGAAGCTTGTCCTTCACTCAGGTAGCCGTTAAAAAATATTCAGTCGAGAAATTTCGATCTTTTTCTTGACACCTCTACTTTTTTCCTTGAAGCTTTCCCAAAAATTCCCCCTTTTTTCGAAATTTCGACAAAATTTGAGTTTCTCTGGGAGATTTTATATTTTTACTAAATTTCGACTTTTTTTACTAAAATTCGACTTTTTTCTAGAAATCTCGATCTGTTTCTCAAAATGTCGATCTCTTCCTCGAAATTTTGATACTTTTTTCAAAATTTGTTTAGGTTTTAGAAACATTTTTGGAAAAAATTTAAATTTCGAACAAAAAGTAAAAAAACAAAGTATAAATTTTAAGACGACAGATTCAAGAAAACAGTCATGAACAATGTGAATTTTTTTTATACTTTTTCCAAAATTTGTTTAGGTTTTAGAAACATTTTTAGAAAAAATTGAAATTTGGAACAAAAAGTAAAAAAAACAAATTATAAATTTTAAGACGACAGATTCAAGAAAACAGTCATGAAAAATGTGAATTTTTTTTATACTTTTTCCAAAATTTGTTTCGGTTTTAGAAACATGTTTAGAAAAAATTGAAATTTGGAACAAAAAGTAAAAAAACAAATTATAAATTTTAAGACGACAGATTCAAGAAAACAGTCATGAAAAATGTGGATTTTTTTCAGTTTAGGCACGTAAAGTTAGTCAAATTTTCGAAAGATAAAGTCGAATTTCCATAAAAATTCGGCATCGAGTCGAAATTTTAGAAAGAAAACCTAACAATTGGTACATTAGTCGCAGAAAGGCAAAAATTCCAGACCATTCAAATTCCAGCTTGTTTCTCAAAATTTCGACGTTTATGTCAATAGTGGATATTTTCTGACGTTTCGATGGGCATGTAGGGGAGAAGCTTGTCCTTCACTCAGGTAGCCGTTAAAAAATATTCAGTCGATAAATTTCGATCTTTTTCTTGACACCTCTACTATTTTTTCTGAAGCTTTCCCCAAATTCGCCCTTTTTTCGAAATTTCGACAAAATTTGAGTTTCTCTAGGAGATTTTAATTTTTTACTAAATTTCGACTTTTTTTTACTAAAATTCGACTTTTTTCTAGAAATCTCGATCTTCTTCTCAAAATGTCGATCTCTTCCTCGAAATTTTGATACTTTTTTCAAAATTTGTTTAGGTTTTAGAAACATTTTTGGAAAACATTTAAATTTGGAACAAAAAGTAAAAAAACAAAGTATAAATTTTAAGACGACAGATTCAAGAAAACAGTCATGAAATATGTGGATTTTTTTTATACTTTTTTCAAAATTTGTTTAGGTTTTAGAAACATGTTTAGAAAAAATTGAAATTTGGAACAAAAAGTAAAAAAAACAAATTATAAATTTTAAGACGACAGATTCAAGAAAACAGTCATGAAAAATGTGGATTTTTTTTCAGTTTAGGCACGTAAAGTTAGTCAAATTTTCGAAAGATAAAGTCGAATTTCCATAAAAATTCGGCATCGAGTCGAAATTTTAGAAAGAAAACCTAACAATTGGTACATTAGTCGCAGAAAGGCAAAAATTCCAGACCATTCAAATTCCAGCTTGTTTCTCAAAATTTCGACGTTTATGTCAATAGTGGATATTTTCTGACGTTTCGATGGGGCATGTAGGGGAGAAGCTTGTTCTTAACTCAGGTAGCCGTTAAAAAATATTCAGTCGAGAAATTTCGATTCTTTTTCTTAACCTTTCGACTCTTTTTTCTGGAATTTTCCCAAAAATTCGCCCTTTTTTCGAAATTTCGACAAAATTTGAGTTTCTCTGGGAGATTTTAATTTTTTACTAAATTTCGACTTTTTTTACTAAAATTCGACGTTTTTCTAGAAATCTCGATATTTTTCTCAAAATGTCGATCTCGTCCTCGAAATTTTGATACTTTTTTCAAAATTTGTTTAGGTTTTAGGAACATTTTTAGAAAAAATTTAAATTTGGAACAAAAAGTAAAAAAAACAAATTATAAATTTTAAGACGACAGATTCAAGAAAACAGTCATGAAAAATGTGGATTTTTTTTATACTTTTTTTACAATTTGTTTAGGTTTTAGAAACAGTTTTAGAAAAAATTTAAATTTGGAAAAACAAATTATAAATTTTAAGTCGACAGATTCAAGAAAACAGTAATGAAAAATGTAAATTTTTTTCAGTTTAAGCTCGTAAAATTAGTCAAATTTTCAAAAGATAAAGTCAAATTTCCATAAAAATTCGGTACCGAGTCGCAGAAAGGTAAAAATTCCAGACCATTCAAATTCCAGCTTGTTTCTCAAAATTTCGACGTTTATGTCAGTAGTGGATATTTTCGGACGTCTCGATGGGGCATGTAGGGGAGAAGCTTGTCCTTCACTCAGGTAGCCGTTAAAAAATATTCAGTCGAAAAATTTCGATTCTTTTTCTTGACCTTTCGACTTTTTTGTCTGGAATTTTACCCAAAATTCGCCCTTTTTTCGAAATTTCGACAAAATTTGAGTTTCTCTGAGAGATTTTTTACTAAATTTCGACTCTTTTTATTAAGTTTTGAACATTTTCTTAAACTCCCGATCTTTTTCTCAAAATGTCGATCTCTTCCTCGAAATTTTGACATTTTTTTCAAAATTTGTTTGGGTTTTAGAAACATTTATAGAAAAAATTTAAATTTAGAAAAAAAAGTATGAATTTTAAAAAGACAGATGACAATTCAAGAAAACAGTCATGAAAGATGTGGATTTTTTGAGTTTAAGCACGTGAAATTAAGCCCAAATGTTCGAAAGTCGAAATTTCGATTTTTTTCTCAATTTTTTCAAAAATTCGCCTAAATTTTTGGTCGTCTAAATTTCAATAAAATTTGACTTTCTTTCGGAAATTTAGATTTTTAATTGAATTTCGACTTTTTTCTCAAAATGTCAATCTCTTCGCTCGAAATTTCGATACTTTTTTCAAAATTTGTTTGGTTTGAATTTTATTGCGAAAATGGTGTTTTTTTCGAAATTCTGATATTTTTCAAGAAAGTTTTTTCAAAAAGTCACGTTTTTACCTTAATTTGATTTTCTGAAAATTTCGACTTTGTACCAAGAGTGGATTTTTAAAATTTTAATTCGTCTTTTTCTAAATTACGACTTTATACTGAAAGTTCTACTTTTTCGTCTCAAAATTTTGAATGATTCAGCGTTTTTTCAAAATTTCGATTGCCGGGAAATTTCAACTTGCTTCTCAAAATTCGTCTTGTGTCGAAGTTTCGACTAAATTTTTACTTAAAATTGAGCTTTTTGTCCAAAATTTGGCCTTTTCTCAAAGTTGGTTTATTTTTCTAAAATTGGATTGAAATTTTCATGAAAATATAAAAATTTTGAGAATAATTTTTTACGAAATATAGAGAAAAATATTTCTTCTAAATTTCGAGATTAGGTCAAACTTTAAATGTAAATAAGAATTGTAAACAAAGTATTTTTGCTCAAAATACGATTTATTTTGGGAATTATCAGTTTTCTCTTCAAGTGCTCGTGAAAAAGCCAACATTCACATTCGATAATCTTTAAAATGAACATTCGCGTTCGCGAATATGGGAAAACCAACATCATTCCTACGACATAACCTTGCCATAAATTTTACGTAGGATTTTTGTTTATATAATAGTCCGACAGTGTGCAGGGTGCAACTTTGCAACCCAATATGTAACTGGGGAGACTCGTCTTGCAGCAAAATATACCATAATCATATCGACAAATTTGAACAAAACATCATTCAGCAATCTGCACAAACTCTTTAAAATTGGACTTAGCTTATTAAATTAGTTTTATTATTTATCCATATTAATTTAAATGGGAAACAATTGCTATCTTACGCCAATTTACTATATCTGCCCCTTGGTTAAAACCAGAGACAAACTCAAATGTGCAACGAAAACAAATTGCTCTATTAATGTAATAAAATTTAAAACTCTTAATTTTAAGCAGTATTTAGTTGTAGAAGCAATCTAGTCATTTCAATTCCACGACGAAGTTAGAATGTCATACATGCAGAACATGAGAGCTTGGCTATCGAAACGCGTTAGAGCAACCTATCTTGTGTTTTTTAATCTTTCTTGGTTTCAAGGGACAAGATGTGTATTTCAGTTTATAATAAAGAAGAAAATAAATGTCTAGTCTAGACCTAGGCGACTGACTGAAGAGGGTAAACAAATCGGAACCGTTAATCTTGTGCGAAACGTCAAATTGCTGAAAGACTTTCGTAAATTGATAGACGAAATTATTGCCGCCGATGCTGGATCATTTTGAATAGGACAAATTTCGGTAGCGGTCACAGTTAGTACTTAGGCCGGGCATATGTTGTATTATTTTATGTGTACCAGGTAGTACGCCATCGTCGCCGATAGAACAGCTGCCACCGAAGAATAAACTTTGCCAGCTGTTTGAATTCAGTCGCCCATCGCAGTCTCATGAAGCCCTAATCTGCTTTGTCGTCAAATACTCGAACTGGCCTCCTCTCTCTATGCACATAATAGCGAAATGCATTTAAAGAATACTCACAATAGGATGTAGATGATACTGATTGTAAAATATTACGTAGTTTTTTAAAGTATCCATTTAAAATGAGACAAAATTGAAAAAAAAATTCAAACATTTTCGCTTACGAAAGTCGAATGTGATCTTGCTGAACATTATAAAATCAAAGATTATTGATTTACAATAAACGTTTGATAAGTTTACAAGTAAATACATAGAATGTGTCCAAAAATTCCCAAAACGCGATAAAATAAACCGTCTAATTTGACCTGCTGTTACCGTCAACGCTTCATCAGTTGCCACCGCGGAGGAGATAGTTGCGCGATCCACTGCTAATCGCTACGAATTTTTCCACAGTAGGTGACCCCTAAAAATTTTCTTATATCAGATTTGTCCGTCCTCTATACAAAAGGTGCCACATCTCTTGATATTCCTTGACAAATCAATATTTTTCTAATTTACCTTCGTTTTTCTAACAAAAAACTGCCCCTCTATTAAATTCACGAACGGGATAAGATGAACCTTCTAATTTGACCTGCCGTTGTCGTATACGCTCCACCGGTTATCCCCTTGGGGAGATATCTGCCTCAATTTGCGATTCACGTGACCCGGCTAAACTCTTTTTTGTACAAATTGTTTCTTAAAATATCAATTTTTGCGAAATTTCAAATTAAACTTTAAATTTTATTTTTATAAATTCTAAATTACTCCCGAAATATAAAATACTTGCTTTTACAAAATAAGAACCTTGAAATATTTACAGTAAAATATTAGGCATTTTTTAAGATTTAAAATCAAATTTCGTAAAAATTGAAATATTTAAATTTAATTTACTGTTAATTTTGTTTACAATTCAGTAGAAGTTTAATTTCGAAATATTCGATTTTTTTGAATCTTTAATTTTGAATTCAAAATTGTGAATTCTTTCCAAATGTTTCGAGCTTCAAGAGTACTTAATCTCGGGGTCGGGAAACGGTTTTTGTGTTTAAAAGCGAAATTTGGATAACGCCGAATATTCGAAAATAAACTTAATGTAAAAAAATCGACTTACATAAATTACCAGTTTTTTCCAAAATGTTAAATTTGTTCTCACAATTCAGAGTCTGAACAAGTGATTTTTATCTTTTTTTGACTTAAAACTCTGAATACTTGATTTTTTTTGTCTCTCTCTCAGTTTCTCTCTGAAGATGACAGCTTGGCCGTCGAAACGCGTTAGAGCAACCTTTGTTGTGTTTTTTAATCTTTCTTGGTTTCAGGGGACAAGTTCTGTGTTTCAATTTCTGAATACTGATTTTTCTTTGTAAATTCTAAGTGAGTTGTTCCAAATTTCGACTTTAATTCTATTTCGACTCGACTTAATATACGAAATGTCATTTTTTTTCGAAATTTCGTTTTTTCAAGTCATTTTTTTTTGAAAAATGTTTCGTTTGGACTATTTTCTCAGAATTTCCCATTAAATTTTAAACTCAAAAGATTATTTAAATGACGAATTTTCGGTTTTTCTTTTTGACTTTTTCTTTCAAGTTTTTGGTTTTAAAATCACCTCTTTCTAAAATTTTAGGCCCCCCCTTTCACAGATCCCGATGGAACCCCTTATGTTATCGCGAGGGCTCTTTTTGCAGGGGTTTAGATTCGGGCATTTCTAGTTTTTTCCCCGGATGGAAACCTCGGGGAAGAATTGCCAGATATAAAAACCGCGGACTCATAGTGTTTTCATTTAAAAAGAATTCAGTTTGTACCCGCAATTAGCGAAGATTTTTCCAGTGGTTTTTCAAGTTTTGTCGTAAGGGTATTACCTTAGTTTAAAAAAACTTAAACCCCTTAATTAAGTTTTTGGCCCCGCACTTTCAACCCAAAATTGAGCCCGGGCCGGGCACTTTATTCAGCCGCACTTTCACTTAGTTATGAGAGTTTAAACTCTTTAAATTAATTATTTGGCCGGGCCCCCACTTTTTTTTTAAAAACCCTTTTAAAATTGGGGCCCGGGGTTGCACTTTATTCAGTCGCACTTTCACAGACTCCGATGGACCAGCTTATGTTATCGCGATGACTCATTTGCGGGTGCTTTAGATTCTGGCATCTTCTAGACTTTTCCTGGATGGAAAGCTCGGGAAGAGTGCCAGATATAAATATGCGCGGTCTCATTAGTGATTCAGTCAGTATCGGATTCATTATTGTATCGCCAGCAATTAGCGAAGATCTTTCCAGTGGTTTTTTAAATTTTGTCGTAACGTTATTAGCCTCAGTTATGAAAATTTAAATTCTAATTAAGTATTGGCCGCACTTTCAACCCTAAATGAGCCCTGGCCGCACTTTATTCAGCCGCACTTTCACTTAGTTATGAGAATTTAAACTCTAATTAAGTATTGGCCGCACTTTCAACCCTAAATGAGCACTGACCGCACTTTATTCAGCCGCACTTTCACAGATACCGATGGAACACCTTATGCTATCGCGATGACTCATTTGCAGGTGTTTAGATTCTGGCATCTTCTAGACCTTTCCTGGATGGAAACCTCGGGAAGAAGTGCCAGATATAAATATGCGCGGACTCAATAGTGATTCAGTCAGTATAGGATTCATTATTGTATCGCCAGCAATTAGCGAAGATCTTTCCAGTGGCTTTTCAAGTTTTGTCGTAACGTTATTAGCCTCAGTTATGAGAATTTAAACTCTAATTAAGTATTGGCCGCACTTTCAACCCTAAATGAGCCCTGGCCGCACTTTATTCAGCCGCACTTTCACAGACTCCGATGGACCAGCTTATGTTATCGCGATGACTCATTTGCAGATGTTTAGATTCTGGCATCTTCTAGAACTTTCCTGGATGGAAACCTCGGGAAGAAGTGTCAGAAATAAATACACGCGGACTCGATAGTGATTCAGTCAGTATAGGATTCAGTATTGTATCGCCAGCAATTAGCGAAGATATTTCCAGTGGTCTTTTAACTCTAGTCATAACGTCATTGGCCTTAGTTGTGAGAATTTAAACTCTAATTAAGTATTGGCCGCACTTTCAACCCTAAATAAGCCCTGGCCGCACTTTCACAGACTCCGATGGACCAGCTAATGTTATCGCGACGACTCATTTGCAGGTGTTTAGATTCTGGCATCTTCTGGATCTTTCTTGGATGGAAACCTCGGGAAGAAGTGCTAGATATAAATATACGCAGACTCGATAGTGATTCAGTCAGTATTGACATCCACTATTTCATGATTAATGCTGTTCGTTGTTCTAGTTGTAGTGGTTGTAGTTTAAATAGCATTTTAAAATCACAGCGAATTAAAAACGAATCTAACACGTAACAATATTTTCAAAAAGCTGTAGCCGTTAGCATGTTATGAATAGTATTAGATTGCCATGCATTTTTTAATGCTTTTTTTAATGTTACAGTATTTTGCTTGTAATCTGAAAGTGTGATATTTTCACGAACGGCAACAACGGGAAAAACTACCTAAAAACGGGACGTTAGCTGCTGAAATATATCAGTGACTCATACAACGCCTCTATCTTGCATAAACTTGGTGAATGTACTGACGACTCATTAGACCCCAGATGACATTATAATTCACATTTACATCTCCTCATTGGTCTCTAATCCTGATGCCTTGCAGTAAAGAACGTTCTACTGAAAAATGTAATTTCCCCGCTTGATAAATTTCCACCAACTTTTTCAACAAGCCCTGCAGTGGAAGCATCAATCTTTTGAAGTGAAAAACCCAAAGAAACGCTCTTGTTGATTGTCAGAATCAAAGCGGCACGCGAGTCATTCCAATTTGGCAACATTTGATATTTAGTGCGTCAGGGATTGATTTTTTCAGCGACGCTTAGGTGCGTTGTGCGTGAAGAAGGGGTGAGGTGCGGAGGGGGGGTTTTGGCGTTGGAAGCATCGGCATCATGAGGATGGCGGGCGCGAGGGACGCCAAGAGGCGAAGAGGGGGGGCAGAGCGGTGTGTCGCATGAGTCATCATTGCACTCGTATTCTTATCGATCCGTTGTTGGTCCTGAGTCGGTGCCTAGCGGGCCCGATCCTTATCCTTTCTCTCTCTTGCTGCACGGAAAATTGCGTGGCGTAACGTGTTTCGATGAGGCTAAGGACATGCCATCGGGATAGCCGGCCCTCGGGGAAAGATGTTGGGCTTTTACGACAGCTCACTTCGGTTTTTCTTTTATCGAAATCGATGCACGAAAGGTGAATTCAGGAGGAAACCACGACGAAACATTTATAAGTTAAACCTGAAATTTGAATCAAGAAATTTAATGTAACCCACCAGGCAAAATAAATCATCAAAATAACCATAACCTTATAATTAAACAAATAAAAATGTCCGATTTAGAAAAACAAGGCAAAATAAATCTAATCAATTATCTCTTCGTTTTGATGGGAGTTTCGAGACAATTTCGGAAATTTGGACAAAAATTTCGGCACTAGTGGTCGAGTCTAAATGAAACTTCGGACATTTTTTTCAAAATTCGAAATTTCACTGTTCAATATATTTTCTTTATTCCGATTTTAAAATCAATCTTCATCTCGAAATTTGGCCTCTTCTTCCTGATTTTTTTATTCTTAAGTTATCGGTTTTTTCGACATTTCGTCTTTTTGTTTCAAAATTCCAAATGTAGAGTTTCAGTCAGTACAGTTTCAGTCAGCTTTTTAAAGATTTTGGAAACTTTCAATTTAGAGAAAAAAAATTTAACGCAAATTATAATTTTTGGGAAATTCAATTTTTTCAAAATTCCGCATTTACGTTTTCAGTTTATGTCTTTAAAAGTTCTGTTACCAAATTTCGTCTTTTTTTTTTAAATTTTGATTCGAAATTTCTGTAGTAGTTTCGAAATTTTCGTTTTTTAGATAAATGACATTTTAAGGAAAACTGGAAATTTAGCTCAAACTCAATTTTCTACAAATTCTGTTTTTTGAATTTTTAATATTTTTCTCGTCATTTCAAATTTGGGTTACGAGCGTAAAAGTCATTTTTATAAACTACGACATTCTTTCCGATTTTTTTTTCGATTTTTGGATCATTATTAACTCGTCTGGAATTTATTCAAAAATTTTTATTTTAGTTTACCGAGCCCAGTAAAAAGATACTTATTTAACTATTTTTTTGCTAGATGTCATGAGGTGACGTTCCAAAAATTTTTTAATATCTTATACTCGTGTGTCAAAACAGTTTTCAAAAAACAATTTCATTTACAATATTTAAATATCTACAAACTGGGCTCGGTAAACTAAAATAAAAAATGTTGTCTAAAACTTTTATAAAACAAAGTTTTCAAAAGTAAACAATTTCATTTATTAAAATAATTTAAATATCTTGCAAACTAGACTCTGTAGGCTAAAATAAAAATTTTTGAAATAATTCTTTTCGAAATTTCCAATTTTTTCTCAAAATTCCGTAATCCAGCTTTTTCATTGTGAAAGTGTTGGCATCAAAATTTGAACATTTTTTAAGAAAAATTTGACTTTTTTATTTTCGGTCATTCCT
This sequence comes from Dastarcus helophoroides, assembly GCA_028583605.1. Lineage (NCBI taxonomy): Eukaryota > Metazoa > Arthropoda > Insecta > Coleoptera > Bothrideridae > Dastarcus > Dastarcus helophoroides. The sequence continues at coordinate 11,280,986 of CM053336.1, read as the reverse complement.
CAAATTATTCATTTTTTTTTTCAGAAATTCGACCAGTTAGATTTTCGACTCTGAAACGTTCGACTCTCTCAAAATTTAGATTTTTTTTTAATATCTGCTGTTTTGAAGATTTCTACTTATTTTGAAATTTTAGCATTTTAAAATTTCCATCTATTTCAAACTTCCCATTTATTTAAAGTTTCGACTTTTTCCAAAAATTTTAACATGATCTGAAAATGTTAGCTTTTTCAAAAATTTTACTTTTTAAGAATTTTGACATTTTTTAACTCTTCTCGACTTTTAGAACGTTGACTTTTTGAAAATACGACTTTTTTTTGAAAATTTTAACCCTCAAACATCCGACTTTAAAAAGTGTCGACTTTTTTGAAAAACGCAACCTTGTTTTCGGCCATTTCGACCTTTTGACAGTTTTAACTTTTTTTCGATTATTTAACTTTTGTGAAAGGCGATTTTTTAAAATTTTCCTTCTTTAAAAAAATATGATATCTCTTAAACTCTCACATGCTTGACCTTTTTGAAAAATTCTACTTGAAGTTTTCGATTTTTTTAAACATGTCCGCGCTTTCAAGCTATCAATTTTTTCACCAAATTTTGATTTTTTTAAATTGGACCTGTTTTTGGAATTTTCGATTTTTTTGGCAAATTTGAAATACCTTGTGCCCTGAATCCAAGAAAGATTAAAAAATACAACAAAGGTTGTTCTAACGCGTTTCGATAACCAATCTTCAGAGAGGTACTCAAAACATTTTGACTTATTTCTGAAAAAACCACACCCCAAAATTTCCGCTTTTTTCTTGTTCCTTCTTTTTATGGAAATTTTGACTTTTTAATTGGATCTGTTGAAAATTTCGACTATTTTAAAAATTTTGTCGTCCTCCTGAAAATGACACATTTCAAAGTTTCTACTTTTCAAATTTTGGTTTTTCCTCAAAATTTTGACATTTGAAATTTCGATCGTATGAAAATGTTGATCGTTTTTCAAATCCTTGATTTGAATTTCAACTGTTTTTTTAATTTTTATTTTATTTTTTCCTTGAAATTTGTCATTTCGCAAATTTTGCTTTCTGAACAATTTGTCTTTTAAAAATTTTGTCTTTTTTTGAAGATTTCTGCTTGTATACTTTCTTTTGAAGGTTTTGACTTTTTGAGAATTTCGATGTAAAATTTTTTCAGGATTTCGACTTGAAAGATTTCGATTTTTTTTAGAACTTCCGTCTTTTTGGTTTTTTTCTGTGTTTTTCGTTTAAAATATCGAATCTTTTTTAAAATACTAACTTTTACTTAAGTTTGTATTTTTTTTTGGATTTCCTGAAAAATTCTAAAAATTTTTCGAAAGAATTTGGATGAAAAGACGGAAATCCGAACAAAAAACAAAATTTTTACAAAAAAAAGGACAAAATCCTGGAAGGGGTTGAAATTTTAATGGTTTGAACTTACAAAAAAAGTAAACATTTTTAATAATATTCAAACTATTAAAAACCTTTACTTTTTTTGTAAGTTTAAACCTATTTAATGTTTGACCTTTTTCAAGATTTCTTTTTTGTGAAAATTTCGTCTTTTGTTCGACCTTTCGACCTTTTTAAAAACATTTACTCTATGAAAATTTGTCTTTTTTTTGACAATTTCTGTTTATATACTTTCTTTTGAAGCTTTTAAGTTTCTAAGAATTTCAATGTTAAGTTTTTTCAGAATTTCGACTTAAAATATTTCGACTTTTTTTCAGAACTTCCGTCTTTTTGTTTTTTTTTTGTGAACTTCGTTCAAAATATCGAACCTGTTTTAAAATATTGACTTTTACCCAAGTTTTTTTTTTTAATTTCCTGGAAAATTCCAAATTTTTTTCGAAAGAATTTTCGATGAAAAGACGGAAATCCGAACAAAAAACAAAATTTTCATAAAAAAAGACAAAATCCTGAAAGAGGTTGAAATTTTAAAGATTTGAATTTACAAAAAAAGTAAACATTTTTAATGAAATCGAAACTATTAAAAATGTTTACTTTTTTGTAAGTTGAAACCTTGTTATGTTTGACCTTATTCAAGATTTCTTTTTTGTGAAAATTTCGTCTTTTGTTCGACCTTTCGACCTTTTTAAAAACATTTACTCTATGAAAATTTGTCTTTTTTTGACAATTTCTTCTTCTTTTGAAGGTTTTAAGTTTCTGAGAATTTCAATGTTAAGTTTTTTCAGAATTTCGACTTAAAATATTTCGACTTTTTTTCAGAACTTCCGTTTTTGGTTTTTTTTGTGAACTTCGTTTAAAATATCGAGCCTGTTTTAAAATATTGACTTTTACCCAAGTTTTTTTTTTTTAATTTCCTGGAAAATTCCAAATTTTGTTCGAAAAAATTTTGATGAAAAGACGGAAATCCGAACAAAAAACAAAATTTTCATAAAAAAAGACAAAATCCTGAAAGAGGTTGAAATTTTAAAGATTTGAATTTACAAAAAAAGTAAACATTTTTAATGAAATCGAAACTATTAAAAATGTTTACTTTTTTGTAAGTTGGAACCTTGTTATGTTTGACCTTATTCAAGATTTCTTTTTTGTGAAAATTTCGTCTTTTGTTCGACCTTTCGACCTTTTTAAAAACATTTACTCTAGGAAAATTTGTCTTTTTTTTGACAATTTCTGTTTATATACTTTCTTTTAAAGGTTTTAAGTTTCTGAGAATTTCGATGTTTTTTCAGAATTTCGACTTAAAATATTTCGACTTTTTTTCAGAACTTCCGTCTTTTTGGTTTTTTTTTGTGAACTTCGTTCAAAATATCGAACCTTTTTTAAAATATTGACTTTTACCCAAGTTTTTTTTTAATTTCCTGGAAAATTTCAATTTTTTTTCGAAAGAATTTCGATGAAAAGACGGAAATCCGAACAAAAAACAAAATTTTCACAAAATAAGACAAAATCCTGAAAGAGTTAAAATTTTAGAGATTTGAACTTGAACAATGTTTCGAAACTATTGAAAATGTTTACCTTTTTGTAAGTTGAAACCTTGTAATGTTTGACCGTTTTCAAGATTTTTTTTGGCTAAAATTTCGTCTTGTTAGATTTTCGTCTTTTCATCGAAATTTTCACTTTTTTGCGAATTCCGCATATTCCGAAAAATTTCGACTTTAAAGGATTGGACTTTTTTTGAAAACTTCAACTTTTTTGAAAACATTGTTCAGAAATTTGATTTTTTTGAAAAATTCGACTTTTTTTGAAACTTTCGACCTTTTCAAAAACAACTTTCGACGTTTTCAAAAACATTTACTCTTTATGAAAATTTTGACTTTTTGAAATTTCTAATTTTTTTATATTTCAACCTTTTTTCAGAATTTCGTTTTTTTTTGAAACTTTCGACCTTTTTAAAAACATTTACTCTGACTTTTTAAAAATTTTGAATTTTTAAATATCGTTTTTTCAGAATTTGGTTTTTTTTTGAAATTTCAGTGTTTTTCAAAATTTTGTTTTGTCTCGAAATTTTTATTTTTTTTATAAATTATAACTTTTCCAATTTTTTTAACGTTTAGTTTCGAAATTATGATCTTTTTCATGATATTCGCTTTTTTTAGAAATTCCAACCATTTTTCATTCTTTTGACTTATTCTTGGAGTAAAAATCGAAATACAAATTTTCTTGAAAGCAAGAAATATTAAAAAACACAAAAAAGGTTGCTCTAACGCGTTTCGATAGCCAAGGTATCATCTTCAGAGAGATAGTGGGAGTTTTCAAGTTTTGAAAGTTGGTCTGATTTTGAAATTTTGGCTTTTTCCCTAAATCTCGTTTTTTTTTTGGAAACTGGAACCAGTTATTAAAATTCCGTCATTTATTGAAAAAAAGTACTTTTTGAAAGTTTCTGTTTTTTTTATTGTAAATTTCGACTGTTTTCAAAACCTCCACTTATTTCGAAGTTTTCGAATTTTCAAAATTTTACCTCGTTGACCTAAAATCGTTTTAGAAAACCTAATTTTTGTCTTGTGAAGTTTTTTCAATATTAATTAATATTATTTTTCACCCCCTTAGGGTTTGAATTTTTAAAATCGTGTTTAGTCTTTTCTTTTAGAGGATCACATGTTTATTTCCAAAATTGTTGGTTCACGCCCGAAAAAGTTGATGGGTTGAGTAACCCAGGGTTCCTTGTAATCACAGAAAAGAATGTTTCCTTGAGGCAACCCTCAGATTGACTCATAAGGAACACCAAGATGCCAAGATGTAACAAATATTAATCTGGTGCCCTTAAATGACCTTAATATCGCAACGGGTGTCCATAAATTCAGCAAATTTGAAAAAACGACGGCATAAATTAGTGCTAGGCAACGGGGCGGATGTGTGACGTCACGGGGTGGCTGGTAACATGTAGAATGTCGCGGCCGGAGGGGTGTGAAGCGGGGGGGTTCGTGTGTGCATGTGTGCCGTGAAAATCTACGGCGAAACGAATAACACTCGAACGGCACATATGTTGAGCCCCATTTCCGGTCACCTATGACCGCGGTACGATTTTCTACAAATGCATCGCAAACTCGCACGAATTCAGAACGACTCGCTCTAAAGATTTTCATCATTTTTTTCAGTCTACGCAGAAGTTGGAATTCTGAGGTCGACTTCAGTCGTTGGGTGAAATTAAAGAGTGATTCTTTGGTTTTTCCGATTCGTTATGAACATAGATTTTATGACGTCGCTGGTAATTTGTTTTCTCTGGAAGAATTATTGCCTTGGCGATATGACAAACAACATTCAGATTGTTTAAAGTGTACTCCGAGCGATTTAATTTAGGAAATAGATTGTTAAATCTAACAGAGTTGAACTTGCATCCGACTGGGTACTTCCTCTGTAAAAGTATCTCTCATTGTTAAATTATATAATGCTCTAGATATAAAAATTACACTGCAAATCACTTTATGGCTATTTTTATTCGAGGCAATCACAGCTGCGTAATTCGACGTTAATATTGCCAGTCGCTCGCCTGGTTATGTACGAGTAAGATATCAGAAGTGGGAACAACTCGTATAAAGCCAAGAAAGGAGTAACAGAGCAGGACAAAAACCCAACCAAGTAACAACTCATAAGAAGCCAAAAAAAAAAACGTAAACAGCAACATATAAAGAGTGACTCTCAGATTTAACTGAAATACCTATTTTCTCCGGAAAATCTGAATATTTTTTACGCTGCGTAATTTTATGGCAGAGCAGTATGGTTGGCTTAGAAAATCTACTGTAAAGCGGCTTGGAGGTTTGTATTATTGTATCCACGCAGACAGTCTATGCTAAAAATCGAGTACTGGTGGCATTCTGGCGTTTAGGTCTCGCTTACGTGGGGGAAATCTAGCATTCTAAAAACTATTTAGTATAATTACTACCAGTAAACTACCTTAAATCCGAGATTTTGTTATAAAGCTTTTTTTGACTTTTCAATTTTCGGAACTTTCAAATTGAATATGAAAATAAAAAAAAATCCCGAACTTACAGCTTTCAAAATTTTTTAGTTTAAACCGCATTTTGAGAAAAACGGGAAAATTCAGAGTACATTTTGAAATTTATAAAAGAAGTTTTAATCGTCCGAGGTTGAAAATTCCAAGGTAGTCAAAATTTCGACTTTTTTTAAAACTTCCAAATCGAGGTTAAGAGGTCAATTTTGAGAACTTCTTCTGTAATAAAACTGATTTTTTATTTAATTTCACCATCTTAACTTAAAATTGAACTTTTCTATTTTTTTCTCTGACTAATCTCTTTAAAAAAATAACAATTTGAGGTTTGAACTTAAAAAAAGGTGCCAAAATTTTGAAAGATTCGAATAATTATTACAAAATTGTAACAATTCTAGAAAAAGACGAAAATTTGGAAACGTTCTTGTTCAAAGACGTGACCTTGTTTAAAGACGTGACCTTGTTTAAAGACGTGACCTTGTTTAAAGACGTGACCTTGTTTAAAGACCTGACAGTTTTCAAAATTGTGATTCGAGTTTTTTACTAAAATGTTGACTTCATAAATTTTTTGGAATGATCGTCTAGTAAAGGGTAAACCCTTCGAACCTTTGAAGCGAGTAGAAGGCGAAAATGGATTTTTTTCAGAATTTTTCTGCCGCAGCTTAATTTCTAAACCACTTATTTTCTTAAATTTTAACTTTAAATTTGAACTAGGCTAGAATATTTCAAGACTAAACTGAATATTTTGACACCTCGAATAGTCGACTTTTCGTCGATGATTCAAGCTTAAAATTTTTGGGACTTCAAGTGGAAATTTTGAGGATTTTTTATTAGGTAATGAATTCAATTTATCTTTCCCAGTTTGATCGACTTGAAATGAACCTTTTCTAAACCTGTGGACTTTTTATAAATCTGGGTTCTCTCTTTTCAAAAATTTAGAATAAAAAAATTGGAAAAAGATAATTTCAAGGTTAAAGCCGCAATTTTGAGACACCACTCAAATTGTCTAAATCTCGGAATACGTAGTACATATAAAAAATTCAAAATGTCCATTTTGATCCACAAAACTTTGGGTTTCAACTCAAAAATCAACTAATTTCTCAAAAATGTAATTTCAAATTTTTTTTGGTGGAACGGACTGGTCCTAGGTTATCTTCAAAAATTAAAATATAAATCTTGTTCCCTGAAACCAAGAAAGATTAAAAAACACAACAAAGGTTGCTTTAACGCGTTTCGATAGCCAAGCTATCATCTTCAGAGGGATACTGTACTGAGTATCTCTCTGAAGATGAAGATGATTTCAAAAATCTGTAGAAAAATTCTTAGTTCGAGGTTTTAATTGATTTACAAATTAAAACATTTATGTTCTTTCTCTAAATTAGGGTTTTTTCTTGAAATTTAAAGTAAAGTCAAAATTGGAAAAAGATAATTTCAAGGTTAAAGCCGCAATTTTGAGACACCACTCAAATTGTCTAAACCTCGAATACATAGTACATATAAAAAATTCAAAATGTCCATTTTGATCCCCAAAACTTTGGGTTTCAACTCAAAAATCAACTAATTTCTCAAAAATGTACTTTCAAATTTTATTTTGGTGGAACGGACTGGTCCTAGGTTATCTTCAAAAATTGAAATATAAATCTTGTTCCCTGAAACCAAGAAAGATTAAAAAACACAACAAAGGTTGCTTTAACGCGTTTCGACAGCCAAACTACCATCTTAGAGAGATACCGTTAGAGCAACCTTTGTTGTATTTTTTTAATCCTTCTTGGTTTCAGGGGACAAGTTTTGTATTTCAATTTTTGAAGATACAAGTTGAAATTTCTGGAAAATTTAATTTAAAAAGGATTCAAATTCAGAAAAAGACGAATATTAAGAAAAATAGAATTTCGAAAAAAGACGAATATAATTATAATAACCTTCATTACAGAGCAAACTGTAAAATTAAAAAATTAAGCAAAATAGTGGAATTTTGAAAAAAAAAGATTTCCGAGAGAACATTCCCAATAAAAAAAGAATTTTGAAAATGAAGACAAAATTTTGAATTTTTGATGAAAGGGAAAATTTTAGGAAAAAAATTAATTTTAAGATATAAAGCAAAGACGTATTTCAAAAAAAATAAAGACTAATTTCAAGCAAAAAGTCGAAACTTCCAGAAATATTAGATACCGAATTTTGAGATCAAGATTTTAAGAAAAAGCAAACAATGAAACCAGTCAAAATTTTTGGAAATTTAAATTCTAGAAGATTGCAAATTAAGGTTTCTTTAACGCGTTTCGATAGCCAAGCTATCATCTTCAGAGAGATACTGTACTGAGTATCTCTCTGAAGATGAAGATGATTTCAAAAATTTGTAGAAAAAAATCGATATTTTGTATGTTTTCGTTAAAAGATTTAATATTTTTTCGCAGCTGTAACTCTCTGATTTGTAATTATTGGTTTTTTTATAAAATTGTGACCCCAGTTATCGTTTTTTGGGTTTTTTGGTATATTTTGTCAAAAAATCGACTATTTTTCGAACTTAGAAAGTCAAAATTTTGAATGTTTTCGTTAAAAGATTTAACTTTTTTCGAAATTGTATTTCTCTTTTCGCAACTGTAACTCTCTGATTTGTAATTATTGGTTTTCTCTAAAATTGTGACCCCAGACGAGAAATTATCGTTTTTTGGTATATTTTGCCAAAAATTCAACTATTTTTCGCATTTAGAACCCAAAGTTGAACTTAGAAATGGCTGAAAATTTCCAGGAAAGGTGAAATTTCAAGAAGATTTCATGAATAAATTCAAATTCTTAGTTCAAGGTTTTAATTGATTTACTAATTAAAACATTTATGTTCTTTCTCTCTAAATTTGGGTTTTCTCTTGACATTTTCATTTCATGTTCATTTGGAAAAAAAAACTTGAAAATACGAATAATTCTTAGAAGGTCAATTTCAATGATTTTTTCCCAAAATAGATTTTGGAATAAAAAAGTCGATTTTAGTTGAAAGGCCACCCCTGAAAACTCTTGATTTTTTTGTCCCTATATATTTGCTCACCTACTAGATTTACAACTCAAAACATTCTAAATCAAAACAGTAGATAGCAAAAAAAAGATAAACGTTTCATAAAATTCCAAGTAATCCAGCAATACTTTAACTTGTACTTAAATATGTAGTAAAAGATCCCGTACGCGTAAGGTATTGGCAGTTCGCGTTGTGTATCTGTGGGGCGCTAGATCGTCGTCGTTGTCTCCCACAGAAGGAGTTAATTGGGTGAATTAAGAGGGGTCAAAATCTCTGTGTCAATTCGTGAGTGCAGATAGACAGGGACCTACCCTAACTCTCTTGCGGCCCTCCTTGAACGAACACCCACACGAGCTTTCTTGGCACGCGACACATCGCAGGTGGCACAGGACGAGTTCCCCCTTCTTGGCATTAACCCCACGACACTTCGGCGGCAATTGTTATGGTCAATCGACGTACCTACCTTCCGGGAACACGAGGGGATCCCCCTTTATGGGCCACTTTTTACACCTAATTGGTAAACAAGAGGGAGCATGTGATTAAATACTGAAAGTTTTGGAATTTTGGTTCCCTCGGTATACGATGAAAGTGATTTCCTATTCAGCATCGAGTGTTACTTTAGCATTGTTACTAGAAAGCGACAAAAGCATCTAAATTGATTGCATTAAATTTTAATTTTATGAATGTTATACTACATTTAGTTAATGACGGCAGTGACGTCATAGTTTTGTGAAATCAGCACTTGTATAATATCATGTTGAAAGCTAACAATCTCAGCTTTTGAGGGGAAAATACAAATTTCAAGTTTCAAATCATATTTGTGCATTTTTTGTTATTTTAGAATCTCAACATTATTGCAAAAAATCGTATTTCTTAATTTTGAGTTTTTCTCGAATTTTAAACGCAAAATTCTTGTCGATTAAAATATCTAGAGACAGGCGGAGTTGGGGTTTAAATTCGAATATTCAAGAAAAAAGATAGCAAACAATAAACTCTCTGATAATGCGCTTGCCCTTTGCGAGTGGATTGAAGTTAAAAAAAAATTGTTTTTACTAAACTTTTTTTGAAATTTCCACTTTTTACCGGATAATTTAATTAAAGCAAATAATAAATTAATAAACATTTCAGGTGCACACAATAATTTTTAAAACGAAAATCTAAATTAGAACTTTAAAGTAAATAGATTGATTTTTGGTGCAACGGACTGGTCCTTGGTCATCTGTAAAAATCTCTCTCGAATCTTCTCTAAAAAACACAAAGAGCAACCTTTGTTGTGTTTTATAATCTTTCTTGGTTTCATGGGACAATATAGTTTGAAAAAAAGAAATTCAAAAAAAATTGTGAGAAAAAGTAAAAAATGTTCTAGAAAACATTGAAGTCAATGGCTGAATTTCGAAAATCGACCATTTTAAATTCGCAATTTTAGAATAAAAGAAAAACATCTCCAATTTTAGTTAAAAATTGATAAAGACCCGAAATTTAAATTAAATTTAAATTTAGTTTATAATTAACACTCACTTCCACAAAAAATTTGAATTCCAAAAAAATTCGAGAAACAAAACGGAATATTCCAAAAAATTTCCACCACGTTTCTAATTATCACATTCCTAGTCATTGCATTTTGAGTTGTTCTTACAAGGTACAAAAAAAATGCAGTTGCGCCCGTCGTAGGTGTATTCATCCCCGAGGGTAGTATTTGACAGTGATCCATTAGAGGGTGTCGTGAGTGAATTGGGCGAGGTAAAGGTCCGCGAGCGGTCAGCTCTCAAGCGGCCCGTCTCATCGGCTAGACGCCTACCCAGACGTGAGCCCGGCTGCCCTGTCTCTAGATGGCCGGAGGGGATCCCTAACTTTTCGTCCTTTCCCGGAACTTGGTGTGTTTACGGCGAACCGTTCCCTAATCACCACCCCGGCCGTAACACGCACCCCCGCAGACCTTTTGACGGGTTTATTTGGGTTAGCGCGATGTGTCGTTCGTCTTTCTCTGGATCTGCGTGGCTTGTGGGCGGACGTGTACATGTGACTCTTGTATTTTTAGACGACCTTGGGTGGATTTTTCTTTGGCATCGCATACACGAAAACCATCACCTACTTGTTGAACGGTTTTAGCTCTAAATTTGTACGTTTACGATCACTTTGTTTCTCATCTTGGTTACGCAAAATTAAACACCTACTAAATTCTATCTTATAACATGATGTTGCAAACAGTGGCGGCTCGCGCCAATGCACTGAGGAACTGCAGCACCCCCAGTTCCGTTTTCGAATTTTTTCTTAAAATGTTTGGTCTTTTTTGAAAACTTTTCCTTAAACACTTTTTTAAAGAAATTTTAAATCTTCTCCGATTTCTTTTTTAGAAACTTTATCTTTCTTTCATGTTATGATCTATTTTATTTCCAATTTTGATGAAAAACGCATTTTCAAGAACTAACTTTTATAAACCTTTTGGAAAAGAACTCAGTATTTGGAGAAAGAATTGAATTTTGAAAAAAAAAGGTTAAGTTTCTCTAAAAGTGTCCAAATTTTGAGAAGATAATGACAATTTCAAGAAACAATCTGTATCCAACTCTTCTCGCATTTTGATTTCCCTGCAAAAAAAAAAATAATACCAAATTTTCGAGTTTTTACCTGATTTCGCAATTTCTACAGTATTGTAGAAAAATGTTTATTTTTTTCTAATATTTTCATTTTTTTTGTTGGGAAAGTTTCTATTTTCCTAAATATATTATACAAATAAATTTTCTCGAAATTTCTACTTTTCCACCAAATTTTGTTTTTGACTTTTTTTCTGGAAATTTCAACTTCTCCTGATTTATTATGTTTCTTTAATTTGTTTTAAAAATGTTAGGTTTTTTTACGGGATTTTTACATTTTAAAGTTCATTTTATAATTTTGACTAACAATTTTTAGAAAAAAATCCTGACATTTCTATAAAAATGTCAAGATTTTGGAAAGAAACGAAAAAAGTGAGGAAAATTTTCTATTCGCATTTTGATATTTTTTTAAAATAAAAGTAATAGGCGATGGATTATTTTCCTAAAATTTCGTTTTTTTGTACAGATATTTTAACCTTTTCCTCGAGATTTCAATTTTCTTTCTACGAAAATTCGAATCTTTTAAAATTTTGCCCTTTTTCAGAATTTTGATTTCATTTGAAAATATCCACTTTTGTTAAGAATTTCGTTTGTATGTTCCTAGAAATTTCGATTTTTTGTGGGAATTTCGGTTCTTCTAACATTTTTGATTTAATTGCAAAGTCTCAACCTCAAAAATGTCCGCATTTTACAATTTATTTTTTGAAATTTGACCGTTTTTCAAAAATTTGATTCGTTGTCTCAATTTTAACTTTTTTTGAACATTTTCAAATATTCAAAAATTCCACTGTTTAGAAAACTTACGTTTTTATTAAAATATATACTTTTGTAGAAATTTAAACTTTTTTTAAATGTTGAATCTCAAAATTCTATCCTTCTAGAAAATTCGATTTTTATTTCAAATTTTTTCACGAATTTTGATTTTTTTGTTGTTAATATTGGCTATTCTGATGTGTTTTTTTCCAAAATTTGGAAAATTTCGATTTTTCAAAATTTGAAAAATTTTGATTTTTGACGATTTTAATTTTTATTAAAAATTATCTTTCAAGTTTTCGATCTTTTCTCGAAGTTTTTCTTTTGAAAGTTACGAATTATTTTCGAAATTTCGGCTTATTTTTAATTTTCGACTTTTATTTGAAAACTTTGTTTGAAAATTCGATTTTTTTGAAAATTCAATTTTTTTGAAAATTCGATTGCTTTGAAAATGTGAACCTTTTTTAAAATTTCATCTTGATTTAATTCGACCCTTTTTAAAAATTTCGACTTTAAAGTTTTTCAAAATGTTAATTAACGAAATTTTCAATTTTTTTCGAAACTTTCAATATTTCAAAATTTTGTCTTGTTGAGCCAAAATTGTAAACCTAATTTTTAGCTTATAAAAGAAAGTGCTGACATTTTTTAATATTCAATAATACCGTTTGCCACCCTCTTAGGACTTAAAAATGCGTTTTGTTTTGAAAGTTCTTTTTTTAATAGTGTTTCGACAATTTTGACTTTAAATGTAGCCTTGTTCGAGCAAAATTGTTTTTTAAATCTCAATTTTTGGCTTGTAAAAGAAAATTTTAGATTTGAATGTTCAGTTAAATATCCTTTTTTACCCCGCTTGGGGTTAACATTAATAAAATCGATTAAGTACTTGTTTAGTGATTGCTTTCTTGTATTCTTTATATAAAAATTTTGACAAAAAATGTTTAGAAAAAAACCTTGAAATTTCTCCAAAAATGTCAACATTTTTTGAAAAAAACGAAAAAATTAAAAAAAAAAACAGGTAATTTCAATTTTGAGATAAATATTGAATTGCAAGAAAAAGTGAACCTTCTAAATTTCAACTTTTTTGCGATTTGATATTTTACTAAAAAAAAAAACTTACCTCTGTTGTACAACTGAAGAAATTCTGAATCGAAATTTCCAATTTTTCTAGAACTGTTACTCTTATTTGTTAAATTTATTCTTGGAATTGTCAAGTCCGTCAAATGTCGATTAAAAATAGATTGAAATTTTAAGATTAAGCTCAAAATTTGGAAAAAAAGCAGACAACATTTCTACGAAAAGTTGAAACTTGTTATTGGTACAAAAAATTTTTGAAAGAAATAATGAATAAATAATAAGAAATAAATTAATTGTCAAAAATATTCTCAAAATTTCGACTTTTAAAGTAGGACTTATTGAAATTTTCAAAAACGAGTCAACATTTCTAGAAAAGTCGAAATTTCGAAATTAACAATAGTCAAAATATTAAATTAATTGACAATTTAATGTTCAAATTTAAATTTTTTCTAGTAATTTTGAAATTCTCAGAGAAACTTCAAAGATCAAATATTTCAGCGTGAAAGCGATTGTGATTGAAATTCACATTTTGGGAATTTATTTGTAATTGAACTGCAAATGATTTTTCGAAATTTGTCTCAAAACTTCGAACAGTTTTAAAAATAGATACTAATTTCATTTTTAATTAATTAATTAATTTTGAGTTTTAATTCGACATTTTTTTGTTTATGTTTAAAAAGAAAAAAAATATCCGTCTTTAAAATATACATATTTCAAGCTCAGGAAAGTTTCTAAAATACAGATAAAATTCATTATACAATCACAAAATTCCAATTTTGCCTTTTTTCCTAAAGTTGAGTTTTCTATTGGAGGTTCATTGAGATGCAACAGAGCTGATTTATGTTATTAATTTTACTGAACTCTTTGCTTTTACACAATTTTAACAAACAAACGCCGTCGCAGCACCCCCTCTAGTTTTAGCTACTAGCCGCCACTGGTTGCAAAACTAAAAATCTATCATCAGGGGAGAAGTTATGAGGAGGGGTAGGAGGAAACGTTATCCTCCCTCCCAATAATATTCAAGTTGGGAAATTTTTCAGTTGGCGAGCCTTTTTTTGGATGTTATGATAAAAGTTAGAAGCAAAACAATTTAGAAACGATTCTCTTAATGATTGTTGTAAATTTTCAACTTAATTCCCCCCCTTAAAACACTTGTAGCGACATTTTCGATCGTGAAATTATTAAAAAAGCCTTTAAATGAATATCCATTCGAAGGTCATTGTAAATAGTTCAAAATTAATGAAATTTAAAAAAGAAATAAAACTTTAGGTATGCATTAAAAAAATTAAGTGCAACGTAATTCCGCACATAAGTAATGCTACATAGCAGTTACACTACTCCTTCTAGATTCCTTTGGCTAAAGTTCCCTTGCGTAAATTTTATCAGAGTGTAGTATGGTTGGCTCAGACAATCTACCCTAAAGCGGCTTGAGAATTTCTATTATTGTATCCACGCGGACAGTCTATGCTAAAAATCGAGTAGTAGTAGCAGTCTAGATGACGAAGATCTAACATTCTAAAACCTTTTTACTGCGATTACTGCCGATAAACTACCCTGAATCCGCATTTTAAGATTTTTTCTATAAATAAAGCTTCTTTCCACAATTCAATGTTTTATTCGAATTGTCGACTTTAATATAAAGATTGAAAAAAGAATTCGGAATTGTCAGGTTTCAAATTTTCTACTTCAAACCGCATTTTGAGAAAAAACAAATTTCGGTGATATTCAGAGAGTTTTGAAATTATAAAAAAAAATACAATCGTTAGAGATTGAAAATGTCAAGGTAGACAAAATTTTGATAAAATTTCGATTGTCTAAGTATTGGCCCAAAGCTTAGAGATTCGGATTTTTTCTATAATAAATCTAGTCTTGTATCTAGCTCCATCATTTTAACTGAAAATTGACTCTGTTTTCTCTTCCAAAAAAACAATTCGAGGTTGGAACTTACAATTTTAAGAGATACCAAAATTTTTAAATAATTCGGAAAATGGGAGGTTCGAACTTATTTTAAGAATATACCAACATTTTTGAAAAAATTCGAAAAATTAATACAAAACTGCCAAATTTCTAGAAAATTTTGGAACGTTCTTGCTAAAAGATTTGACAATTTTCAAAATTTGACTCGTTTTTTTTTCTAAAATGTTAACTTTTTCTAAATCTGGGTTTTCTTTTCTCAAAATTTAGAATAAATGATAGCTTGGCTATCGAAACGCGCTAGAGCAACCTTGGTTGGGTTTTTTAATCCTTCTTAGTTTCAGGGGACAGATTTGTATTTCAATTTTTATAATGTTAGAGTCCATAATAATTGTTAACGATTAAAGCGATACATACAAATAATACAATCGTATAATTTGTGTGACATGGCCTTCAAGGTAACACAATAACGTACAATTTCGTCATTGGATACTTTAAGGGATTCAAAGCGGTGTGCGTCGCATTATCAGAACTGAAAAGATAAATAAATCCTCCTCGGATGTGTATATTACGCACAAATGTTTTAGGTCGAAGTTCGTTGCCATATTGGGCAAGTAAAGAACGAAGAACGGAACAGCAGTCTGCCGGTATATCCGGTACTAATACCAGGTGCGCTATCCCTAAGGGCTGTCCAAAGCTCTCGCTCTCGTTCTATAATGTACTTTAGTACCGTTATATAAACTGAAAACGATCCATATGTACGAGGATCGCGCGTGAAGTGTAAACTAGTAAGATTCATCCCGTTTGCCCTCGATAGATTTAATTTGGACAACCATGGCGCTTACACGTGGTCCATATAAACCGCTGACAGCTGTGTGAATTGAAATTGCTCCGCCTTTGGCCCATATATCTAGATACATGAGTCTTTTCGGATTTTTCATGATAAATTGAGGCTTCTTGCGAGAGGCGTTCTCTATGTCAGCTCGACGAACTGTAGGTAAATTTCACCAAGAATTTAATTCTGCTAGTAGGTCCCGCAGTTCATTTCAGTGATGCTTTGAAGGCATAGTTGTGAGTGGATTGAACACAAAAAAAAATTGGTCAGAAATTATATTCCTCGCCGTGCACTTCTTACGATATCAGTGGCAATCGACGACGATGCAGCGCTAAATTCAAACCCAATATAAAATATTGATTTTGTCTGTGAGATGTCGACTGCATTCATTTTGCTTTCTCGTCTCCTGTCTCCTTCAAATATCTAGATTTTTTAAGTTTATTAAGAACATTTGACAATTCTAAGATTACATTTGACAAATTAATAACCACGGTTTAGTCAGTGGCTGATTTGAAAGAGGTGGAGACATTTTTATGTTACCTGTAACATATAACAAATGAAAGTACAGAACGTTCTTTTTGATCTCTTCCAAAATTTTTCTTCTTTATTGATCTCTTCCAAAATTGGTTCATCGTTCCTTAATATTAGGTAACCCCCGCAGTTTTATCTACATAAGGTCCACTAAAGTCATATTTCAGCATAAAATAATTTCTCATTTGTTTTTACCAGAATAACAGATTCGAGGTGCGAGTTTCTTCTTCTAGTACCTGCTAGAATTGTAAGTGGCGCGCAACAATTGGTTCCTCTTCCATATCTTCTATGCTATAACCTCAAATAAAATTGTTAGTACATTTGAGTTCTTAAAAGTAAAAGCTTGAATTTTATTGGAATAAAAATATCCTAAAATGTGCCCCTAAACCTAATCTACGTTTTGGTTAAAGTTTTTTTAAAATGGATACATCAGTCTTCGATATTAGCCCGGACAAAAGATCAGTCGACAGACAGACACTTGGACGCTTTAGCATAAAACCAGAAGAAATAATCGTAAGATTGATTCTTTTCGAAACTTGGAATTTTTATTTATTTGTTTCCAAAAATTTTGATTATATTCGATGTGAAAATATCGAATTTTCCTGTATATATTTGAACTTTTATGGAATTTTTGCCCGCAACCCGAAAATTTCAACTAACTTCTTTGAATTTCGAATATAAACTAGAAAACCAAAGATTTACTCTCGAAATTCCGATATTAACTCCAAACGTAGTTTAGATGACATCTTGTTACAGAAAGTATGGATTTTTTCGAATTTGTTTCCAAATTTTGCCCCAAAATACGAAATTTTGACTTTTCCCAAGGATTTCGACTTTTTTTGGAAATTTTGCCCCCAATCTCAAAATTTCAACTTTGTTAAAACTTGAATCGAAACTCGAAACCATAAGACTTTTTTAAAAATCTCAAACCAAATATTTCAGTAACTTTTTTTGAATTTTGAGTTTAAAATCTAAAACCCGAGATTTGCTTTCGAAATTTCGACATTAATTCCGAAAACATTTTCTTGTAGTTTAGAGGACATCATTATTACCGAAATTATGGATTTTTTTCAAATTGGTTTCCAAAGTGGTGGCCCAAAACCCGAAATTTTGACTTTTTCCAATGATTTCGACTTTTTTTTTGAAATTTTGCCCCCAACCTTAAAATTTTAACTTCGTTAACTTCGAAAATTTTTTAACTTCGTTAAAATTTATATCAAAACTGGAAACCACAAGACTTTCTTTCAAAATGTCAAACCAAAAATGTCCATTACTTATTTTAGAATTTGGAATATAAACTCGAAAACCTAAGATAGGTTCTCGAAATTTCGACATTAATTCCGAAAACATTTTCTTGTAGTTTAGTAAACATCATTGTTACAGAAATTACGGTTTTTTTAAACTTGTTTCCAATGCGTTGGCCCAAAACTCAAAATTTTGACTTTTCCCAATGATTTTTTACTTTTTTGGAAATTTTGAGATTGGGGGCAAAATTTCAAAAAAGTCGAAATCATTGGGAAAACTCAAAATTTCGTTAAAATTTGAATCAGAACTCGAAACCACAAGACTTCTTTTCAAAATGTCAAACCACAAATTTTAATTACTTCTTTTGAATTTCGAATATAAACTCGAAAATCCAAGATTTGCTCGCGAAATTTCGACTTTAATTCCGAAAACATTTTCTTGTAGTTTAGTAAACATCATTGTTACAGAAATTATGGATTTTATCAAATTTGTTTCCAAAGTGTTGCCTCAAAATCCAAAATTTTGACTTTTCCCAATGATTTTGACTTTTTTGGAAATTTTGAGATTGGGGGCAAAATTTAAAAAAAGTTGAAGTCATTGGGAAAAGTCAAAATTTCGTTAAAATTTAAATGAAAACTCAAAACCACAAGACTTTCTTTCAAAATATCAAACCAAAAATTTCAGATACTTTTTTTGAATTTTAAATTTAAAATCGAAAACCCGAGATTTGCTCTCAAAATTTCGACATTAATTCCGAAAACATTTTCTTGTAGTTAGAGGACATCATTATTACAGAAATTATGGATTTTTTCAAATTTGTTTCCAAAGTGTTGGCCCAAAACCCAAAATTTTGACTTTTCCCATTGATTTTGACTTTTTTTTTAATTTTGAGATTGAGGGCAAAATTTCAGAAAAAGTCGGAATCATTGGAGGAAGTCAAAATTTGAATCAAAACTTGAAACCACAAGACTTCTTTTCAAAATGTTAAACCAAAA
Source organism: Dastarcus helophoroides (assembly GCA_028583605.1). Lineage (NCBI taxonomy): Eukaryota > Metazoa > Arthropoda > Insecta > Coleoptera > Bothrideridae > Dastarcus > Dastarcus helophoroides. The sequence goes on along the minus strand of CM053336.1, from coordinate 11,262,638 downwards.
ATTTTAATTACTTTTTTTGAATTTCGAATATAAACTTAAAAATCCAAGTTTTGCTCTCGAAATTTCGACTTTAATTTCGAAAACATTTTCTTGTAGTTTAGTAAACATCATTGTTACAGAAATTATGGATTTTTTCGCATTTGTTTCCAAAGTGTTGGCCCAAAATCCAAAATTCTGACTTTTCCCATTGATTTTGTCTTTTTTTGAAATTTTGAGATTGGGGGCATAATTTCAAAAAAGGTCCAAATCATTGGGAAAAGTCAAAATTTCGTTACAATTTGAATCAAAACTCGAAACCACAAGACTTCTTTTCAAAATGACAAACCAAAAATTTCGATTACTTTTTTTGAATTTCGAATATAATCTCGAAAATCCAAGATTTGCTCTCGAAATTTCGACATTAATTCCGAAAACATTTTCTTGTAGTTTAGTAAACATCATTGTTACAGAAATTATGGATTTTTTCGAATTTGTTTCCAAAGTGTTGGCCCAAAATCCGAAATTTTGACTTTTCCCATTGATTTTGACTTTTTTTTGAAATTTTGAGATTGGGGCAAAATTTCAAAAAAAGTCGGAATCATTGGAGAAAGTCAAAATTTGAACCAAAACTCGAAACCACAAGACTTCTTTTCAAAATGTTAAACCAAAGATTTTAATTACTTTTTTGAATTTTGAATATAAACTCAAAAATCCAAGATTTGCTCTAGAAATTTCGACTTTAATTGCGAAAACATTTTCTTGTAGTTTAGTAAACATCATTGTTACAGAAATTATGAATTTTTTCGCATTTGTTTCCAAAGTGTTAGCCCAAAATCCAAAATTTTGACTTTTCCCATTGACTTTGACTTTTTTTTGAAATTTTGAGACTAGGGGCAAAATTTCAAAAAAAGTCGAAATTATTGGAAAAAGTTAACATTTCGTAAAAATTTGAATCAAAACTCGGAACCACAAGACTTCTTTTCAAACTGTCGAACCAAAAATTTTAATTACTTTTTTTGAATTTCGAATATAAACTCGAAAACCAAAGATTTGCCCTCGAAATTTCAACATTAATTCCGAAAACATTTTCTTATAGTTTAGAGGACATCAACGTTACAGAAGTTATGGATTTTTTCAAATTTGTTTCCAAAGTGTTGGCCCAAAACCCGAAATTTTGACTTTTTCCAATGATTTTACTTTTTTTTTGAAATTTTGAGATTGGGGCAAAATTTCAAAAAAAGTCGAAATCATTGGAAAAAGTCAAAATCGTCGTTAAAATTTAAATGAAAACTCGAAACCACAAGACTTCTTTTCAAAATGTCAAACCAAAAATTTCGATTACTTTTTTTGAATTTCGAATTTAAACTCGAAAAGCCAAGATTTGCTCTTGAAATTTCGACATTAATTTCGAAAACATTTTCTTGTAGTTTAGACAACATCATTGTTACAGAAATTATTGATTTTATCAAATTTGTTTCCAAAGTGTTAGCCCAAAATCCAAAATTTTGACTTTTCCCAATGATTTTGACTTTTTTTTGGAAATTTTGACATTGGGGGCAACATTGAAAAAAAAGTCGAAGTCGTTGGGAAAAGTCAAAATTTCGTTAAAATTTAAATGAAAACTCGAAACCACAAGACTTCTTTTCAAAATATCAAACCAAAAATTTCGATTACTTTTTTTGAATTTCGAATTTAAACTCGAAAATCCAAGATTTGCTCTCGAAATTTCGACATTAATTTCGAAAACATGTTCTTGCAGCTTGAAGAACATCATTATTACAGAAATTATGGATTTTTTCGAATTCGTTTCCAACGTGTTGGCCCAATATTCGAAATTTTGACTTTTCGACTTTTTTTTAAATTGCACCAATTAATCTCAAAATTTCAACTTCGTTAAATTATGAATTTTTTTGAATGTTTCCAAAGGATTGGCTTCAAATCAAAAACTTTTGACTTTACTCAATGATTTTGATTTTAAATTTTGTTCAAGTCTCAAAATGTCAATCTACTTTCTCTAAAATTCGAATCTAAACTCGAAAAACCAAGGTTTTCTTTCGACATTATTAGCTGACGTTAATTTCGGAATTAATCATTAGTGATTTAGACAATTTTTTTTATAAATTATGCGTTGTTTCAAAACCTCACGTTTGTTTTCAAAATTTTGATTATAACCGATTTGTGCTCTAAGCTCCGTATTCGCATCAATGAGTTGCTCGAAATTTTTCATTTTATGGAAAAGTTGAAATTTTGATAACGCAACATTTTTCAGAGTGATAAACAGATCTAAATTTAAAAACTATTTTGAATTTTTAAGAAAAAGTCGAAATTTCAAATTAGAAAGTCACAATTTGAGGAAAAAAGTCAAATTTGTAATAATTTCGACATAGATTTCGATTATTTGTATAGAATATTACAAAAATTTATTATTTTAATTCGAAATTTTGATATAATTACTACCTATGTGCTGATAGTTCTGCTTTAAGCTTACAATTGACTTTTGAGTTTAAAATTTCTTGTACTTCATGCAGTTTTTTAAACATAATCGAAGGTTGTTTTAAAGAACTAATTTAATGGGGCGGCATTTCGAATAGTTGCATCGTTCTGAGAAAATCCACCGAGCGACCCTGCAATAGATTGTGCTGAGATGATGGTGCTGTCGATCAAACATACTTGAGCATTCATTTCGTTTTAATCGTAATCGGCATGCTGTGCATCCGCTTATACAGATTTAAAGCGTTCGTGCAGATTGCAGAATGATGTTTTGTTCAAATTCGTTGATACGATCTAGCTAGTCTCCAGCTGATATATCGGTTAGTGAAAATAAATTTTGAATATAATCTAGTCAAGCACAGGACGAATTTTACAAAATTCATCCGTTGACATTTTTAATCGGGAAGTGTTCCCACTTTCAACATGTTTGCAGACGAGGTTGCGGGGGGCACTAGCGTATTAAAAACGTCTGGGGCTAAATTTGAAACGATACTTTTGGTATAATCGATGAGCGACGTTCCGGTTTTCATTTAAAAAGGCGTAACTAATCTTTACATAATTAAACTGGACCGTCAGGACCATATGGCGGATTTTGGAATATCCAATTAAATACTTAATGATGTTTTTAGTTCGTTATGCGGCGTTCAGAGTTTTTATTTGCATGAAAAACACAATCTAACGAATCTACATCGATGAAATTTAATTCGAAACAAACAGGATCGAGTTAAGACAACCATCTGTCGAAAGAAAAATGCATAAGACGTATCCTATGCGCTTTTTTTTAATTTTTACTTTTAAATTTATTTTATTTTATTTTTTTTTATGATTTTATTTACTTTTGTTTTTCATTTTTTTGTTTTAGAATCTATACGGAGAAGGAGGTTACCTAAGAGGAGAATCTAGAAGGGGCAGGGGAAAGGGACGAGGCTCCGGGGTAGGTTGCTTTTACAACCTCTTAAATTGCACTTTTTTTATTAGTTTTGGTGGTGGTTTGGAATATAATCTAGTAACGATTTCGTTTTTTTTTTCTGAAATCTAAACACTCGTAGTTTTACCAAACAAGCATAAAAAGTTTCAAGTCAATTAAAAATTCCATTAATTTTGTATTTTCATATTACTGGAAATAAAATTACGTTCGGCCATTAAGTCTTGGTCTGATACAGCCCTAGGTGGAATTTAATGTGATATTAAAAAGTTATCATCTCCGCAACGGCAAATAATTCCGAGATGAGTTGTTGGTGAACAGTTGTGTGCGAGGTAATTGCAAATTTTGCCCGAAATGTACTCGGGGCGCGCAAGCGCCCAAAAATAATCAATACCATCGGGTTTGTATAGGTTCATTGTAGGTGAACTGAAACTGCTGAAGTTCTGCGACAAGGATAAATGCTCATCGCTGAAACTTGCACTCCTCCCTGTCTATCTTCACGTGCGGCAACAAAAGCCCTGCAACTTGAAAGCTCCGAATCAGCGTTTGCCCCAGAAGGAAATTTATATTCATTCGGAACTAATCCCGCCATTTTTTCACTATCATCATGATCTGGAAATCCGGAATTACGTATTCTAAAATATCTTTATATTTGTCTTATTTAAATCTTCGGACTTAAAAAAATAAGTCTGCATGAAGAAAACACTACCTTGGCTTATTAAAGCAATTCTGTTTGAACTTTTTGACCCAGCGTTATTGCTATCAGATGATTCGATTTCTTACCTTTCTCAAAAGTCTACGGTTTAAAACGTAACATTTTTTTCCCGAAATTTCAATTTTATACTCAACGATTCGAATAAAAAATTACGATTATTTTATTCTTATTAGATTTTTGACGTTGTTTTTTTCGAGTTACTTTACAACCTCTTTTCTAAATTAGTTTTAATGGTGACTTCTTACGTAATATAATCAAAGGGTGACAGTAATAACCTAGCAAGCGTTCGTGGTTTTATTTTTGAAACCTAAACACTCGCTCAAAATTATGGGATAATTCACCAATCAACTAGAAGCGAGATAAAAAACTGAATTAGAAATCTGATTTACATTCAAATTTTTTCAAAAAATTTCGAATTTTTGTCGAAATTCCGATTTCGACAATTCAATTTCGAGTTAAACTTTTAATTTAAAAAATTAAAAAGTTTAACTCACAAGAAAATCAAAAATTTGGTTGAGGTCAATTTTGTTTTGTTTGTTTTGTTCAAAACTTTTTAAGCAAAATTTTGAAAAATCATAATTTTCAAGCAAATTTAAAACTTCCAAAGAAAGTAGCCAAAAGGCGATAATTGTTAAAAAAAAGGGTCAACGTTTTCAACAAAAAGTAGAGATTCTTAAAAAGTGTCGAAATTTTCAAAATGAGTCGAAATTAAAAAAAAAATTAATTTGCACATAAAAGATCTGAATTTTTCAAAAAAAATGTCATACTCTTGAAAAAAATTGAGATTTTAAAAAAGGACGATAATTTGAAAACGAAAATATCAAAAGTGGATACTTTGATGGTCAAACCCTTTAAAAAAAGGCAGAATTTATTTTAAAAATCAAATTTTTTTAAAAAAGGTCAAAATTTTCATAAAAGTAAAAATCTATTAAAAATTTCAAAACAATGTGATATTTTAATAATAAATCGAATTCTTCAAAAAAGTTGAATTTTCCAAGAACGACGAAATTTACAAAAATATCCAAAGTTTAAAAATTTGAAAGTTTCAAAACAGAACTATTAGAAAGCCGATATATTCAAAAGAAGTCAATTGTTTAAGTCAAATTTACAAAATTTTGAAATGTTGAAAACAGTCGAAATTTTGAAAAATCGAAAATTTGAAAACGGCGAAAATATTGAAAAACCGAGAATTTTAAAAAAGTGGAAATTTTAAAATGTTTCATAATAAGTCGAAATTTTCAAAATAAGTCGAAATTTACGAAACGATTTTTAATAGTCAAGATGGTCACAAATTTTTATATTTTCATCTGCAAAATGAAATAAGTAAACATTTTTAAAAAGTTCGAAGTTTTTAAAAATGTTACATTTTCCAAAAAAGTCAGATTTTAAGGAAGGACAAATCTTTGAAAATTTTAGCGATTTTGAAAAAATCCAAAAAGTCGACATTTTAAAAAAAGTAGAATGTAAAAAAAATAAAATTATTCGAATTTTACGAAAGAGTTCAAGTTATGAGAAAAAGTAGATATTTTGAAAACAATAGAATTTTAGAAAAGGTAATTTTCTGAAAAAATTCAAAATTTTCGAAAGGGTGACAAACAAGTTAACATTTTAAAAAAGTCGAAATGTTCAAAAAAAGTCGAATTCTCGAACTCTTGAAAAGGGCAGAATATTTAAAACATCGAAATCTTCAAAAAAAGTCGAAATCAGTTTTAAAAAAAATCAAAATATTCAAAAACGGTCGAAATTTAAAAAAGTCGAGAGATTTAAAACGGATTGAAATTTTTTAAAAAAGTCCAGAGTTTTAAAACAAGTCGAAATTCAAAAAAAAAATCAAAATTTCGAAAAAAAAGTCGAAATTCTTAAAGACAAAGCTCCAAATTTTCAAAAAAAAGCGAAATTTTCAAAAAAGGTCGAATTCATAAAAATGGCAGTATTATCAAAACGTCGAAACTTTCAATAAAAGTTGAAGTCTATAAAAAGTCAATTTAAATAATATCGAAATATTCAAAAATGGTCGAAATTCTTAGGAAGCTCAAAATTTTCAAAACAAAGACAACATGAGAAACCTACAATTTTCAAAAAAATAAAAATTAAGAAAATTCTCTCTGAAGATGACAGCTTGTGTGTCGAAACACGTTAGAGCAACCTTTGTTATATTTTCAAATCTTTATTGGTTTCAGGGGACAAGTTCTGTATTTCAATTTAAGAAAATTCGAAAAATCAAAATTTCCAAAAAAAAGCGAAATTTTCAAATAGGTCGAAATTTTTAAAAAGTCGAATTTTTGAAAAAGGCAGAATTTTCAAAATATCGAAATCTTCAATAAACGCTGAAATTGCAAAAACTTAGTTTAAAAAAAAATTAATAGATTTAAAAGCGGTCGAAATTTAAAAAAGTCGAGAGATTTAAAACAGATCGAAATTCAAAAAAAAAATCAAAATTTCGAAAACCAAGTCCAAACTTTGAATAAAAAGCTCGAAATTTTCAAAAAAAGCGAAATTTTCAAATGGGTCGAATTCTTGAAAAAGGCAGAATTTTCAAAATATCGAAATCCTAAATAAAAGCTGAAATTGCAAAAAATTAGTTTTAAAATAAATCAAAATATTCAAAAACGGTCGATATTAAAAAAAGTCAAGAGATTTTAACGGGTCGAAATTAAAAAAAAACTAAAATTTCGAAAAAAAGTCGAAATAAAAAAGATACAATTTTCAAACAAATAAAAATGAAGATAATTCGAAAAATCGAAATTTTCAAAAAAAAGGGAAATTTTCAAAAAGGTTGAAATTTTCAAAAGGGCAAAAAATTAGTTTTAAAATAAATCAAAATATTCAAAAACGGTCGATATTAAAAAAAGTCAAGAGATTTAAACGGGTCGAAATTAAAAAAAAACTAAAATTTCGAAAAAAAGTCGAAATAAAAAAGATACAATTTTCAAACAAATAAAAATGAAGATAATTCGAAAAATCGAAATTTTCAAAAAAAGGAAATTTTCAAAAAGGTCGAAATTTTCAAAAGGGTAGAAATCTTGAAAAAAGCGGAATTTTCAAATAGGTCGAATTCCTGAAAAAGGCAGAATTTTCAAATCTTCAATAAAAGCTGAAATTTCAAAAAATTAGTTTAAAAAAAACAAAAATCTAAATTTTGAAAGAGCCTCGAAATTTTCAAAATAAACGCGAAATAAAAAAGATACAATTTTCAAAAATATAAAAAATAAGATAATTAAAAAAATCGAAATTTTTAAAAAAAAAGGGAAATTTTCAAAAAGGTCCAAATTTCAAATAGGTCGAATTCTTGAAAAAGGCAGAATTTTCAAATTATCGAAATTTGAGATGAAACCTGAAGTTGCACAAAATCTGTTTTAGAAAAAAAATCGAAATATTCAAAAACGGTCGATATTAAAAAAGTCTGAAGATTTAAAACAGGTCGAAATTAAAAAATAAATCAAAATCTCGAAAAAAAGTCGAAATTTTGAAGAAGCTCGAAATTTTCAAAATAAAGGCGAAATAAAAAAGCTACAATTTTCAAAAAATTAAAAATTAGGAAAATTGAAAAAATCGAAATTTTTAAAAAAGAGAAATTTTCAAAAAAGTCGAAATTTTCAAAAAGGTTGAATTCTTGCAAAAAATCAGTTTTAAAAAAATCAAAATATTCAAAAACGGTCGAAATTTAAAAAAAGTGGAGAGATTTAAAACGAGTCGAAATTCAAAATAAAATCAAAATTTCGAAAAAAAAAAGTCCAAATTTTGAAGAAAAAGCTCACAATTTTTAAAATAAAGGCGAAATAAAAAAGCTACAATTTTCAAAAAAATCAAAATATAAAAAAAAATCGAATTTATCAAAAAAGTTTACAAAAAATCAGTTCATAAAAAACCAAAATATTCAAAAACGGTCGAAATTTAAAAAAGTCAAGAGATTTAAAACGGGTCGAAATTAAAAAAAAAATCAAAATTTCGAAAAAAAAAGTTGAGTTTTTGAAGAAGAAGCTTGAAATTCTCAAAATAAAGGCGAAATAAAAATGCTACAATTATCAAAAAAATAAAAATTTACTTCGACAAATCGACATTTTCAAAAAGAGCGAAATTTTCAAATAGATCGAAATTTTCAAAAAGGTCGAATTCTTGAAAAAGGCAGAATTTTCAGAATATCGAAGAAGAAGCTCAAAAATTTCAAAATAAAGGCGAAATAAAAAAGCTATAATTTTCAAAAAAATAAAAATTAAAAAATTCTAAAAAATCGAATTGTTCGAAAAAGCGAAATTTTCAAAAAATCGAACTTTTCAAATAAGATAGAATTTTTTAAAATTGCAGAATTTTTAAAACGTCGAAATTTTCAATAAAAGGTGAAGTTTGCAAAAAGTCAATTTAAAAAAAATCGAAATATTCAAAAACGGTCAAAATAAAAAAAGTTCAAAATTTAAAGCGTACCGAAGAAAAAATAAATCAATTTTCGAAAGAAAAAAGTCGAAATTTTTAAGACAAAGCTCCAAATTTTCAAAAAAAGGACAAATTTTCAGAAAAGGTCGAATTCATGAAAATGGAAGGATTTACAAAACGTCGAAATTTTCAATAAAAACTGAAGTCTATAAAAAGTCAATTTAAAAAATATCGAAATATTAAAAAATGGTCGAAATTTAAAAAAAATGGGAGATTCAAAACGGGCAGAAATAAAATAAAATCAGTTTATCGAAAAAAAAATCGAAATTTTGAAGAAAAAAGTCGAATTTATCAAAAATTCGAGAAAATTCGAAAAAAATCGAAACTTTCAAAAAAGCAAAATTTTCAAAAAAAAAGTCAAATTCTTCAGACGTCAAAATTTTCAATAAAAGCTGAGGTTTGCAAAAAGTCAGTTTAAAAAAAATCGAAATATTCAAAAACGGTCGAAGAAAATAGTTCAAAATGTAAAGTGTATCGAAATTTAAAAAAAAATCAAAATTTCGAAAAAAAAAATCGAAATATTTAAAAAACAGCTCCAAATTTTCAAAAAAGAAGACGAAATTTTCAAAAAATGTCGAATTCATGAAAATGTCATTTTTAAAACGTCGAAATTTTCAATAAAAGTTGAAGTCTATAAAAAGTCAGTTTAAAAATTATCGAAATATTCAAAAATGGTCAAAATTTAAAAAAGAGAGATTTAAAACGGGCAGAAATAAAATAAAATCAGTATATCGAAAAAAAGTCGAAATTTTGAAGAAAAAAGTCGAATTTATCAAAAATTGGAGAAAATTCCGAAAAAAAATCGAAACTTTCAAAAAAGCAAAATTTTCAACAAAAAAGAAGTCAATTCTTCAAACGTCGAAATTTTCAATAAAAGCTGAAGTTTGCAAAAAGTCAGTTTAAAACAAATCGAAATATTCAAAAACGGTCGAAAAAAATAGTTCAAAATTTAAAGCGTGTCGAAATTTAAAAAAATATCAAAATTTCGAAGAAAAAAGTCGAAATTTTAAAGACAAAGCTCCAAATTTTCAAAAAATAGGCGAAATTTTTCAAAAAGGTCGAATTCATGAAACTGGCAGAATTTTCAAAACGTCGAAATTTTCAATAAAAGTTGAAGTCTAAAAAGTCAGTTTAAAAAATATCGAAATATTCAAAAATGGTCGAAATTTAAAAAAAGATAGAATCAAAACGGGCCGAAATGAAATAAAATCAATATATCGAAAAAAAAGTCGAAATTTTAGAGAAAAAAGTCGAATTTATCAAAAATTCGAGAAAATTCGAAAAAAATCGAAATTTTCAGAATAGCAAAATTTTTTTAAAAAAAGTCGAATTCTTCAAACTGTCGAAATTTTCAAGAAAAGCTGAAGTTTGCAAAAAGTCAGTTTAAAAAAATCGAAATATTCAAAAACGGTCGAAATAAAAAAGGTTCAAAATTTAAAGCGTGTCGAAATTTAAAAAAAATCAAAATTTCGAATAAAAAATTCGAAATTCTTAAAGAAAAAGCTCCAAATTTTCAAAAAAAAGGCGAAATTTTCAAAAATGGTCGAATTCTTGAAAATGGCGGTATTATCAAAACGTCAAAATTTTCAATAAAAGTTGAAGTCTAAAAAGTCAGTTTAAAAAATATCGAAATATTCAAAAATGGTCGAAATTTAAAAAAAGATAGAATCAAAACGGGCCGAAATAAAATAAAATCAAAATATCGAAAAAAAAGTCGAAATTTTGAAGAAAAAAGTCGAATTTATCAACAAATCAAAACAAAAATCGAAATTTTCCAAAATGTGAAATTTTCAAAGAAGTCGATCTCTTCAAAATGAGGCGACGCTGATGGGTTAAAAAGTTTCTTATAAGTAAATTAAGCAGTGAATGGTCAAAACAAAACTTCGCCAAAAAGTCGACAATCTGAAGAAAATTTGAAATTTTGTATGGAAATCAAAACTTCAAGGGTTCAAATTTTAAAAAAAGGTCGAATTTTAGAGTCCAACAATTTCCAAAAATAACCAAAACAGAATTCTCAAAATTTCGACCCGAATTTCCAAATTACAAATTTTCTAAAAGTGGTCAATTTTTAAATAAAAAATCGTACGTACTAAAAATGTAATCAAAATTTGCTGCGTTGAAAATTGCACATTTTTCTGATTTCAAATTTTCCTTAAAAATCTCAATTTTTTTCGAAAAATGTTGTATAAACCAAATTTTATTTCTATAAATTATAGGTTTTTCTCGAAAGTTGAAATTTTTTCTCAACATTTGGAATGTAATCCTGAATTTTTAAAACTCGAAAACCGGGGACATTTTTATAAATGTTTGAGATTAATTCTATGGACCTAACTAGAATAGGGCAGGGTGGGCCACCAAAAATTTACATTCAATTTTCCATTTTCGTACTTTCCTTCTATTTTGACATTTTTTAATAATCTCAATTTTTCACATTTCGTGATTTTTCACAAAATTTGCCTTTTTAATTTATGCTAATTAACGTTCTCCGAAAAATTTCGAATTTCTAATTTTTTTTCCAAATTTTTGATTTGACATTTCGATCTTGTTCTCTAAATTTCAATTTTTTTTCAAAATTTTTGCTTTTGCGGTTTTTTACCTTTAACATTTTTTCGAAATGTCGTTTTCTCAAAATATCCCTTTTTTTTAGAATTTTTGACTTCACTCAAAGTCCAATCCTTGTTCCTGAAAATCTCAACGTCGAAGCTTCTGTTCAACTCAAAATTTCTCTTAATCTCAAAATTTTACTTTGTTTTCAAAATTTGTTTTTATAAATAATTATTTTCAAAATTTTCTGGGAATTTAACTTTTTGTGCAAAATTTCCATTTTTTTTTCTCGAGGTTTCGTCTTTGAAGTTTCTCTTTAACTAAAAATTTCTCTTGATCTCAAAATTTCAATTTGTTTTCAAAATTTGTTTTTTATAAATAATTATTTTCAAAATTTTCTAGGAATTTAACTTTTTCTGCAACATTTCCATTTTTCCTCGAGGTTTCGTCTTTTTCCTCAAAAAATCTGAAAATTTAGAGAAAACGTTCGTCGTTTTCAAATTTTCATTACTGTTTTTGTGGAAGTTTTTCTTTGTTAGCTTTGATGACTTTATTTGCAAAATTCGACATATTTTGAAAGATTTCGACACCCCCCCCCCTCCCCAATTTCGAAGTTTCATTTGACCGATTTCTCAAAATGTCCCTTATTTCTTCCTTTATTTTTTTCAACATTGGGATTTTTCCGAAGATGTCAGTCTTCTAGAATTGAATTTTCCAAAAATTTTGACTGGTTTATTAGAGTTTGTTTTTTTCTCGAAATCTTGATTTTTATCTCAAAATTGGGTATTTAATATTTATGGAAGTTTCGAATTTTCGCTTGAAATTTGTCTTTTATTTTTTTGAAATACGTCTTTGCTTTATTTCTTAGAATTAATCTTTTTCCTAAAATTTTCCCTTTCATCAAAAATTCAAAATTTTGTCTTTATTCCCAAAATGCTTTTTTTATTTGGAATGTTCTCTCAAAAATCTTTTTTTTTCGAAATTCCACTATTTTTCTTAATTTTTTAATTTTACAGTTTTTTACTGGTTATTTTTTCACTGTTGGGTAATGAAGATTATTATTATTATATTCGTCTTTTTTGGAAATTCTATTTTTCTTAATATTCGTCTTTTTCTTGAATCTTTTTTAAATTAAATTTTCCAGAAATTTCAACTTGTATCTTCAAAAATTGAAATACAAAACTTGTCCCCTGAAACCAAGAAAGATTAAAAAACACAACAAAGGTTGCTCTAACGGTATCTCTCTAAAGATGGTAGCTTGGCTGTCCAAACGCGTTTTGTTGTGTTTTTTAATCTTTCTTGATTTCAGGGGACAAGATTTATATTTCAATTTTTGAAGATAACCTAGAACCAGTCGGTTACGCCAAAAAGAAAACTTGAAAGTACATTTTTGAGAAATTAGTTGATTTTTCAGTTGAAACCCAAAGTTTTGTGGATCAAAATGGAAACTTTGAATTTTTTATATGTACTACGTATTCGAGGTTTAGACAATTTGAGTGGTGTCTCAAAATTGCGGCTTTAACCTTGAAATTATCTTTTTCCAATTTCCACTTTTATTTTAAATTTCAAGCAAAAACCCAAATTTAGAGAAAGAACATAAACGTTTTAATTTGCAAATCAATTAAAACCATAAACTAAGAATTTTTCTACAGATTTTTAATATCATCTTCATCTTCAGAGAGATATTCAGTATAGTATCCCTCTGAAGATGATAGCTTGGCTATCGAAACGCGTTAAAGCAACCTTTGTTGTGGTTTTTAATCTTTCTTGGTTTCAGGGGACAAGATTTATATTTCAATTTTTGAAGGTAATCTAGGACCAGTCCGTTCCACCAAAAAAAATTTGAAAGTACCTTTTTAAGAAATTAGTTGATTTTTGAGTTGAAACCCAAAGTTTTGGGGATCAAAATGGAAACTTTGAATTTTTTAAATGTACTACGTATCGAGGTTTAGACAATTTGAGTGGTGTCTCAAAATTGCGGCTTTAACCTTGAAATTTTCTTTTTCCAATTTCGACTTTTATTCTAAATTTTAAGAAAAGAGAACCCAGATTTAGAAAAAGTCAACAGGTTTAGGAAAGGTTCATTTCGAGTCGGTCAAACTTGGAAAGATAAATTGAATTCATTACCTAATAAAAAATCCTCAAAATTTCCACTTGAATCTCAAAAATTTTAAGCTTGAATCATCGACGAAAAGTCGACTATTCGAGGTATCAAAATATTCAGTTTAATCTTGGACTATTCTAGTCTAGTTCAAATTTTAACTTAGTGGCTTAGTGGCTTAGAAATTAACCTTCATCTTCAGAGAGATACTGTATAGTAAAGCGTTTGTTGTGTTTTTTAATCTTTCTTGGTTTCAAAGGACACGTTTTCTATTTCAATTTTTGAAGATAACCAAGGACGTCCGTTCCACATAAAAAATTGTAACTCAAATTTCGTCTTATTTTTGAAATTTCGACTTTTATTTCGTAATATTTTATATTTCTAGAATTGTTGACTTTGTTCTCGAAATTAGTTTTTCTTAAAACTTCTACTTTCTCAAAATTCATTTATGTTCTCTACATTCGATTGGAATGTTAATAAAACAGCGAAAATGTTGAGAAAACTATTTCGTTGTTTAAGGAAGAAAATTAAACTTCTTTATCAAAATTTAAATGTTAACATTTAAATTAAAAAAAGTAAAAATTCGGGAAAAATTATTTTTGGCAAAATGCGATTTTTTTTAAACTTGTCTTCTTCCGAAAACTGCGACTGCTTTGAACAAAATTCGACCTTTGAAAATCTTGAATTTTTTCAATATTGGAACATTTTTCAAGTTTTCCCAAAACGAATTTTGCTTTTCTGAAAATTCTGACATTTTCTCTAAATTAGTCTTTTTCGAAATTACGATTTTATTTTCAGAGTCCTATTTTTTTTAACTTATTTCTCTTGAAAATTGGAATAGTATCTAAAAATGTTGATCATTTTCTCGAAATTTTAATATTACATTTCTTTTAATGTTCGGCTTTTACTGAATTTTTTTAATTTGTCCTTCTGAGTTTCCGCTTGTTTTTCCAAATTCATCTTATTCTTAGGAAAACATGTACCTCAGAATTCGACATTTTTTTTTTCTAAAAGTTTCTACCTCTTCCTAATTTCGGGTTTTCCTTAAAGTTCATTTATTTTTTTGTAACTGAAACGAAATTTTAATAAAATGTTATAATTCTGAAACAAATATTTTTTGAATCTTTCGAAGAAAGACTTCCTTGTAAATTTCGATTCTGTTAACAAGTAAAAAAAAAGCATATTCTGAGAGAAGTATTTTTGAATATTTCAATTTTTTTTTCTCAAAATTCGTCTTTGGAAATTCCGACTTTTTTTAGGAATCCCAGCATTTTTCCAAACATTCTGAAAGGTTCAGGTTTCATTTCAAATTCAATGATATTCTGACTTTTTTCTGGAAGTTTCGCTCTTTTTCGAAATTTAGACTTTTGGAAAATCGATCTCCCAAGTTCGTGAATTTCAGTTTCAGTAAAAATATACAATACGTTTAGGAGGAAGAGTTTTTGGTTTTGTTTTTTTTACCAATCAATTCTCAAAATTGAAACACAGAACTTGTCCCCTGAAACCAAGAAAGATTAAAAAACACAACAAAGGTTGCTCTAACGCGTTTCGACAGCCAAGCTGTCATCTTCAGAGAGAGAGAGAGAGAACAGTTTTTTAATCAGTTTTTTTCTCTCTGAAGATCACAGCTTGGCTGTCGAAACGCGTTAGAGCAACCTTTGTTGTGTTTTTTAATTTTTCTTGGTTTCAGGGGACAAGTTCTGTGTTTCAATTTTTGAAGATAACCAGTCCGTTCCATCAAATTTTCAAAATAATAGCTGCCCCCCTCTGAAATCCTATCTACAAAATCCTAATTACGGTAGAAATTGTAAACATTTTAAGTTTAACTGTGAAATATTAACGTTTTCCTCGAATGTGTAATCTCGAAATATCAACTTTTCTAACAATTTTAAACCCCACACGAAATTTTTAGGCAAAAAGGAAGTAGAAAATTCTGTTTTTTACCAAAAATTTTATTCAAACCTAAAATTTTCAGTTCCTTTGAAAAAAATTTGTTGTACGTAAATTTTGTAACTTTTATTTTTTTAATTTCGCATTTTAATTGGAAACTTAAAAATATGTCGAAATTTTCAGAAAAAGAGTCTACAAAAGCGTCCAATGTTTGAGTTAAAAGTAAGTTTCCGAAACACAAAAAGAGAATTTTCAAAATTTCGAGCCTAATTGTCAAATTTCAAATGTTTAAGAAATTGTCAATTTTTGAGCAAAAATTTCAATATCTACTTCTAGAAATTAAAAAGTTTTGAAATTCCGTGCTTAAATTTTGATAACTGCATATTTTTTTTAAATTCAAATTTTCTTAGCTTAAAGATTTATTAAACAGATGATAAATTAAAACTTAAGTTTCTGCAGAGACGCTTTAGCTTAGTTGGTTAGGGTTGTGTATTTCGCTGATGGCCTAATATGGCGAAGGTTCAAATCTCGCTGCCGGGTCATGCATTTTTAAAGTGAAAATTTCTTTAAGCGTGTAGGGGGTTATTTATAGGAGATAAACTTATGGTTAGGCGTCACTATCACGCTAAATTGCGTAATCAACATGCTTCAATGCCATATATTGTTAAAACTTAGCCTGTGGTAACGCCAATTAGCGTGATGTTTACTCTGAACCATAAATTTCTCAACAGTAGCTCAACAGACCTAAGGAAGTTTTCGCTTTAAAAATAATTAAATTTGGATGCATTTTTTACGAAATCTGCGCTTCTAGTTTCTGAATTGGTGAACCCCATGAGAAGTCTAAAATTGTGTTCGTTTAAATTTTCGGAATTATATTTCTCAATAAAGAAACTTCCCCTAGGTATAACAGAATATAAAAGGAGACTTCAAACCTGTCAATATTAATACTTGATGGTATTTGACGTGTTTGTTTTGTTGTAGAGCTATCGCGGAAGGAAGGGCGCTGTACCTGTGAGTGGCCTTACAGCGAGCAATCAACCTTCCGTAATACAGTCCGAGAATAGCGGTGGTGTAGTCCAGAACACCCAAACGAATCGACCGAGCCCCCAACCGGCCCCAACAGTGCACATGCTAAAGACTGAACCAACCCCTTTGCCCGTCCAACAACAGCCCATGGTAAGTCGCTTTTCGTATCAAATCAGGACAAAAAAATTGTGTTACTGTTTTTTTATTAAGACGAAAATTTATTTTTCCCACTCCCACCCGTATATTCATCGTTTTCTTTATACCTTACGAGCAGGATAGATAGACCATATCAGTCTAGTGAACGGATATAATGAAAGTCGCGCCGTGATTGGTCGATTTCATATCCACACTAGTGTGGATATGAAATTGACCAATCACGGTATGCGATAAAGACGAATGTCATTTTTAGATTCATTATTATACCATAGAATCTGTCAAACTGACTTCGGTATTTACCAAAGAAAATATTTAAAATGAGTGCTTTTAGTGCAGAATCAGTAAACTTTATCCCAGCGGACATTTCTGAGGCTGCAAGTGAAATATTCAAGATATGATTACCTTAAAAATCAAATAGTAAATATGAATTTTGTTGCGATAAATTTATGACATTTCATTGACACATGGACACTATATAAAATATATTAGAAACTGCAAATGTCGCATGAAAAATTATTAATTTGCTAAATCGTATTTTAGTCTTTGATAGATCGTAGTCGCGGGAAAAATACGGTGTACAACTCGAGCGGATTGTCCATATCGCACTCGAACGATTGAGGCACTCCGCCTTCGGCGTCGTGCTCAAACTTCGTTCTCGTGCGATATGGACATCATATCCGCTCTTGTTGCACAAACTACTATAGAACGGCGATAACTCGATTTTAAAGCACGGACGTATAAGCTGCAGCGAAATTTTCGTGAAACGGTGGAAACGACTTGATCTGTTATCATCAGCTGGTTCGAGAGATATACAAAGGTTATTTATACGGGAAGGGTCCGTCACCCCACCGTTGAGGCAGGTCAGCCTCCACTTTTCCCCTGGAGGTATCAAAACCTTACCCACTCGCTCCCTTTAACCCCATTCGAGGAGAAAAACAACAATGTTAAAGGATTCATTCACTCAACCAAAATATACACCGCAGTGTGTGGCCACACGCACGCAATTGATGATAATGCGTACGGGGGAGGGTTTAGAGTATGATTTTCGAAGCGAAATTCCTTCGGATTTCTTTTAAAGAGGGCTATCGCGTTCAATTCCTTATTTTTCAGCACTTCGTCACAACATAAAAGTTCCTGGAACTCGCTTCTCTTTGTTGCAGATTTAAATGTACGGGGACCTCATTTTTCGTTTCCTCATTTTTCGTTATTTGAAAAGCTACGATTTTTGTTAAATAATGAGAAATTATTTATCATGGTGGGCTCTTATTGATCGGAAACATTATATTTATTAATTTTATTTAACATTTTTACGACCCAGTTTGGAAATATTTCAATTTTTATTGTTTGCTGACATTATTCTAAAACAGTTTTTGAAATATGACTGCTACTACAGAATATACTTCTTCCACTTCCACTACTTGTGCCATGTCAAAGAACTTACCAAAAGTGTTCGACATTTCGCCCACCATCGTAGGAGGCTCTTTCAGGAACAAAGAAGTAAAATACAAGGAAATATACAAAAATGAAAAATGAAAAAAATATTAAATCATGAACGTTTAAGTTGAAAGGAAATAAAAAAAATAAATGTTATAATTACAGATCTCTTGAAGTTGCCACTTTTTTCTTCGAAATTTCGATTTTTATTCTTGAAATTTTGATGAAAAAAGCAAAATTTCCAAGAGGTCAAGATTTTCTGTTGTTAAAAAAGGAAAAATAAAATGGCAAGTTTATATCTACAAGTTTTAAAGAAAAAGGCAATATTTTGAAGATAGTCAATATTTTGAAAAAAGAAAGAAACTTACTAGATGTCATAAATATTCCCAAATTTCGTTTTCTTTTTCTAGACATTCTCAAATTCCTAAAAATAAAATTTATTGATAAAAAATTTCGAGTCTGTAAATTGATAGTGAGAATGTTGATAATAATAAGATAAAATAATCGAAAAAACTTTCAAATTTTTATTTAAAAAAAGGGAGATTTCTAGAAAATCGACATTTGAGAAAAAATTCTTGGATTTTGATGTTGAAATTCAAAATATTGAAAAGCATCAAAAAATAATTACGAAATTTAGTTAAAAAAAGTAAGAATTTTTAGAAAAAAGTCGAGAAAAAATACAAGATTTGTAGTAAAGTTCCAAATTTCGAATTAGTGCCAAGATTTTAGAAAACAAATAAATATGTAACTTCAGCTCGAGATTCTGCGAACAAAATTTCTATAAAAGACTTGAAAATAAATGTAACAAAAGTCCCAGGAAATTTCGAGATTCCTTTTCAAATTCTAGCTATTAATAGTGACATTTCGAAGTTAAATCTGAAAATCTAACATTTTTCTCGAAGTTTTGAACCAGAAATCCGCTGATTTTTAGTGTTGTCGTGTACCATTGGTTAAGAACCATTGATTTAAAGACAATAAAGTTTGGAGTTTTTGGTTTAAACATTTACAGCTTAGTTTCGATTATGTACAGCTTTTTTTCATGAAAGGATTGGCAGCACTGCTGTACCTACAAATTTCAGATAGTATTTAGCACTAAAATATGTAACTTTGCCTGAATTTAACCAATATCTCTTCAAATAAATATTAATTTTATACTAATATTACTTTTTTTTGAATATTTTTCAGTTACAAAATAATACAACTTAGTCTTAATTTACCTGTTGTAGCTCTTCAAATAAGTGGGATTCTTATGGGCAGGGTGAAAAATGGGCACCCTGTATCTCAATAATGTTTCAAGTCTTGAGTTTTATCCAGTGTAACTTATCTTGAATTAATATTTTATGTTAACGTATTCTAAATTTTTTTTCGAAGAAACTACGCTTTAAAATAGTAATAGTTTTCTTTGTCGCAGGCCCCAATGCCTTTTTACGCTGATCCAAATCGATTCCCTACTCCCGTATGGCAAGCGGACCCAGGTCAAGGTAAAATTGAACTTAAAATTCCATTCAGAATGTAATTAAACGTTTTTGCAGCTTGGGCCCAAGGTCAATTTATCCAACAGCTTCCAGCTACTAATCACCCTACGATAGAAACTTACCAGCAATACCCCAATGGTATCTACCAAACAACTTATCAACAACCAGCCTTCGAAACCAACACGTTTTACACGGGGGCCGTTCAAGTGTTAACGAACCCTCGACCACCTAGCCAGCCAAACCAAGGAGGCCAACTTACTCCCAGACCTAATTCCAATTACTCGCAGCACACTTCTAGTCCGGCTCCATCTCAGCCACCCCCTCAGCAGCCAACAGCGCAAAATCGCCCGTACCAGCAGCAGGAATATCAAAATTACATTCAACCACCTTCTACACCAACTGGCGCCGGTAGCTTGGATGGCAACCAAGGCAATGCAAGTAGACCAAGTTCGGTAAATAGCGCTGTGAATGCTCCGACTAGCCAGCAGAATTTTACACAACAGCAAAACAGTGGAACAATCTACACGTCAGTTAGCAACGATACGTTTAGTCCGAACAGTTCGGGAGGTTACGTCAACTCGTCGGCGAGTTCGGGAAACGAGAAGCCTGGGTATCCACAGGTGAGCAGCAATCCGCCGCTAGCTTCACACAGCTCTAGTGGATACCCAGGCGGTGAAATGTACGGCGGAGAGACTATAGACCAGCAGCAAATGTGGCATAATACGGTAAGTTATCATCTGCCAGTTTTACCAAAAAAAAGAAGACGATTTTTTTTTAAATTCTCATTGTTACTCCAGCCCGGTGGATCCTCAAAGTTTTTTAATCGTTTCTGCTTTGAAAGGGTGCTCAAAAAACTTACTTGAAAATTAGTATATCGATTTAATACAATTTTAAACACTGACTGACACACAAGGCACGGGCTAAACCATATACTTATTATTAAGTATATGGGCTAAAACGATAAGTTTAGAACTATGAAATTTTGCACATGAATTCCTTATATAACGCAGATGAGCACTAAGAAAATTCATCCCCCAAGGGTGATAAATAGGGGATGAAAATTTGTATAGAACTTCGTCATTTTTCAATTTTAGAAATATGAAATTAGTGTTTACCTTTCAATTGATAAACAAGAGTCAGTTATATCGACGTTTTAATTTATAACATATTTCTTCATGCCGTTTCAGGATTGGGAAAACAGTGCCAAAGACAAACACCCCTTCCAGAGCCTCCAAAAGACTGAAACCATTTACTCAATGAACAATGACTCACACGAGAAGTCAATAAAAGACGAAGCCACGTCGGAATCTTACATACAATCGGATAGATTAAATTTGAACACGAAAATCAAAACTATGATTCTCAATAAGCAGCACGCCGAATCGGAAACGGTGGAAAAAAACGTCGAAACTTCCACCGGTCATTTTTTATGGTATAGCCACCATCGTAACCCGCCCCGAGCGAGCTGCGATGGTGGTTATACTAATTCGTACCAAAGAATCGATACCGTTAACGAACCAAAGATAGCCCAAAATTTCTCCAACGGATCAAATTTCTCCAACGGAACAAATTTTGAAGTCAAACCTCAGGGAATTTCGACACAGCACAAAGTGACCAATGAAAGCCGACCCTCTGGTGCCCTTTTTTCCAAAGACTACCTCAAAAATATGCTGTTTAAGAAACTGAAACTCGAGACGGATGAAACTGGGAAACCAGCCAGCTTCAGCGTATTTAAAACATTAACGAAATTTCCAGCAGAATCGAAACTGGTTTCAGTGATAGCGAAAGCAGTCTGCTAGGATAATCTGCAAAGCTCCGGTTAACAAAATTAAGGTCAAATCTGAGAATGAAGCACCCGTTTGCGCGTGTTTTTCCCCCAGCGAGGCCCCACCTGAACCAGGAACTTACTACTACTCATCTAGGTACTAATTGGATCATTGGTTGACGACTTGCAAATCAGTTTTTTTTTGTTTAGGTTGCTCCAACAGTTTGAAGAATCTGAGGCAAGATTTCGAATCGAAAACGGGCGTTAGTGGGAAAGCGATCAGAATTGAAAAGGTTCGCTACACAGGAAAAGAAGGAAAAACTAGTCAAGGATGCCCGATAGCCAAATGGGTAAGTTTACTAGATCCTAACTTGTTTTATCCAGAGGCGAAAGCAGAAATATGAAGGTAATTTTCGGGTGTAACTTTAGAAAATGAGTAAATCCACCATTTTGTTGAATAGTTTTTTATTCATACACAATCGGGAGTTCCCAAAGTTTTCCCGCTTCGTAAATCATGAAATTTTAACGTCTAACATCTCCTCTTTATTTTCATTTTGCCAAGAGTACCTGTTCTTCAAAATTTCGATCGTTTCCGCAAAATTCCGAGTTTTAACCAAGGGCTTCGAACCGCTATTTTTTCATTCCGGTTTTCGGTTTTCGTTCCGGCAAAAAAATTATATCGGTTCTGTTCCGGTTTTCGTTCCGACAAAAATAACGGTTTTTCCGGTTTTCGTTCCGACAAAAATACTTTTTTTCCAGTTTTCGGTTTAGTTCCTGGTGACTCATTTTTTGGTTTTCAAAAGTTTTTCGAATTAAAAATTGATTTTTGAACATAATTTAGAAAATGTGATGTCTTTTTTTCTTCGATATTACAACGCGTAACTACTGTGATCTTGCCTAAAATTGAAGGAAAATATTTTCTATTTTTCAAGTTTAAAAATGTCATGCTCAAACTCTGAATTTTGAGTTAAATTTGAGTTCAAATTTCAAGAAAAACCCAAACTTTATAAAAAAAATAAATCGGAATTTTGGGTTTAGATACTTTCAAATTTAAATTCGGAATTTTCATAAAAATCTTAAATTATATACCCTAGAGTTGAAAACTTATAGAATATATGAACTTTGACAATTAAAATCGAGAATTTGAGAGACTTTTCTCTTTTCTTTCATAATTTTAGTTCTCTATCGAAGTTTTGACTTTGCGTCGCTTTTTCTAATAAAATTAATTTTTACTGTTACGACTTTGTTTTCTAGAACTCTAGATTAAAAAAAACAAATAAAAAAATGAATGAAAAATTATAAAATAAAAAGTTTTGAATTAAGATTTGCGGGACAGTCACAATTTCAAAAAAAGAACTACAAATTTATTTAAAAAAAGAATTTTCAAAATTTCTACCCTAATTTCGAACTCTTAACTTTAAACCAAAATATTCGATTTTTTTTCTGGAAATGTTGCTGAAAATTTCAAATTTTCTAAAAAGTAAAATTTTTCAGAAAGTTTTATTTAATGTGTGTACCTTTTTTCGATATTTTAACCTTTTTTCTTTTGCAGTTTGAAATTTAAACTTGTATTTACTTTTTATTATTATTTTTTTCTAAAATGTTTGACTTTAAACAAAATTTAATCTTTCTCTAGCAACCTCCTAACCTTTTTATCGGCAGGTTAATATTGTTTAATTATAGAAATTTTTCTCGAAATTATGAGTTGAGAGTTGGACTATAAGAAATTGACAAATACAAGTTTCAATTTGGAAATTTCGAATATTAGACCTGGAGCTAGAAAACTCAAAACTTTTAGTACTCGAAATTTTGAGATTAATTTTGAAAAATTGTGTCATAAATTTAGTTTGTTTTTCCTCAAAACTTGGACATTTTGAAAAATTTTTTCTTCATGGTAGACCCTTATTGACCGGAAATATTATGTTTTTTTCAATTTATTTAACATTTCTTCGGCCCAGTTTGGAAATATTAAAATTTTTATGGTTTGTCAACAAACCATAAAAATTTAAATATTTCCAAACTGGGCCGAAGAAATGTTAAATAAATTGAAAAAAACATTTTCAAAAATGATATCTTTTTTCTTGAAATTTGGATATTCTTTAGAAATTTTAAATTAATATTCAAAATAAAAAATAACATAAAATTTTTAAATTCAAATTTGCACTTTTGCGTTTGAAATCTAACTTCTGCTAACATTTTGAGCAAAAATTTGAAATTTTTAATGGAAATGTAAATTTTAAGATTAAAAGTAAACAATTTCACAAACAGTGCAATTCAATTATTTCTAAACTTACATTTTCTATGAAAAAATTGAAATTTTAAGATCATCGACCAATTTTCTGAAAAAAATAAACGCGAATTTCAATTTTAAAGACGAAATTTTAGAAATAATTTCAGCTGTAGCTAAAAAGTTTGTGAATAAATTTAACATTTTTAAAAGGGAATTTTGACACAAAAGTTAAAACTTAAATTTTTAAATTGGGTTGAAATTTTGAGAATAACGTTAATATTTTCTAGAAAATGTGGAAATTGTGAATTTCTAATCTAATCTAATCAGGAATGAGGGATAAAGATGAGATGAAAGTTGCACGGAATTGTGTAAAATATTGAAAAAAAATGAAATTTCAAAAAAATTCCAATCTTAAGCATAAAGTAAAAACTATTTTAAGTATATAAATTCGACGAACCGAAATAAACCGGTATTTTTTTTTCGGTTTCGTTCCGGTTTTCGTTCCGGCGAAAACAACGGTTTTTTCCGGTTTTCGGTTCAGTTCCGGTTCGAAGCCCGGGTTTTAACCTACAAATCGTTTTATTTTGTTTTTATCAATCTTTAAATTAAAAATTTCAAAATTTCCTAGAACATTTTTACTCCGTTTTTAAGATTTCGAATATTGATTTGCACTCCTTAATTTTTTTATCAAAAATTTGAACTTTAAACACAACGTTTAGGAATGTTCTGATAATTATAATTTGTTTGGAAAATTCCTGGTGGTTACCTTCGAATTTTATTTATTTTCTAAAAATTTCGTTTTTTTTTTCTTCTTTTGATGGAACGTACTGGTCACTGGTTATCTTGAAAAATCGTGTCCCCTGAAACCCAGAAAGATTAAAAAACACAACATTATTTGCTCTAACGCATTTCGGTAGCCAAACTATCACTTCTGTGTATGTCTCTGAAGCTTCAAGCTTAGTGCTTCAGCGGTTTAACAAATTTTGTTATTATTTCAGATAATACGTCGAAGCAATTTGGATGAAAAGTACCTCGTTATTGTAAAACATCGCCAAGGCCACTCTTGCCATTCCGCGTTCATCGTCGTATGCATAGTGGTTTGGGACGGCGTAGAAAGAGCCAAATCCGACGATCTATACACCACGCTCACCGACAAACTCAATAAATTCGCGATACCAACAAAACGAAGATGCGGCACCAACGATCCCAAAACATGCGCCTGTCAAGGATTCGACGATGAAACATGCGGCGCCAGCTTCTCCTTCGGTTGTTCCTGGAGTATGTATTACAACGGGTGCAAGTTCACGCGATCGAAAATCGTAAGAAAATTCCGATTGAGCGTCAGAGCTGAAGAAGAGCTTACTAGAACGGAAACTCCTGGATTTGGCCAACTTCCTGAGTCCATTGTATAGAACTTTGGCGCCGGTTTCTTTCGAAAATCAGACGAAGTATGAAAGCGTGGCTTCGGACTGTCGTCTTGGGGAATACCCCGGTAGGCCGTTTTCGGGGGTGACCGCTTGCATGGACTTTTGCGCTCATGCGCACAAGGATCTGCATAATATGAATAACGGTTGCACCGTTGTGGTCACGTTGACTAAAGGGAGCTCTTTAGGGAAGGCTCGAGATGAGCAGCTGCACGTTTTACCGTTGTACGTCGTCGATGAAACTGACGAGTTCGAGTCAGTGGAGAAACAGCAGGAAAAAGTACGCTTGGGCAACATCGAAGTTTTGAACAGGTATACTCATTTGATCAACCCAAAGATTTTGAATCAATTTTGTTAGGGAAAAGGTGGGTAAAGTGACCACTGCCGATTTAGAACCTTGTTTGAGGTAATTACCATAGATTTAACACTGTGCCAGCTGACACTCTGCCAGCAAATACAAATTTGTGAAGTAAACTCAAAGAGAGGAATAGTTCTATACTAAGAGTCATAAGAGGAACTGAGAAGACGGAAGGTTTGCCACGTGACCGTTGGTAAAAACCTGCAATATTAACGGACAGTTATATGAGCATTGCTTGAATTTAAACTGTAAATCAATTATTTTTTTGTGTTTTTTCACTATTTTATTAAACGTAGACTGCATTGTTTTATCGACAAAATTAAATACTTCATTACATAATTTTATTGTCACAGATTTTAACAAGATTTTGCAGTTAAATATTATTTAATCTTATAGCAGTAATATCCGAAACGGCTCTATTGATTTCACTAAAATTTGATAATTATAATTTTGTTAGGGCTAATAACACAATCATTATACACTACGGGCCAGTACACGATTTCGGTCTGCTGTAACGTGTAGAGAACAAGGAACATATCAAAATTTTGTAAGGAAAGAGAAGGATGGTATGATTTACACTGTTTCAATATATTGCTCCGATAGACGCGCTTATCAAATCATGACCACGCATTCGCTGCAAACTGCACACCTGTCTTGTAGATATTGCATCAGAACCTTATCGGAGCTCGATAAAAGAGTGTCGTTTTAAATGGAAAATACATCTTTACCTATTAATTGATTCTACAATTATTTTCACACCCTAAAAAGTATGAAAATAATTGCAGATACTTTACGATTTTGTTTTCTTTAATCAACCGGGTCTCAGGAAAAATAAAACAAAAATTCTAAAAGATAAATGAACTCTGTGTAAAAATAATCAGCCGTTGTGATGACAATCTAAACTGAAAACTTAAAAAATGATTCAACAAAAAAATGGAAGAAAAAATGCTTATGTAATAAGTGGTTCAAAAATGTTCCCTCCTGGTGTTTCGCAATAACCTAATCTGTCGTAAAATTCAGTTCTTACGCGTGCCAACATCTCAGGAGAAATATTATCTAGGACTTCTACAATTCGATCCCGTAAATGGTCTAAATTACATGGTCTTTCTTGTACGTGGGTTAAGAAATGTCCATAGACATCAACTTTTTCTCTCATAGACTCACAAAACTCAAGACGTTTGTATCGATCTTCAGGAAATATATACACTAATGGACAAAACTAAAGAAACTTTTTATACATTTAAAAATAAAGTTAATTCTACCCTGTACAATGTTATTGTATACCATGCTTTATTCGTAAGAAAATATTCCTTCAATGTATGCCATACAATTTTTTATTGCTTTCCTTGATAATTTTTTTATGCTGGTTTTACAAGTTGTACTGGGACAAAACTAAAGAAACTATGTATTTTATCCAAGTTTGTAGCGCTTATCAGTTGGAATTTGATTTGTGTATATCAGTTAACGTTTCGTTTGGTATGATCTCAGTGTATAATATCTCAAGATTTGCAGTCAAAAATTGTTCAAGCATTTGAGGCCGGAACGAGGCAAAAGGACATTGCTAAAAAATTTTCTTAGATACATCCGTGGTATCCAAAGTATTGAAGAGGTACAGAACACTAGGAAATGTTATTATTAATAGACGTTGTGGCTGCAGACCAAGAAAAACGAGCAATTTGCTAGACAGACAGATAAAAATCATGGCCATGAAAAAACCGAATTTGTCTGCAAGGGACATTCTACGCGAATTGGGAGTAGAAGATTTGAGTTATAAGACTGTACAAAGGCGTTATAATGAAGTAGGTCTTGTGAGCAGACGACCAGGAAAAACCCTATTCATTTCTCAGAAAAATAGAAAAGCCCGGCTGGCTTTTGCTCAAAAGTATTTACATTGTGATTTAGCATTTTGGAGAAGAGTTTAATTTAGCGATGAGACCAAATTAAATCTTTTTGGTTCTGATTGGGCAGCATGGGTGAGGCGTCCAGTTGGTAAACGGTATGACCCCAAGTACACTTCACCAACAATAAAGCATGGCGGAGGATCTGTTCTTCTATGGGGATGCTTTTCATCTTACAAAATGGGTCCAATTTATTTTATTGAAGAAAAAATGGATAGGTTGCTGTATCTAAACATTTTAAAAAATATTATGAAACCATTCTGTGATGAAAATCTGCCAATCAATTGGATATTCCTGCACGATAACGATCCGAAGCACAAAGCGGCAATCGTTACCAATTGGCTCAGAGACTCAAAAATCGTTGTTTTAGACTGGCCAGCGCAAAGCTTAGATCTGAATCCCATCGAAAATTTATGGAATGAATTGAAAATCCAAATCAGAAAGGAAAATGTCCAAAATAAGGAACAGTTGAAGCGGGCTATTCAAGAAGTGTGGAAAAACATGGATATGTCCAAAATAGATACTCTCCTTAAATCGATGCCCAGAAGGTGTGAAGAAGTTATTAAGAATAAAGGATACTCTATGCATTACTAATTTGTTTTAACTTGTTTTATCAGAATTGTTAATAATTTTTTAGATTTTGGATAGTTTCTTTAGTTTTGTCCAACTGGTTTTTTATAGAATTATTTATTGTTTTCTTACATTACAAGTTACATTATTATATATGCTATTATGTTTCTTTAGTTGCCCTAATTATACTATTATACATAAAACTACGTTAGTTTAACGGAGTATTAAAAAAAATTAAAGTATCTAAAGTTTCTTTAGTTTTGTCCATTAGTGTATATCTTGGGTTTTAGAAACTTTATAACAGTTGTACCCATTTATATTTCGCACTGTTCGCGATGGCACATTAACTTCTTCTGCGATCTGTTCACTAGAACAAGGTTCATTTTGCTTCGACAAATGCAATACAGCTAACTCCTTAGCCATTCTTTCGTCGGATAATGGCCTGTCACATTCAGGTTGACGCGCTTCCAAACAACACTTGTTATTACAACCTGTTATGCATCCCGATTTTTCAAATTTGTGGACGATATTTAACACCGTCTTTGCATCAGGTATTGGTCGATCTTCGTAGGAAAAAGCGAATCGCCCAACGACTTCTTCACCGCTCTGGGAGGTTAAATACCACTTAATAATTAGCACTTTTTCTTCTGAATCGAATAACAATAACATCCCGAGTTGGCCAATACATCATAAATTCGGTCAGCTGGATGTGTAAAGACAAATTAATTACTCGAATTCTGTAAGAAGATGGTTAAGAGTGGAAATTAGTTGGACGATTCAATAAATTTAATACTGTTCGACCGAATCTCTTATCAAATTATGAGAACCCATGCGTCCGCATTTCGAGTTTATATTCGAAATTCTACTCTTTTCTAAAATTATGACCTTAAAATGTAGACTTTTTTCGCAATCTCATTTTTTTTCTTAAAATGTCAAGACAATCATTTAAACTTAAAATTTTAATTTTCATTTAAAAAAATGATTGAATTCAAAAATCTAACTTATTTTTGAAAGTTTGACTTAAAATTCGGAAATTCGAATTGAAAATCGAAATTTCAGAAACCATTCTTAACGAATTTCAAGAACAAGATTAAAAGTTTGAATTTAATGTAAAAAATCGACTTTGAAATATAAAATTGAAGTAAAAAAATAAATAAATAAAATTTGAAGTAACTAATTAGGAATTTTATAAGAAAGTAAAAGTGCCTTAAAGAATTTGAAATGTATTCTCAAAATATTAAAATTATAATAGTTTTAACTCTAAATCTCTGGTTTTTTATTTTTATAAGATTTAAAATTTTTCCAAAATTTTGATTTTTTCAGAAACTTTCTTGTCAAAATTTCAAATTTTTTCTCACATTTTTAAAGTAACACTTTCTCATATTTGTCGCAATTTTAAAATTGCAACAACATTGAAAAATTGAGTTTAAAAATTGAAAAAAATTCGTCTTTAAAGTCGAAAATTCATAATTCATTTTTAATTTAATGTTCAAATTTCGAGAAAAAAAAAAGAATTTCCAAAAAAAGTTCACAATTTCCCCCCAAAAAATGTCTAAATGTTGAGTGTTTTCTTGATTGAAATGTAATATTTTTGTTTTGTTTTTAATTTGGAGTTTGGATTTTAAGAAATGCAAAGTTTAAATTTTGACTTCAAAATTCAACCTTTTTTTTCTAGAAATTTGAATTAAAGGTCAAAATTTTAAGTCAAAAAATAAAAATCTTTAAATTTAAATAACTTATGAAATTTCAGAAAAAACTCGTAATGTCTAGAATATTTATATTTTAAAAAAGTATGCTTTCTCGAAAATTACACTTTTTTTTGTTAAAATTTTCAGTCTAAACTCAAATTTCTCAACTCCAGAAATTTGTTTAAACATTTTTGAATTTTCAACGAATGGTGTATTTTTCTCAGATTTTTTCTTTCTTTACAAAATGATCCCTTTATAAATTCAAAGTTGCAGAAATAGCAACCAAAGTTTGTATTTAAATTCGATAAATATCAGTTTTAAAATCTGAAATTAAGACTTCAAATTTCAAAGAAAAAAGTAAAATTTTATACAACATTATTCGACTAATGTTGCTTAATTTTAATTATTTTCTTCGAAGTTTTATCTTTTCTGGAAATTTATAGTTTTTTATTTTGAGAAAAAAGTCCGAATTTCTGGATCTAAATATCGACACATAAACAATTGCCGCTGTTATTAACAATTAAAGATTTGAAAAAAACAGTCCAGTTTTTCGCAATTATTTCAAAAACAAAGCAAGTAAAATTCGTTTTTATTATGTTATTAAATATTAATTCAAAAATTTCACAAATTGACCAAATCATCTTAAACTGTAAAAGCAAAAAAATCTGCTGGAAAAAATGATTTACATAAAGTTTTAGATTTTTCGTTTAGATTCCAAGTAGAATAATAACACAGGCCCACAAAAAAAAAAGTGGTGTGTGCTGGGTGTCGGACCCACATAGTCCGGCGTATTTTTTTCTGCTGAACACGAATCTGTAGTTTAAATTGGGGGTCAAACTGCTAAAAGTGGAGAAAAACCAAAAAAACCCATAAAAATCACGATCTCGTATTTTTTTCTGTATGATATTATCATCTTGCAGTTTCTACTTGTTTCTCTCTGTAATATCCAACCGTAATGTGCAAATACGTTAATTCACTACTTATTGTGTCTTATTTAAGTGTCACATAGATGATATTTTGTTTTTGACAAAAAATAAGGAAATGGTTAACTAAATCGGTACATTTACCGGCAGAAACCTGCTACTCCGGAATGATTGGACTACGATGACAACTGCCCTTTATCAGGATGTGTAGAATGATTCGCTAGTCAACATTTCGGCGTATCGAAGCCAGCGAAGGCGCGCTGTTTTGCAGGGAAGCGCTAGAATATGAGAATGATGCCGTAGTGTGTCCGACGACGAGTTGACATTGTCCTTGTCAAAGTCGGAAAGCCCTCATACTTAGGCCTAGGTATTCTAGCGTGCGGGGTTTATTTATTTTCATGGATTCTTCTACTGAAAATTTTGCTGGAACTTCTAGTACTCGTGGCAATCACAAATGTACTGGAAATCCCAATGCTTTTTGCTACGTTTGTGCAAAGTACATAGGGATAAAAAATACAAAGAAACTAACAGATCGTTTCGTGACTTTGTATGAAAAGTGCTTCAATATGAAAGTTTCCCTCGATCTCAAAAATTGGATACCCAATTTTGTTTGTGGCTCATGTTATAATATGATCAATAGATTTGAAAAGCACCAGGTCAAGGCGAATCTTAAATTTAAAACTCCAGCGATATGGAAAAAGCCACTTGATGCAAGTAATTGTTACTTTTGCACAACAAATGTCAACACTGTGGGCCGAATGCATAAGGATAAAATTTCTTATCCTTCTGTGTCAAGTGTCCAACAACCAGTTGCAAACTTCATAGAAGGTTTAGAAGATGACACGTCACAAGACAGTCTGACTAGTGGATTAGACACAATGGAAGTCGACGTCGATCCTGAAAATTCAGCTTTTATTGATAAAGCGTTTGATACTAGTAGTGAAAACATTTCTAGCGAATCTGAGGAAGAAGAGTTTTCGAGCAATGAAGAATACAGACCTATTGGTGAAGATCGGAAGCCGGAAAAATACGATCAAAAACATCTGAATGATTTATTCAGAGAGGCTAAACTCTCAAAAGAAGCGGCTGAAATATTGGCTTCGAATATGAAAAAGAGAAATCTATTGACAAAAGGTACTAAAGTTTCGTTTTATCGGAATCGAGAAGAAGCCTTCCGTAAATATTTTGAAAAAAATGAAGATTTACTCTATTGCACTGATGTAAAAGGACTTATCGATGAATTTAAGCCAAATTTATATGAGCCAGAAAATTGGCGGTTATTCATTGATTCGTCTCAACAGAATCTTAAGGCAGTCCTTCTCCACAACACCAACAAATTCGCTCCTCTACCTTTAGCCCACTCCACTGTACTTAAAGAAGAGTATTCAAACCTCGAAGTTGTCCTAAAGAAAATAAAGTACGAAGAACATAAGTGGCAAGTATGTGGTGATTTAAAAATTTTGTCCATGATCCAATCTGGATTCACAAAATATCCATGCTATTTGTGTATGTTTGACAGTAGGGATCTAAAAAATCACTACGTAAAAAAAGAATGGCCTTTACGATCTTCATTTAAGGTTGGATCACATAATATAATAAAGAAACCGCTTGTTGATCCAGCCAAAATTCTCATTCCTCCTCTTCATATAAAACTTGGCTTAATTAAACAGTATGTCAAAGCTCTTGATAAAGATGGTGAATGTTTTACGTACCTGCGTACTGTGTTTAAAAAAAAATCTGATGCTAAACTAAGGGAAGGCATCTTCGATGGACCGGAAATCCGAAAGTTATTCAAAGATGAAGGGTTTGTTGCAGTCATGGATGACCAAGAAAAGGCATCGTGGTTAAGTTTCAAGGAAGTGTGTACCAAATTTTTAGGCAATACCAAGGATGCTGATTACAAAAGCATTGTGGCAAATATGATAAGAAATTTTCAGCATTCAGGTTGCCTAATGAATTTGAAAATGCACTTCCTTGATTCGCATCTTGACCAATTCCCGGAGAATAACGGAGACTTCAGTGAAGAGCAAGGAGAAAGATTTCACCAAGATCTCAAAGAGTTTGAACGGCGGTTTCAGGGACAGTGGGGAATAAATATGTTTGCAGATTACTGTTGGATGCTACACAGAGAAACTCAAGAAAAAGGAACAAAACGTAGCAGAAATCCACTTCACAGGTCATTTGAAGAAAAAAGGGTCAGGAAAAGACGAAAATTATAAGAATGATAATATCAAACAGAAAAAAATACGAGATCGTGATTTTTATCGGTTTTTTTTGGTTTTTCTCTACTTTTAGCAGTTTGACCCCCAATTTAGACTACAGATTCGTGTTCAGCGGGAAAAAATACGCCGGACTATGTGGGTCCGACACCCAGCACACACCACTTTTTTTTTTGTGGGCCTGTGTAATTATTAAAGTTGCTAATATGTTTTTTTTTTCCTTCGCTAAGGTTTTATGGCAACTATTCTTAATATTATTGTAATTTTGCGATATTTATAATTGTTATAATCAATCTGGTAATTATTAATTTTTTAAACCATGAAAAACCTAAAAAAAATTAAATTTCTTAATAGTTTAGATAGTATATTTTATATCTAAATTATAATGTTATGACAGTTAAAAACATTGCAAGTTTTCCTATTAGTATACAACTTAATCTTGCCATAAGATCTCCACATAAGGAATTTAGTTAGTAGCTTTTGTTTAACAATTAACTAATTACCAGACTTCGAATTTACACATTTTTAGAAACCTTATAAATTAACAAACGGCCTATTTTATGTAAAATTAATGAAAACACTTTTTTTGGCCGATAGCGAAGCGTGTATCAAAGTAGCGGTTGGACTCGCGATTAATCTTCAATTTTATTCTCAAAGTGCCGAACATTTTTAAAATATTTTTTTTTAATGTTTTACTTTTTTGTCGAGTTTCATCCAAACATTTTGCTAAAAATTTCTTTTTTTTTTGCTGGAAGTTATTTCCTAAATTCTAGGTATTAAATTTATACTTTTTTATTATCTTCAAGAAAACTAAATTTATAAGCTAGTTTGTCTTTTTGGGGAGATTTTTCCTTTATTTTTAAAATTTTACAAATTTTTTTTTCACAAAATTTCGAGTTCTTATTTTAAATTTTTACTTTTTCTCTTAAATTGTTGGCATAAACTCAAAACTTCGTTTTTTTTCAAGAGATTTTAAAAATTTTTTTGGAGTTCTACTTTTTTTTCAGTGTTAACTGAAAAAACTAGAAACTTCGGTTTTTTCCGCGAATTTTTGACTAACATTTTCGGATTACTGTCACAGTTTAAGGAACAATATGAAATATTTGAGTTTAAAAGTTCGGAAAATTCGATTTTGAAGTATTTTTCATTTGGATTAAATCCCCGGCTACATGCCTATTGCCACCTCCTCGATAGTGCCGCCCGTATGCGTTGTATGCTCCTTACGCCCGCGACGGACGGATTACTAGAGGATGATTTATTTAATGCAGATTCGGTCCAGTCGTAAGTCCATGTAGAAATAATGCCAATCGATGCCAGATGACATGTGCGCTACACATGTACCCTTATCATTCTCCCAATTGTTGAATCGAAGAAGCGCTGAAGCGATTTATTCCGGTCATAATGAAGGAGATACACATAAATGAAATACCATGTGGCATCTCTGCCGATTTAGTTTCTCTTTCCGTCTTGCCTCATATCAGAAGTTTGCTTTGTCGTTCTCATTGGCAAGCAGACCGAAATAGTGTACTGGCCGATCCTGTATATATACTTTTATATATAATTAAATGAATTACAAAGTTTCTATCAGCATATACAGTATGTTAAAATCTCTTGAAAAAAAAAACGAGGTTTTGAGTTTATACCAACAATTTAAGAGAAAAAGTAAAAATTTAAAATAAGAACTCGAAATTTTGCAAAAAAAAATTTAGTAAAATTTTAAAAATAAAGGGAAAATCTTCCAAAAAGACAAACTAGCGTAAAAATTTAGTTTTATTGAAAATAATAAAAAAGTATAAATTTAATACTCAGAATTTAGAAAATAGCTTCCAGCAAAAAAAGAGAAATTTTTAACAAACTGTTTGGATGAAACTCGACAAAAAGGTAAAACTTTTGAAAAAAAAAATATTTTGAAAATGTTCGGCACTTTGAGAACAAAATTGAAGATTAATCGCGAGTCCAAGCGCTACTTTGTTACACGCTTCGCTATCAGCCGAAGAAAAGTGTTTTCAATAATTTTACATAAAATAGGCCTTTTGTTAATTTATGAGGTTTCTAAAGATGTCGTTTAAATGGGAAGTCTGGTAATTAGTTAATTGTTAAACAAAAGCTACTAAAGTAATTTCCTTTTGTGGAGATCTTTGGAAAGATTAAATTGTATACTTAATAGGAAAACTTGCAATGTTTTTAAATGTCATAACATTATAATTTAGATATTAGGTATACTATCTAAACTATTAAGAAATTTATTTTTTTTAAGGTTTTTCATGGTTTAAAGAATTAATAATTACCAGATTGATTATAACAATTATAAATATCGCAAAACTATAATCATATTAACTATAGTTGCCATAAAACTTCAGCGAAGGAAAAAACATATTAGCAACTCTAATTTAATAATTATTATTCTACTTGGAATCTAAACGAAAAATCTAAAATTTTATGTAAAATCAATAAAACCATTTTTTTCCAGCAGAATTTTTTTCTTTTACACGTTAGGATGATTTCGTCAATTGTCAAAAAAAGTGCAATTTTCAATAAAACATAAGTTATTTAAATTTAAAGATTTGATTTTAGATGTTTATTTTTTGACTTAAAATTTTGACCTTTAATTCGAATTTCTAGAAAAAAGGTTGAATTTGGAAGTAAAAATTTAAACTTTTCATTTCTTAAAATCTAAACTCAAAATTAAAAAAAAACTGCTACATTTCAATCAAGAAAACACTCAACATTTAGACTTTTTTTTTGGGGGGAAATTGTGAATTTTTTTTGGAAATTCTTCTTTTTTCACGAAATTTGAACATTAAATTAAAAATGAATTATGAATTTTTGACTTTAAAGTCGAATTTTTTTCAATTTTTAAACTCAGCTTTTCAATGTTGTTGCAATTTCAAGAGAAAAGGTTACTTTAAAAATTTGAGAAAAAGTTTGAAATTTTGATTAAAAAAGTTTCTGAAAAAATCAAAATTTTGGAAAAATTTTAAATGTTATAAAAATAAAAAACCAGAGATTTAGAATTAAAACTATTATAATTTTAATATTTTGAGAATAAATTTCAAATTCTTTTAGGCACTTTTACTTTCTTATAAAATTCCTAATTAGTTACTTAAAATTTTATTTATTTATTTTTTTACTTAAATTTTATAGTTCAAAGTTGATTTTTTACATTAAATTTAAACTTTTAATTTTGTTTTTGAAATTCGTTAAGAATGGTTTCTGAAATTTCGATTTTCAATTCGAACTTCCGAATTTTAAGTCAAACTTTCAAAAATAAGTTAAATATTTAATTCAATCATTTTTTTATATGAAAATTAAAATCTTAGGTTTAAATGATTGCCTTGACATTTTAAGAAAAAAAATGAGATTACGAAAAAAGTCTACGTTTTAAGGTCATAATTTTAGAAAAGAGAATTTCGAATATAAACTCGAAATGCGGACGCCTGGGTTCTCATAATTTGATAAGCGATTCTGTCGAGCAGTATTAAATTTATTGAATTGTCCAACAATTTCCACTCTTAACCATCTTCTTACAGAATTCGAATAATTAATTTGTCTTTACACGTCGAGCTGACCGAAATTATGATGTATTGGCCAACTCGAGATGTTATTGTTATTCGATTTAGAAGAAAAAGTGCTAATTATGTATAAAGTGGTATTTAACCTCCCAGAGCGCTGAAGAAGTCGTTGGGCGATTCGCTTTTTCCTACGAAGACCGACCAATACCTGATGCAAAGACGGTGTTAAATATCGTCCACAAATTTGAAAAATCGGGATGCATAACTGGTTGTAATAACAAGTGCTGTTTGGAAGCGCGTCAACCTGAAGGTGACAGGCCATTATCCGACGAAAGAAGAACTAAGGAGGTAGCTGTATTGCATTTGTCGAAGCAAATGTACCTTGTTCTAGTAAGCGGATCGCAGAAGAAGTTAAAGTGCCACCGAGAACAGTGCGAAATATTTTGAAAAGAAATGGGTACAAGTGTTATAAAGTATCTGAAACCCAGGAGATATTTCCTGGACAAACAAACGTCTTGAGTTTTGTGAGTCTATGAGAGAAAAAGTTGATGTCGATGGCAATTTCTTAACCCACGTATTTTTTACTGATGAATCATCTTTTTTCTTCATAGACACCACAGCCATCAAATAATTCGGTATTGGTCTAGGGAAAATAAGCACTTGAGTATTCCTGTATGAACACAGTACCCTGAGAAGGTAAATATTTGGGCTCGTATGTTAGGAGATTTCATTATTGGGCCATTTTTTATTAATGGAAACGTAACTGCTGACAAATATTTAACTATACTCCGCAATAAAATAATTCCGGCTGTTCAGGCATTGGACATTAACTTTGAGGACGTGTGGTTTCAACAAGATGGTTGTCCAGCCCATAATGCTCAACGTGTGAGAACTTTCTTGGAAACCACATTTCCGCAGCGTATTATTAGTTCAAGGGGCACAATCAAGTGGCCGCCTCGATCCCCCGATTTATCGCCTAACGAGTTCTTCCTTTGGGGATATCTGGGGATATCTAAAAAAAAGAAATTATAGACAGGTACAAGAAAGACCACGTAATTTAGACCATTTACGGGCCCGAATTGTAGAAGTCCTAGATAATATTTCCCCCGAGATGTTGGCACGGGTAAGAACTAAATTTGACGACAGACTAGGTTATTGCGAAACACAAGGAGGGAACATTTTTGAACCACTTATTACATAGCCATTTTTTCTTCCATTTTTTTGTTGAATCATTTTTTAAGTTTTCAATTTAGATTGTCATCACACCGGATGATTATTTTTACACAGAGTTCATTTATCTTTTAGAATTTTTGTTTTCCATTTCATCAGACTCAGTTGATTAAAGAAAACAAAATCGTAAAATATCTGCAATTATTTTCATACTTTTTAGGGTGTGAAATTAATTGTAGAATCAATTAATACGTAAAGATGTATTTTCCATTTAAAACGACACTCTTTTATCGAGCTCCGATAAGGTTCTGATGCAATATCTACAAGACAGGTGTGCAGTTTGCAGCTGAATGCGTGGTCATGATTTGATAAGCGCGTCTATCGAGCAACATATTGAAACAGTGTAAATCATACCATTCTTCTCTTTCCTTACAGAATTTTGATATGTTCCTTGTTCTTTACACGTTATAGCAGACCGAAATCGTGTACTGGCTCAACCGGTATATACTTTTATATATAATTAAATGAATTACAAAGTTTCTATCAGCATATATGTATCACTATATTACTAAAGATATGTATTCACAATTTCATGTTTGAGATCCTTACTTGTACCTATTTACTTATTTTTACTATAATATTTTGAACTTATTTGCTTTTTACATTTTATTTACCTTATTTATAATATATTTTACCTTATAAATCTAGTCCTACTGCACACCACGACTGTTGCTCTGTTATTGGAAAAGACCAAAAAAAAATACGACGTTTCGTCATAACAATGCTCGGGTAATTTTGCACCAAATCAGTTGTAATATAGCTGTTTGTTTAGAAGAGAGCTTTCTCTAAATGATGATACCTTTTGTTGTACTTTTAAGTTGGAATTGTCAGTCTGTGTGAATGCCTCTTATCACGCTGCAGCTCGCAGTTCTTAACCGAATATTGCTATTCTGGTTTCTACCAATTCGAATTTACTTAGAATAAAACACTATTGATTTTGGAAATGATTGGTCAAATAGTTTAAATTTTATTTTAAAAAAACATGGTTTATTAGAGAAAAGTCAAATTTAAGAATCTCGGATTCTTATAATTTTTTTAATATTGTAGGCCATATTCCTCCCGAGTATAATGGAAGAAGGTAATGCGTCATTCCCTTTTATTCTCGAGAAAACTTTGTCTAGTGAAAAAGTGTTTCTGTTCATTTCATTGAAACTGTTTTGCGCATGTAAACGTTATTTATTTCAAACAGACATTTTGCACCCTTACTTTGTGGAACTGTTCAATATTCATAACTATCAAATTTTATTAACAATTAAACGAAAAACAAAAATTCCACATAATTTCTTTAAATATTTGCCTTTTACAATAGTGTAACGCAATGTAAATAGATGAAATAGGATTTAGAATAAAATTGTAGAATTTAGTAAATAAAAAAAGTTTCTAGAAGGTTCTGATAAGGGGAAAGCGGCCGCGATAA
Source organism: Dastarcus helophoroides (assembly GCA_028583605.1). Taxonomy (NCBI): domain Eukaryota; kingdom Metazoa; phylum Arthropoda; class Insecta; order Coleoptera; family Bothrideridae; genus Dastarcus; species Dastarcus helophoroides. Next base: position 11,224,238 of record CM053336.1, on the reverse strand, counting down.
CGAAACAAACGGCAGATAAGCGTTCCAGAAATTTCGGCATTCGATAAGCCTTATCTGCCGAAAATTCTGGAAGACGCGGGCCGAAACTATAAAAAGGCGGTCAGTTTTCCCTCGAGTCAGTCAGTTAGAATCAGTGCAATTAGTGAGCTAGTCGAAGTGAGTTAATTGTAAATTGTTGAGTTCAGTAATAAAGTGGGTCTTATTCGATAAGTGTAATCAATCGAACCCCGTAACAATAGCATAGTGGCCTAGAAAGGTCGGTTTATTGCCAAGAATCACGTGCTCTTTTATATACATCTCTCTCAGGGTGCGTCTAACACAGTTCTCTCTCTTCGATTCATCCATAGTGCGAGATCTACGGTAATTACCTATCGGCAAGATATCGAAATTCTTCTAATAGGTCGTCTTTAGCATTGTAGTGAACAAAGAAACATATGTAGACCCTTTTCTCAAAATTTCTACTTTTTTTAAAAATACTTACCTTTTTTTGACGATTTTACTTATTTGAAATTTTCGATTTTTCCAAAATATCTGCTTTTTTCAAGATTTTAATTATTTTCTTAAATTACTGACTTTTTGATAATTTTGACTTTTTTTAAATTCGATATTTCTCTCAAAGTTTCATGTACGTTCATCTAAAATGTGTATTTTGTACCTACTTTGCTGAAATAATTGTCATTTACATTTTTTTTTGCATACAGAAGCTTCTATTATATTCTATTCTATCTAGCATTGCTTGTAGTTGAAATATGACCAATACCAAATGCAGACTTTCTTTTCTTAATTTTTACCTTGACGATTTCAGAAAAGGGGTGGGAGTATAAAAATTTTGGTTCTTTGAAAATTTCAATTTTTTTCTCCTACTTGCGTTTTTCCATAAACAAACTGCTTATTCTGAAGGAGGGTTTGGACACCAAGTAGGAGAATACAAGAAAATATTAATTTCATATTGAATTGCGCCCAACTGTAGCAAAAATTTAATTTTGTTTCAGATATGAATCCGAAATTCGCTTAACTAAGGAGCCGCAAGAGGGTTGTCAAAGGAAAAAAAGGAAATCCGGTGATGTCGAGATTAAGGTTAAAAAGGAATCAGTTGTTTCGCCTTTAGAAAGTCAAAATTTTTCAGTTGATCGACTTGAAAACCCATACGGAAATGTTTTACCTCCGTTTGGCTCAATTTACAAACCAACGAAATATGGTGTCATAAACGCCACAAACCCGCTTTTCCAATTCGACCCTACATTTACCCAACCTCTAAATTTATCGTTTTCCCCCAATTACTCCATAGAGAACATCTACTCTAAAACATTCCCAAATTGGATCAAACCGTACTCGAATGGTTTTTCAAATTTTCAATCATACAAAATCTCTAATCCATTCGAAGATTTTAAAGAATCAAAACTGAAGCAATTTTCGGATAATATTGAAAACTTTCGCGATTCTGAGATAGGTGGCGTGGCCATCGCTTTGGAGCACGGTAGCGTGCTTTTGGAGTGCGCCAAGCACGAGCTCCACGCTACTACAGCACTTAGGGAGCCGAATAGGTTGCAGCCTACTCGGATCTCTTTGGTGTTTTATCAGCATCGGAATTTGAATAAAAGCGGGCACGGTTTCGATGAGTACGTTAAAAAATTTAAATGCAAGGGCGAAGATCGCGTCGAAATTTCAAGTCCCGGCGCTATCGAGTACAAAGTGGGGCCTCTGCAAGCGTTCTTGAAAGCACCCACTTTGACGACTGTTTCTTTGACCACTTTATTTCCTATGTATCCGTGCGTTGTGACAGGACCTTATAGAGAATGTTAATGAATTGGGAACATTAGGGGTCATTTGGCCAAACTCTACCATTTTAAGTTGACGTGAAACTGATTGAACTCAGATTGCGCTGTTTAAAAATTCCCAACTTAAATTTACTCAAGTGTTTATTTTTCAAAAAAAAATTTAACCTCACAAAAGTTGTTCAATTTTAAGTGTTTTCTCGAAATTTACCGCTTGGTATCTCGGAATTTTAAAAAAATCGAATTTTTCTCGATATTTGATTTTTTCCAAGACATTTCGTGATTTTCTGTAAGTTTTAACTTCAGCCTCGAAATTTCAATTTTTTTCTTAACATTTCGAAAAAATGTTTACTTCAATTTTGGAATTTCTATTGGAAATGTAAGCCATTTTTTATAACTATGACTTTAAACTTGAAATATAAACTTTCCCCTAATCCGGGTTTAACGACTTTTAATCACGAGAGTTCCCCATTAGACTCAAAATTGAATTCAAGCTTTGAAATATGAACTTATCCTAGTTTCTGCTTAAAAGCTCTAGTTTTTTTAAATTTTTTAAATACATTAAATTATTCCAAAATTGACCAGACATTTCCATTCAGATTTTTCTATTAAAATTTCAATTTTCGTTTCGCAATTTCTATTTTTGTTTCTCAAATTTTAAAAACGCGATATTTAAACTTCCAGAAAAAAGCATGTTTCCAAAAAAAAAGAGGTATAAAAACTATATTTTTCCAATATTTTGATTTTTATTAAGAAATCAAATCTGAAGCTCAATTTGGATCACCCCTTAAAATTGACAATGAGTTATCTTGAATTACCCTTGAGTAAATTTCCAAGAAAATAACTAAATTTAGCGGCACCCCGGTTGAAAAACGCTGCTCTAGAGCCAACATTGTAACAAAAGTGCACTAGGGATCCGGGGAAAGTTGTACTTGAGGCGCCCCCCGTATATTTTGTTTGCATAGCGTCACTACTTTCGTAACTATTTTTTATGAAGGCGCTTAAGTGACGTCCCTCCAGCGAAGCGCTAGAACGAAATTTTGTAACATTGGTGATGTATTCCGAAATGTACTGTGATCCTTTAATAGACGCATTAACTGTAAATATTTCGCAGTAATCTATCGAGGAACGAAAAATTTTGACTTGTGGCGGTCTTTTATCAATTTTAAGTATTTTAATAGGGTATTACCGATTTATAATATTTACAAAGAAAAGAGAAACAGCATATTACATTCTTAGTGCCTGAATGATCTCAATTAAAATCATCTCATGACCATAAGTACAAAATAGTATTCCGTACATACTAACCTAATGATTAAAAATACTACCTTATGATAGAAGAACTACTCGTGTCGAAATAGGTTTTAGTCATTAATATTTAATAAAAATAGGTTTGTTAAAAGCTGCCATATTGTGTGAACCGTTTTATATATATTTTTGTATCATTCCATAAAATAAGGTTTTTTAGATGTTATATATTACATTGTATTATTTATTTTTTGCGATTTTTTGAGACGTATTTGTTGTCAGTTTAAAAAAAATGCATATAACTCATTTTCATTCTGCGGACGTTAAACTGTATGTATTTTCCTGTATAAAGGATAATGGTTGATAGGTAACCTTTTTTGCCTTTACCCGCGCGTGCGTCACATTGAAGACTATATTTTTTACCAAATGTGAGCATTTATGATTTTCGGGCTTTTATTTAATTCGATTATCTAAAATAAACACGTCAAGTCGAATTTTCCTAATTAACCCCCCTTTTTTTTTCGTTCCGATTAATAAATCAAATAAAATTACTCTATTAATCTTCCAACCTTACCTTTTAAAAATAGTTAAATAAAGGCCCATAAAGATATTAAAATAAGATGATATACAGAATATAATATTATTGTGTGTGTTTTAAGCGATATAGTTGCCTCTTCAGGTATAAAAAAAAAGTATATTTTTTGACATAAAAGAAAAAGTACTATTTATTGTTCTTATGCCTGAAAATAAATTATTGTATAGCGTTAGATACAAGAAAAATATACTTGAAATCTGAACTCAAGTACGATTTATAGTATGTTGAATTAAAAGAAACATTATACGATGCCAAATATTTAACTCTAGTTCTTATACAGGCTGTTCTACGGCGAAATTACCTAACCGCGCAACAGCCTGCATAATTTATATCAATTTTTAGTCATAATTCGTTTCCGAATTCGCCATGTTTATTTATTTTTTAACATAATTCGTAATGTAACCACTATTTATTTATTTATTTCGCTTCGTGAAATCCCCATGGTCGAAATTTGAATTTTGATGAAAAAAAGTGCAATTTTTTTTCTAAATTCCAGTTCAGCGCTATGGTGGTTTGACGAAGCGTTTAGTTTTTAGCAATTATCAAATTGTACATATTAGATTATGATTTTTCCACGAAACGTTGTGAATACTTACGAGAAGCAATCTTTTTCGCAAGAACGTGCGTAAAATATCAAGGAATTTGCCCCATTTTACCGCGGTATTTTGTAAAAATTCGATTTTTTACCAAGTTCGACGTCTTGAAGCAATATTTTCTGATATCATATCATACGATCGCAAATTTCTCGATATTTTTTCGAGTCTATCGAAATATTATTACGAGTTTAGCTGTAGGCATTTTTCTTTTTGTTTATTTCAGACTAAGAAGTGAAATACTATGTGTACTGTCTTGTGAATACATTTATATAATACTAATGACGTTTTATTTCTCCCTCAACCAACATTTAAAACAACAATTTACAAATTGTTCAATTTTAAACTCGAAGTTTCGATTGTTTTCTTTTTAGCTTCAGATTTAGTATTTAAATGTACTACTTCTAGTATTTGATTATTACTATTATTATTGTATCATTTATTTTTTGTAAATTTCCAGATTCTTCGGTATTTTGGATTTTTTCTCAAAATTTGCATAAAACTTCAACGTAATATCCAAAATACCAACTTTTCCTATAAACGTCGACTTTTTTTTACCAAATTTTGACTTCGACATCTCTGACTTAATCCCAAAAGTGGACATTTTTATAACTCAAGTTTTTTTTTGAAATTTCAGCGTTACAAATTATGATTTTTTTTTTAATGTTTGTTCTTTTTCCTATGAATGACTTCGACGTCGACTTTAAAAGGAATTTCGACAAAACTGCATTTGGATTTGAATGCATAAGACTTATCTTGCAATTTTGGTTTTAAAAGTATTTAGACATTTTGAGAAAGAAGTTCAAATTTAAATTTAGAAAAAAAAGGGTTTATTATTCAATGTTCTAGTTTTTTTAATTTCTTCCTTTTTCTTCTGAAAATTCCAGTTTAATTTCTTAATGTTTATCTTTTTTTCTAAGATTTCTGTTTGAGTTTCCAAATTTCCACCTTTTTAGAGATTTTGATTCTTTTCGAAGTAGTACGAAGCTACAACAATTATTTTTTTAAATATTCTGTGATTAAATCATAATTTCAACAATTTTTCGTCAACACTTCTACTGTTATTTCGAAATTTTGATTTTTTCTTAACATTGCGATTTTTTTTAAGTTTAATCCACTCGCAAAGGGTAACCCCATTATGCTTTCAAAGCACTGCGAGTAGGATGCGGAAACAAGGATAGATGGCAATGAACCGCCTTCTTCAACAAAGATAGGTTGTAATTTTTGGGGAAAATTCCTTTCGGTAACAAGTTCCATAACTTGGAAGTTTTATAGAAAAAAGATTCTCCGTAGACAGAAGTCCTCATTGTCAAGCTGGACCACACAGGAATTTGCTGCCTCTGACTGTCTACTATGCCTCAAGAATCTTGCCCTTGGGGGGGATCAATCCTATTAGTTCCTGCGAGTTAAGTCGAAACTGAAAATTTAAAGAAATAGGAATTTTTAGAAAAAAAAAAACCCAAAATTTATAGAAATTTCTCAAATTCTCAGGTTTAAAACCTAATTAAACATGGAATTTTGAGAGAACAGTCCCAACAGAATTATATTCAAAAAATTTTTTTAAAACAAAATTTCGAGAAAAAAGGAGATATTTGGAATTTAAATTCAAAATTTCGGGATAGAAGAAAAGAAAGTCTCGGATTAAGGTCGATCTTTTGAAAAATAAAAACGAACTTTCTAAAAAATAATTACTAGATCTTGAATCGAAATTTGAGATGGAATTTCTAAAAAAAACCGTAACTTATGTAATCAATACCTATGATTTAAAGTTTATTGTTAAATTTTCAACTTTTATCTTGATATTAAACCCGAATATTCGATTTTTTCATCAAGTTCGGACATTTACATCCAAAATTTAACTTAAAAGTTTTGCTATTCGGAGTTAAAAATCCCACAAAATTTAAAACCTGACACCGTTGCCCCAAGCACGCAATGAATGTCATTAGAAATGTCGATATTAAACTCGAATCAAAGCCTTATTATAGTGTTGTTGACTAGAATTTTGATTTTTTTCTTGAAGTTGCATTATTTAAATTTGATTTCTAGAATTACCTTGAATACTGCTACCAGAGTCTCTGACTGCTACTCTTTAAGTATTAAAAAACCTACAAAACTTAAAATCTGACAACGCTGCGCCAACGCATATAATGTCATAAAAAGGAAATTAATCTACACTACTAGCTATCGATGGCATTATCGTTACTTTTCTACCGATATTATAACGGTAAAAAGTAACGTTATAACGATATAAGGCTATAAAATAAGGATACCAAAAACGTACCGGTTATTCGACCCCTGCTTAAAAATCCCTTACTACTGTCAAACGACAGCTGTCAATTAGAGATGCGCATCGATTAGCTAAATATCGATTTGAGACATCGATGCAAGAAGACTGTAATAGTATTCGATGGTAACTTCATAAGACCATGAAGAATTCATAAGAACACTCAATATTTACGATATATCGTAATGAAGGTAACGATTTCTTTATAACATCGACATTCAAAAAGGGAAATTCCGGGATAATTTTTAGACAACGCAAATCTGAAAGCAAATGGCGCCACTATAGTATGTCCTAACTGTGCTTGACAGTTGTGCCCATTTATTATACTCTATGCTTTGCATGTTTTGTCCACAACTCCAAGCATGGGGGTGAAATTTAATACATGACCTTGGCAACACGTCAACTTCAACTAGTAGTTCACCTCCGCCCCGTTGGTGACGCTGCAAAGCAATTAAAAAGAAAGAGTATTATACAATTTGTATTCATAATCAAGTTAGACAGAAGATATTTTTGATGCGCTTATTGAAGCAGATAATTACAAAGTGATGGGCATGTCTGCGATAAATGATAATGTCAAAAATGTCAACTTCGTTAATTTCTGTTATTTAGGGTTTCGTTTATGCGGTTTTATTTTTTATTTACTTATCGCGGTTTTATGCTGTTGCATATTGTCGTAAGTGGTTATTTATATCACCTTCTGTTACTTTTATAGTGAATTGATAAAGCAGCCACCAACTATGCTTTATTATACTTTGATGGGTTATGTTATTTTTTAGACTTATTAGCTTTTTATGTTTAAAACGAGTCCATTTTATGTGTAGGAAGTTCGACTCTAACGAAGATATGTTATAGGTACGTTTACTTACAGTAATCACAACTTCTCCAATTTTTTATTTTGTTTTAGGTGGCAATAGGTTTGTGTAGCATACATCGATGGGTGATTGCTTTTTCTTATAGCGTTAAGTTTACATTTGCCAATTGGAAATCTGATTTTATAGATCACTTGGTTATTTTCAATTTTATCCAACTTAATAACAGTTTCATCTACTATCGGTAAGATAAATTATTCATGCAAATACCCTTCCTATAAGAATGCATGTTATGCTTATATCATTAGAGATGATTATAAAAAAAAACCTTTCATGGTCAAGGTACTGTTTCGGGTCTTCTGGTTTTCCTACTTTTCTTGTGAAAATTATAGTAGCTGTGATGACCATTTTGATGAATCAGATTACTTAAATACTTGTCAGAAAATTTTAAACCCTCTCGTATGCCTAAACAGGCAAATAAAAATGACAAATGTACTTTCAACTTCGAGTTTTGGACCTATCTAAAATGAAGCTGTTATTAGTCTAAATGGAAGCAACATTGCAAGGAATATAGTATTAGATCATAATTACTTACAAAAAGGCACAAACTGCTCAAAAATGTCTCATATTAATCAATTTTCTTTTCTCTCGAAAAGTCAAACAGGAATGTTGTTACCAAATTGGTAAATTTGAGGCAGAATTTGACTGTAGAAGAATCAAAAATGTACCAAATTCATCGCAATGTTACTTCTAAAGTTTCAAAACAGATTTAAAATAAAAAATACAAGGGCTGATCTTTCTGCAATGAAAAATTTATGTAACAATGTACACTTTTGGTGATATTTTATCTTCTCATTATTTATGACAACATTGTTTTCAAATATTTTGTTATTATGTAAATTCATTGTAAAGTTTAACCACATATATCATTTAAAATGTAATATTGCTTGGTTTGGAAAATAAATGAATAATTCAGAAATCGAATTTTATTTCGACAATCTATTAATAATAGTGAATGTCTGGGCAAATATAAATTGAGAAAGTCCTTCATCAAATAAAGGAAGAAGAAGATTGACGTATGTGCATATATTTACATACATATACATACTACCCGTTCCTGTCAACGTGTTGTGGTATAATTCTATGTACCCTGTCTTCTTAATATATATGTTTTGTGACTCCAAGTTGACTGAGGTTAGTGTTTAAGATTGTGATTTTACATTTCACAATTGAAGAAATAAAATGTCAGTGATTAAAGGCACTGATAACCACGAAACATATATATTAAGGATAGGTAGCATTCAAAGCGAGAACAACAAATTGACAGATTTGCCGGCAGGCGGCGCCAAATTCAAATTTCAATTAGTAAATTTCTTATAGTTTAAAATATCTGGTAAATTTTATTTTTGCATGATAAATATTAGAAAACTGCGTTTAATGTTATTTAAAATGCAAAAATAAAACATCAGATATTTTAACCACAACGGGCAAGTTCAGTTTTATGTAACATAAATTACATGATAATAGGTATAATAAAAAAATGAGGTAGAAAAATGCTTTATTATTTCACATTTACAAATAAAACAAAAATTTATCTATTTTTTAACAAAAATATAATACTTTTAATTTAATTAGTATACTAACTAAAATCTACCTTTATAAATTCATATTTATTAAATAAAACCAAGGCTTCTAATCACTAGAAAGTTTCTTCTTTTGGGTTGTAGTTTGGGTAATGGTACGGTTTCGGGTCTTCTGGTTTTCCCAACTTTTCTTGGTAAAATTACTTTCCTTACGTCTTCAGCTTCCCATTTCTCCAAAAATTTTCTTTCGGAAACTGTTCGTTCTCAACTTATGCCCTTTTTTACTTTGCCGCATTCAACGACTAAATTTACCCTTTTCTGTGGTTCCTATACACCACAAACATTAGGCATATCTCTCATCGGCTCAATAAGGCCGAAACCGCTTTCATTTCAATTATTCTACACAAATAACCTTCCAACATACTAACCTTGCGTGGAAATTCGTTCTGCGCGGATATGCCGCTGCGAATAGTAAAAACGACACAAATGAACTTCCAACTTGCTAACCTCGCTTGGAAATTCGTTCTTCTTTCCAAGTTGGACACGTGGGTATTAGAATAGTTGAAATAAAAGCGGTTTCGGCCTTATTGAGCCGATGAGAGATATCCATGATGTTTGTGGTGTATAGGAAGCACAGAAAGAGTAAATTTAGTCGTTGAATGCGGCAAAATAAAAAAGGGCATAAGTTGAGAACGAAAAGTTTCCGAAGAAAAATTTTTGGAGAAATGGGAAGCTAAAGACGTAAGGAAAGTAATTTCAGCAAGAAAAGTTGGGAAAACCAGAAGACCCGAAACCGTACCATGACCGTAGTTTGTAGTACTCCCAAAAATAAAGCATGAAAAAGTAAAACCAAAACAATTAGAAAGATTGGTATAAGAAAATTATCATATAATTTGCAAGACTACTTCTACATTCCGACTGAAGATACTACGAGTGAACTGGACATTGTATAGTCATTTATATATAAATATATAAAACATGACATAAACTTTTAAATCAAGCTCCCTCTAATGCGTGCTTTACTATTTATATTATACTATGCCAGTAACGCAACAAAATTAGGTTGAAATGTTTATAGGATTACTTCCAAAACCAAACAATGGACACTTTAACCATAAACTGCTAAGTCAAGTAAATATAGACAATGTTTAGTGAATATTACAGAATTGCATGTGTAAGAAAAACCAGGTCATATATTAAATTAATACCAAATAAATATTGACTACAAAAACTACCTACCGCCAAATTATTGTTTACATCAAATGAAAACCGCCATTACATCCTTCTTCGTATATCGCCCAAACAAACAAATGACTCAATGTTGCCAAAAGACCGAAAAATAAATCGCTCACCTTATTTCTTATTTTCTTGCCAAATCTGGCCAAGATGTGGAAAATCTTTCAAGTGCCAGATTTAGACGGGTACGTGACAACACTGTATAATTCAAATGTCAATTGTCAGGCCAGTTCAGGCGTTGATTGAATACATATTAGATATATATACCTTATGACAAAATGCGTATACCACTTTTCTCTATGCATACTCCAAAATGTTGGTAAGGAAGTGCTGGTACCTAGTGGTCAATAGTAAAACCTCTGAGTAAAACTATTACACTTTGGCAGGGGAAAACAGAGATCTTTATGGTTTTGGTCATTTATCCAAGATCTACACCAAAGTCAAACAATAATTATTTTCTCTTATTGATATGTCCAAGGTCGCCGCGTGATGGGATGGCAATTGGACTGATTTCTATACCCAGGTTTCTTAAGTTTCACTTCAATGAATACACTTTTAAATTATGGAACTTTGACAAAACACCTTTTTCTTATAGAGTTTAAGACATTTTATTAACTTCGAATTTTTAAGCCAAATTCTCATCTTTAACTTGAAATATACTGTTCAAAATTTTCAAATTTTTAGAAAAATTAGAAATTACTAAACGAATGCAGTAAATTTTAAGAAATAACTCCAAATTTAAAAAAAAAAACGTGAAATTTATCCTTTTAATTTACAACTCGTTATTAATTGAATATTTTCAATTTGAAGTCAACATTTTAGGAAAAAGAGAAATAATAATAATAATTGCTAATTTAAAGTTAGAATTTAAAGTAAAAAAATTAAATTTATTTACAAAAATGTTTTCAAAATTTCAAGTTAAACTTGCTACTTTTTTCCTTCGATTCAAAATTTTATTTTTTTTAAATTGTTCCCAATAACTCGCGTTTAAATTGGAAAATTCGAGACATTTTTTTAACAAAATGTTTATTATTCTAGTAATTTCAACTTTTTATAGACGTGTGGAAAATCTCTTTTTATTTTTAAAATCATAACTTTTTCTCAACATTTCGAATTGTAAATTTACAAGTTTATTCTTCTCTTCATATTTCCACTTTAATCACGAAATCGGATTTTTCTAGAAATCTTGTATTTTCGAACGAACTTTTATTTAAAGTCGTGACCGTTATATTTTTTACTCTTCAACTTGAAACGTATCGTGAGCATTTTATATTTTTGATTTTTTACTCTTTAACTCAAATTGTCCGTTGATATTTTACCTGATTATACCCGTTATCCTAATCATTCCATTCCTATTCCGACCGACTAATTCGCAACAGATGGGGTGCTGTACTGATTCATATTTTTCCACTCACGCCTACCTGGCAATTTACAGATTCAGTATGGGACGAAGTTAAGAAAAACCTTAACTTTATAAGAACATAAAATAAATCAGAATAACTACTAAACGAATATAGAAAATTTTAAGAAATAACTCTAAATTTATAAAAAATCGCGAGATTTATTATTTTATTTTATAACTCGTTATTAATTAAATATTTTCAATTTGAAGTCAACATTTTAGGGAAAAAAGAGAACAATTATTGCAAATTTAATTTTTGAAATTTAAAGCAAAAAAATAAATTTATAAAAAAAAACTTTTCAAAATTTCAAGTTGAACTTGATACTTTTTTCCTTCGATTCAAAATTTTATTTTTTTAAAATTTTTGACAATAACTTACCTTTAAATTGGAAAATTCGAGACATTTTTTTTAACAAAATGTTTATTATTCTAGTAATTCCAACGAGTGGAAAATCTCACTTTTTCTCAAAATTTAGAATTGTAAATTTACAAATTTGTTCTTCTCTTCATATTTCCGCTTTAATCACGATATCAGGATTTTCTAGAAATTTTGTATTTTCGAACGAACTTTTAAAAAAAAATTGGAAATTTCGGTATTTAATTAAAGTCGTGAGTGAGATATTTTTTACTTTTCAACTCGAAACGTGTCGTGAGCATTTTATATTTTTTCTTTTTTACTCTTTAACTCAAATTGTCCCTGATATTTTACCTGGTTATGCCCGTTATTTTAATTATTGCATTCCGATACCGACCGACTAATTCGCAACAGATGGGCTGTTGTTCTGATCAGTGTTACAGTGCAAAATACGAAATTACTGAAATTTTGATTACATTCCTGACTTTTTTGAGCAATATTTAAATGTTATATTCCTTGTATTTCGTGACAAATTCAAAATTAAATTGTATTTATTATATATTTGCTTTAATGAGCTTTTAACAAATCAATTTTAACAGAAATTTATTTAAATCATATTAAATAAAATATTTTCTAAATAAAATCAAGACGAATTGGAATTCAATTGTTTTTTCAGCGGAATAATCTTTTTACACTGGTTTATTGTATTAACTAATATTTAAATTTGTTTTAAATTCTTTTAGGAATCTTAAGTTGAATTGAGTTAAAGAAAAATATAACGATTTGTTTATTCCAACAAGAGCATTTTGGCTAATTCAAGCAACAATGCTAATGTCGGACTTGTCATCTACCCAGTCATAAAACAGGTTTTATTTTGCCTGAAGGCTGAAGTGACCCATTACTTAAGAGTTCAAACGATTTCAAAATACTACCCCACCAGCCGCTCATCACTGACGGCTGTCGGAACCTGCAATTACCGTGTCCCTCTATTGGTGAAAAGATTAAACAAAAGGATGCAGAGGACCAGGGATAAGATCAAGTGGACGCAAAGACCATCATTGATTTTGGTGGATGCGTCCTGAAGCAGAGCTCCTGAGCGTCCAAAAATGGCGTACGCTTCTACTCCATTGCTTCCGCCATCTATACTATATTCAATCAACGGTTCAGGTAACCAATACAAAATATTTATAGCTAACCAACATTGAATATGAAAAACCACTTAATCTGACCAAGAACTAGCTCCACCACCCTGCCTGGCGAACTAATGTTCCTGTTTCCCCCCCGCTTCTGCTACCTGCGCCTTGCTGATAACTGATAGAATAACAATCTAACGAAACAAACAATGACGGCGCCACTAGCAGTTATCCTCCCCATTCAGTCAACGACATACTAAACGAAAAAAATGTTAATGCTACCATCTATTGGCCTATTAACCTAGCTATTGCTAGTAGATGGAAGTGCAAATCCTTCAATGCCACCTAAGAATAACATAACGGGATAAATACAACTATATACATTTTTTGCCTTTAAATTTACATTAACCTACATGAAAGTCGATCCGATTCTTAGGATTTTTAAATCGCTTCATTGGATCAATCTAAAAAATCGCCCTCGAGACTTCAAAAATCGATTTTTCGATTAATCGATCTCAGATTGACATCTTTAGTTAAAATAAAGAAACATTTCATTGGAAACATAAAAATTACTTGAAAAACCATTAGAAAACAAGCTACCGAAAATTGAATGGCCAAATTAATTAACGGGGAGTCCAGAAAACACCGACTTATAAACTTAAAACGGAAGTAAACAACGTCGATGGCCGTTTATTGTTTGCATAATAACCGCATTGCCACATCTAATAAATTACGGAAAATGTACGATAAAAAATAAATTTGTATTTATTCGCCAATTACATCTATTATCGCTCTAAAGCTGAATTGCTAAATACCTGCAATGTATTATATTTTATTTTCCATCGTTTGTTCCTTTTTAATAAAATCCGAACGGTACTTTTTGTAAAATATGATAAAATCTAGGGTTTTACTTAAGGCTCAATGTTAAAACCCTGAAATTTCAAATGGTTATCTGTAGCTTTTCAAAAATTAAACTGGATCATTATCTTACTCTAATCTACCAATGTGCCCAATTTCACTAAATTCTATAACCGACAGAATTAACGATTTCTTACCACGAATGGTAATGCTACTCAACATTAGATGGAACTCAAAAATAAATAAAAATTAACTTAAGGAAATCAATTGGTTTTTAATTTAGATAATTATATATAAGCGAAAGTTCCCAATAAATAAAAAACCCATTTTTCTAAAGCAAATAGTCCATTTTCCTAGGGCAAATAGTCCATTTTCGTAAGATTGCTTTCAAAAGTGACAACTTAAAAAATCGATTGAATCATTTTATCGATGTCATAAAATATCGGAAACCAAACATCGATGTCAAAACATCGATATTTTTTTGCGTAACATCGATGTTTTCAAAACATCGACATTTGATGCGCATACCAACTGTCAACGCAAACGTCATGCATCTGTCAATTTAACTGGTCTTGTCTTTGGTCAATTTGTCAAAGTTAAATTGTATTTGGTTTAAATACTTGGATCTCGTCTTGGATCAGTGTATTTTTGTGCTAGTATTTTTGATCCCCGAAGTAAGATTCACCCTTTCGTACCCGTTTTACCAATGAAATTCTTCTCGTTGCAAGCAGGATGACTTCCGCATTGTATCTGGAACATTACTTAGACAGTAAGTAGAACGCTAGCGCTCACTTTAATCTGGTGAAAATTTTGGCGCTTTTTCGCAGGTCTCGAGCATTTGCCGATAGAATTGCAAAGGAATTTCACACTGATGCGGGATTTGGACTCGAGGGCGCAAAGTTTGATGAAAAGCATCGATCAGCAAGCGGACGAATTCCTCAGAAACCAGAATACGTACTCTGCTGATGCAAAAAGGGAAAAATTGGATAAAATACAGAGCCTCTTCAATAAAGCGAAGGTATTGTGGTCATTGTGGATATTTGTGGTCATATTTCCTAAGTTGGTCAACATCTTTGTGCTTTGCCTGCTTTCCTGTGATGTACTTCCAGTTACTAGAACAATTTTCCTGTGAAAACTTTTTCATGTTATGCCCTTATTTATTGCGCCAAACCTATTATGTTATTAATTTCTTTTTCATTTATGAATTTAATTGATGATAATTCTAATTGTAGGAATATGGTGATGATAAAGTGCAGCTGGCTATTCAAACTTACGAATTAGTCGATAAACATATTAGAAGGCTTGACAACGATTTGCAAAGATTTGAATCGGAAATACAGGATAAAGCGTTAAACGCTCGTAATCAAGATGAAGCTTCTGTGGGCAAAAGTAATTTAACAGTTGTGTTATTTCAATTTTTTAATTCACGTTTCTTGTAGAAGGTAGAAAAAAAATAAAAGATAAAGGTGATAAAAAGAAACGTTCTGGTAATTCGAGTGAAGAAGATTCAGCTGGTACAGTTAGGGGTAGTAAAAAGAAGAAATCCAAAGCAAACGCAAGCGGCACCGCTTCAGTTGGAAGTACAGGAAAGGCTGCTTCAGGTGAGGGTTCGTATCATCTCATTTAATTAAAGCAGTTGTAAATCAGCTTTGTTCATCTGTCATCATTTTGAGAAATACTTGTGGTGGCCGTTAGTTTTAATTTTTAGTATTTCAGCTATTGAAGCAGCTGCATTGCCTGGGTTGGCAGGAATCGCCCATCCTAGTGATGTATTGGATATGCCAGTCGATCCAAATGAGCCAACATATTGTTTATGTCATCAAGTTTCATATGGGGAGATGATAGGTTGTGATAATCCTGATGTAAGTTATATATTTTTTTGGAAAGGGAGTTCCAGTTGTAAGTGAGTTTGTTTTAGTGTCCAATTGAATGGTTTCATTTTGCTTGTGTTGGTTTAACAACAAAACCAAAGGGAAAGTGGTATTGTCCCAAGTGTAATATTGACCGGAAGAAAAAATAGTAACTTTGACACACTCTGACAGGGAATTCCGAGGGATCTCATTTATGAAGAAAGTGGAATATAAGTACTTTTTTATAATTTGTACATTCACAATTGATTGTCATATTTATTTTGGTTAAGATGCTAATGTGTTTTATTTATAAGTATACAATTTAATAAACATAATTTGATATTCCCTTTTGTTTTACTTAAAAACTGTATGCAAGAGGAATGGAATAGTTTTTGAAATTATTTGGTTGATTCAATATAAGCGGATTTGTAGTAGGGAAGTTGATCTGAGATCAAAAAATCGATTTTTTCAAGTCTCAAGGTCGATTTTTTAAATCGATGTCAAATATAGGATCAGATCTAATGAACGATTCAAAAATCCTAAGAAATCAAAATTTCGAAATTTGGAGTTTGAGTCGAAATTTCCAGGAATAAAGAAATTTTAATTTTTAAATCAAAATTTAACGAAATGTCACCAAGGTGTAGAAAGGACATCAATTAAAAAAAAAACGTTTTAAAAGGTTCGACTTTTTTCTCAAACTTCGACTTTTATTTAACATTTGCACTTTTTTCTCAAATTTCGACTCTTTTCTCAAACTTTCGACTTTTTTCTGAAAATTTGAACTTTTTCGAAATGTTACAAAGGCGCAGAAAGGAAATCGATTTAAAAAAATATTATTTTTAGAAATTTCGACTTTTTTCTCAAATTCCGACTTTTTCTCGAAATTTTGATCCTAATCACCAAATTTTAATTTAAAACTCGAAATTTCGACTTTTTTCTCGAAATTTCAACTTTAATCTCGAAATTTCTAAAAAAAAGACTAAAATTTGCTAATTAAAAATAGCAATTATTGGTCGCACCCTACTGCCAACTGTCAAGATTGTTGGGAAAGAGGAGTGGTGGGACGTAATTGTCGTCTGCCTAATTTAACCATAGAGTGTGCTTATTATAGAGCGACTTATTTTCGAAATTTCGAGAAAAAATTCGATATTAAAATTGTCACAAATTTCGACTTTTTTCTCAAATTCAGACTTTTTTCTCGAAATTTTGATCCTAATCACAAAATTTTGATTTAAAACTCGAAATTTCGACTTTTTTCTCGAAATTTCAACTTTAATCTCGAAATTTCTAAAAAAAAAGACTAAAATTTGCTAATTAAAAATAGCAATTATTGGTCGCACCCTACTACCAACTGTCAAGATTGTTGGGAAAGTGGAGTGGTGGGACGTAATTGTCGTCTGCCTAATTTAACCATAGAGTGCGCTTATTATAGAGCGACTTATTTTCGAAATTTCGAGAAAAAATTCGATATTAAAATTTTCACAAATTTCGACTTTTTTGTCAAATTCCGACTTTTTTCTCGAAATTTTGATCCTAATCAAAAAATTTTGATTTAAAACTCGAAATTTCGACTTTTTTCTCGAAATTTCAACTTTAATCTCGAAATTTCTAAAAAAAAGACTTAAATTTGCTAATTAAAAATAGCAAGTATTGGTCGCACCCTACTGCCAACTGTCAAGATTGTTGGGAAAGAGGAGTGGTGGGGGAAATTCTGAGATTGAAGTCGAAATTTCGAGATTAATCTCGGCATTTTAGGAAAAAAGTAGAAATTTCATGAAAAAAGTCGATTTTTCGAAAAAAAGTCGACATTTTGAGTGTAAAGTCGAAATTTCGGGTTTAAAGCCGAAATTTCGAGATAAAAGTCGAAATTTCGAGAAATAAAGTTGAAATTTCGAAAAAAATCGAAATTTCGAGAAAAAAGTCGAAAACTCTAAAAATATTTTTTTTAAATCATGTCCTTTTTACGTCTTTGTAAAATGTCGAAATTTCGAATTTTTTCTCGAAAATTCTACTTTAACCTTAAAATGTCAAAAAAAAAGTTGAAATTTTGGGTAATAAAAAATTGAATTTACTGAACGTACCCTTATTATTAAATTGTAAAAGGGTTGGTGCTTAGAATATAGTCTTATATTCTAAGGGTTGATGAAGCTTAACTGTCATCTGCCTAACTTAGCCATAGAATAAGAAATTTCTACTTATCTTGAAATTTCGTGAAATAAAAGTTGAAATTTTGAGTAATAAAAAATTTAATTTACTGAACGTACCCTTAATATTAAATTGTAAAAGGGTTGGTGCTTAGAATATAGTCTTATATTCTAAGGGTTGATGAGACTTAACTGTCATCTGCCTAACTTAACCATAGAATAAAAAATTTCTACTTATCTTGAAATTTCGTGAAATAAAAGTTATAATTTTGAGTAATAAAATATTGAATTTACTGAACGTACCCTTAATATTAAATTGTAAAAGGGTTGGTGCTTAGAATATAGTCTTATATTCTAAGGGTTGATTAGGCTTAACTGTCATCTGCCTAACTTAGCCATAGAATAAGAAATTTCTACTTATCTTGAAATTTCGTGAAATAAAAGTTGAAATTTTGAGTAATAAAAAATTGAATTTACTGAACGTACCCTTAATATTAAATTGTAAAAGGGTTGGTGCTTAGAATATAGTCTTATATTCTAAGGGTTGA
Organism: Dastarcus helophoroides; assembly: GCA_028583605.1. Lineage (NCBI taxonomy): Eukaryota > Metazoa > Arthropoda > Insecta > Coleoptera > Bothrideridae > Dastarcus > Dastarcus helophoroides. Next base: position 11,205,825 of record CM053336.1, on the reverse strand, counting down.
TGAGGCTTAACTGTCATCTGCCTAACTTAACCATAGAATAAAAAATTTCTACTTATCTTGAAATTTCGTGAAAAAAAAGGTGAAATTTCTAGATTAAAGCGACTTTATCTAAGAAATTTCCTCAAAAAGAGTCGACATTTGGAAAATAAAGTTGAAATTTCCAGTTTAATCTTGTATTTTCCAGTTTAAACTTCATATTTCTAAATATATTTTTATAAATGAATACCCTTTCTACATCTTCGTAAAAAACAAAAAATGCATAAATAAAAAAACAAAGCAGGTAATAAATGTGTATCGGGTTTTTCTAATTAGGAATAAATAATTAAAATATAAATATTAGTGTTTAAGAAGAAAAAACTTTCAAAATTAAACTACGACAATTCATCATTATGATTCAATTTTTCTTTTATTAGAAATGTTTAAAAATTTCACCAACAAAGCGATTAATCGGAAATCGATCTTTCAGCACTCAATTTTATCGGGAATCGATACTTTTGCGCCCGATTCGAATCGATCCAAAAATCGATTATTTTAAAAAGGAATCGACATCCCTAATTTGTAGTTTTTTGACCAATATTTTTAATAAATTTCAAGTTAGTCTTAAACCTTTGGGGAAAAAAACTCAAAGCATTGGTTTCTTTTCTCGAAATTTGGGCTTTTCTCTCAAAATTTAGTATTTAAACTTTTGAACATGAGATTATAAAAATCGAAAATTAAGCAAACATTTTTTTCTCGAAATTTTCAATGTTTGACTCGGAAGTAAACACTATGAAATTAAAAATATTCCTAAATGCAATTTCCAGGTGTAACGCCACCTATCAGTCTGTAAATGAAACTATGGAGCAGCTTAAAACTGTTCAATTTTAAAAATCAAATAGTTTTGAGAGTAAGGAATTGTTTGTCGGAGTTGGTTGTCCTCAAACGGTTCGTGCATGTGACATTTTAGAATTGTTCTACTTCATAAGATTCAATTGGAGACTGTGCGCTTTATTCTTAAATTAGTAATTTTGAAAATAATGTACTCATTATGGGGTAACTATTTCATCAAATATTGAAAAAAAATTCAGAAAAAAACTAAACTGTGAGACTCAATATCTTATGAGATGTGATTCTTAAATTAGTAAATTTGAAAATAACGTATTAGTTACAAAATAATGATTTCATCAAATATTAAAACAGAAACACTGGTGGGTAGAATAAAACTCAACTGTAAAAGTCAATATGACCTTAAGGGAAGAATGTCAGCCCTTGATTTATTTGAAAATATAAAGAATCAGGATACAAGTACATGTTTCGGTTCCATATAAATCTATAAATTTGCAATCGCAATATTATAAAACATCTGCCTGTTATAAATATTTTGTATTTACTAAAGATTGAATCAAGGCACGAAAAAACAGTTTTAGAAAAATTTATAAACAGCTAAACATTTAAATTCACAATTAAACCGTACTTCCTTAGACTATTTCAACTCCCGCCAGCAAGAGATAAAGAGAAATATAAAATTGTACCAAAAGTTTAGTACAAAAAGAAAAACGAGGAAACAGAAATTCAACAATGTTACATGATTTGGGTACAATTAAGGAACATTTTTTTTAGTTTTGTGCGCATTGAAAAAGTTTACATTACTTACTATAAATTTTAGAAAATAATTTTTCACCCAATTTTCCTATATTGTTGTACCCAAGATAAAAATGTAACCATGCCCGACAAAGACGATTTTCTAGGCGTCCAAATACGGGCTTCATTTACAATGTTAACTATATTTAAATAATCTTAAGCTACAACGAAATAATAAATATTTTTCTAATGGTTATACAACAATTTGAATAAATAATAACATTGCTTTTCATCTTGCCTTTTTTAAAAATTAAAATAACTTGGAGAAGCACTTCGTAATTGAATAACAAATAATGTTTCGCCAAGTTTTTTTTTTAAGACAAGACGAAAGCAAACAAAATAAAATACATAAAATCTTAACAAACTCCAACAGCAAAAATGTTCCCAAACACAGCGTATTTAATTTATTTTCTGTAAACAGTAACAGATCGCGCCTAGCTCGCATTTAATTTATCCGAGCGCAATCTACCAACAATGGGATGGTGTAAAAATACGCCACAGCGTACAATATTTTGCAATTTAAATTTACGAAGTTGTCTTGTCTATGTAGTAGCGTCCCGATGCGACGCGCAGCCTGTACTATGTCAACATCTTGAAGAACATTATAGCCAAGCATATGTTGACGAAGAGTACCACGATCACCAGCTGTTGGCGCGAGAACCAGTCCTGAAATCGCAATTTTTGTCAAAAGGCTTAAACGGCCGAATGCACCATCGAAAATTTTCGTGTGTATTCTGTGGAATGTACTGCAGCCATAAGCGCTAAAAATGTGGAAAGCGTTAAATTGAACAACTACAAGCAGCAGCCAGTTGTGGAGCAGACGGCTACTATGAAGCAGATTTATCAACAAAGGGCGACTACATTCGAAAAAAAAACCAATTTCGAGATTTTCTAGATTTGGCGGCCGCACACACGTACGGAATTCAGATCAGGTTTCCGAATCAAAAAATTCACTGATTTCTGTTTCATTTCAGTGCTCGAATTTGAATTCCCGATTCGGAAACGAAACCAGGATTTCGTACTACGGTGATCGGTCTAGAAGCATTCTGGTGGTTGTTACTTGAAAGCGTAGATCAAATTTTGCAAGCTGTGCGATAGCCTAAATGTTAGACTCAACCTAGGTAAGAAGAATGACATGAATGTAAAAAATAAGTAAAAGCACATGAGTACAAAGCAGAGTAACTAAGAGGAGCTAACATACCTATGGTTTCTCTGTAAGGCACAGCAAGGAAACAAAAGGTCACATAAAAAGATCATGTCAACCAGATTGGTTAGCTTTTAACTACTCCTGGCGATGTTTAAGCTTTCAAAAGAAGGTAAGATGCGAAGAGTAGTTAAAAATTTCAGTTTCTACTTCAGTACTAAAGTTGAATGAGAAACAAATTTTCGGAAACCTAGGTGAAGTCAAACTAAAGAGTGCCAGTGCCAGGCAATTAGAGAATTAGAGTGTTGTTTCAAAATTTGTATTATTCACGATTTGTCATTTTATCGTCAAATCAATCTCTAGATTTTTCCACTTTTTGCATTACTCTTCGAGAATTGTGCGCTTGCTAAAAAAATTGCAACAATTTGAGATATAAAATGTCCTCCTTTAAAAAAATGTAATGAATACGAATCATATAAAATTAAATGACTTAAACGCACCGACAAAATTCAATTCAAACAGAATTGGTAGTGACAAATCATTTCGATTGTTTACATAAGATGAAATTAATTAGCAATCGTAAATAAAATTAAATTGCGATTAAAAAACTAGACAAACGATATAATCAAGATGACGAACGATAAAATGACAATATTTGTACTTTTGGGGAAAAGTGCCAATAACACCACAAATTATCGATTCGGTAGTGGTGTAGCCTTAACATTTAAATATAAATTTACCTTAACTGGTGGACTGACAAGGTAGAGGAGAGGGTTAGCCCTAAGTCTTTCTTTCTCGTCTTGTTGTCGTCTTATTTCCTCCCTCCTGGCAGAGCCCAAATATGACACCTCCTCTCTGGACATAGCGTTCGTCGCTCTGGGCAACTCCTGTACATCGGGCAGTGATTTTTTACGTTGCAGGGACGTCTGATTCACCAGATTCTAAAACATCCGAAACTTTCAGTCAAATTAATTTTAAACAAAACTTGGCTGATTAAAACTGCTCAAGTGCGACGCCGACTCGCACAGTGGCTCACCAGAAGTAGGACCCTCAGAACTCTCAAGAAAACTCGAAAATTCTGGAAGAAACTCGAAAATTTTGGAAGAAACTCGAACATTCTGGAAGAAACTCGAAAATTGTGAAAGAAACTCGAAAACTCTGGAAGAAACTCGAAAACTCTGGAAGAAACTCGAAAACTCTGGAAGAAACTCGAAAACTCTGGAAGAAACTCGAAAACTCTGGAAGAAACTCGAAAATTTTGGAAGAAACTCGAAAATTCTGGAAGAAACTCGAAAATTATGAAAGGAACTTGAAAATTCTGGAAGAAACTCGAAAATTGTGAAAGAAACTCGAAAACTCCGGAAGAAACTCGAAAACTCTAGAAGAAACTCGAAAATTCTGGAAGAAACTAGAAGACGAGATATTTCGGGTTTAACAGATTAAAGTCGAACATAATTTGGTATTAAATTCTCGGCCTTATTAATGATGAAATTTCGGGCAGGTTTCCTCGACGACAATTACAACCTATCCTTATTTATCGCGTCATCTATCTTTATTTTCGCATCTTACTCGAAGTGCACAAGTTCCAAGACATAATTGCGAGTAGATTGTACTTGAAAAAATTATCGGAAGTCTCGTTTCAATTTTAAAATGGAATTTAGATGAAAACAGTGGAAATTGCAAAAAAAGTAGCAATAAATAAAATTTTTGGGTAACAAAACAAAACTTCGATGGTAAGATCAATATATCTAGAAAAATCTTCAAAAATTAGTATCAATACAAATTTTTTTCAGAAATTTTCCCCAAATTTTTTCAATTATACTATCGAAATTCAATTTGGGCCTTGAAATTTGAAGAAACAAATTTAATTTATTAATTTTATTTATTTAATTTAAGTTAATAATAAATGTATATAAAATAGTAGACATTTCTAGAACAAAGGCGAAATTTCTGGACAAAATTTGTCTCGAAATTTCGGGTTTAAAATCTAAAAATTAGAAAACATTTCCTCTCTACATTTCTAGTTTTAAAGACGATTTTGGTCGAAATTATATCGATGGTAAAGTCAATTTCAAGTAAAATCCTCGAAATTTCGAAATAAAATTAGTATTCTTAAAATTTCTCGATTATCCAGGCCAGCCGGGACCGAATCGAACACACGAATAATAATTCTTTAAGATTTAGAATAATATTTATCTGGAAATTTAAAAAAATATATTTTGAAAATTTTGACTTTGTAAAAATATTAAATTCCAGAAAATCCAAAATAGTATACGCTTTTCGTTAGCACGGTATTTTGTGTGTTTGTTGACGTTTAACTACCGATTTGGTCGTCATTTGCTGAAAATAATAAGTAAACACATAAATCGGGGATCAGCCCAAGCGAGGTCTTTGTGTCTGGTCGACAGACACAGAAAATTCGTCGCCCGGATAAAGCGCGTACGGATTATCAAGGATCTGTTGTAGCTGAAATCGAAATTTTCATAGAAAAACTTAGACAATTTTAATTTAAGAAAGAAAAATGCTTTTAAACATTTTTTTCTTAAATTTTGATTTAAACTAGGAATTTTAAGAATACTAATTTCGAAATTTCGAAGGTTTTTCTCGACATTGACTTTGTCATCCATATAATTTGGACTAGAATTTCGAATGTTCGTGTTTAAAAGTAGAAATGTCGAAAGAAGATTTTTTCCAATTTTTTATACTTCAAACCCCAATTTTGGAGACAAATTTTGTCCAAAAATTTCTAGAAAAATAGTTTTAAACATTGTTTTACTTAAACTGAAATTGTCCAAGTGTTTTTATTGAAATCTCCGTCGAAATTTCGATGTTCACACTTTTGTGTGAACATTTTTTAAAAATTTCAGAAATTTTCAGTTTAAAATAAAAATCTTAGCCAAAATTCGGCTTTAGAATTGGTAGTTTCCCGAAAATCGTCGAAGTTTCGAGAATAAGGTAAATTTTTTGAGTAAAGATTTAAGATAAGATAAACTGTTCTCAAATTTTCGAATTTAAAGTCCCAATTTTACATTAAGTTGTTTGATCGCCAAAAAGAAAAAACTTTTCATTTCTAAAGGAAATTTTTAATTTCAAAACGCGGAAATTAACGTTTAAAAACCTTCAAAAAAATCTCTAAAGTTCAAATTAAAGTCAAAGCTCAGTTTAAAGTCAAAATATGGAGACTGGAGTCGAAAAAGGTGTTAAATTTTTGGAAAAGAATCTCCAAATTTTTAAAAACAGCTTTAGTTTCGAAATAAATGTTTGTTGAAATTTCGAGTTTAAAGCAAAACTTTCGAAATTAGAGAATTTTGAGAACATTCGAATCAAAGTTGACAAAACAAATAATTTAAGATTAAAATTCGATATTTCAACAAATAAAACTAAACTGTCGAGTTAATTAATAGAATTTTCGGGTTTGAACTCGAAATTCCTATTAATAAAATCGAATCTTCAAAATCAAAGCCAAAATATGAAAAAAGGGCTTAAATATTATCAAAGGACACCTTCCTTGAAAGTTCAATAAAAAAAACTTAATATTTCCAGACAGATACTTCCAACAAATCCAACAAACTTCAAACCCCAAATTTGGAGACAAATGTTGTCCAAAAATTTCTAGAAAAATAGTTTTAAACGTTGTTTTACTTAAATTGAAATTGTCCAAGTTTTTTTTATCGAAATCTTCGTGGAAATTTCGATGTTCACACTTTTGCGTGAACAGTTTTTAAATATTTCACTTTAGCCTAGAAATTTTCAGTTTAAAATAAAAATCTTAACTAAAATTCGACTTTAGAATTGGCAGTTTTCCGAAAATCGTCGAAGTTTCGAGAATAAGGTAAATTTTTTGAGCAAACATTTAAGATAAGATAAACTGATCTTAAATTTTCGAATTTAAAGTCCAAATTTTACATTAAATTGTTTGATCGCCAAGAAAAAAAAACTTTTCATGTCTAAAGGAAATTTTTAATTTCAAAACGCGGAAATTAACGTTTAAAAACCTTCAAAAAAATCTCTAAAGTTCAAATTTACATCAAAGCTCAGTTTAAAGTCAAAGTATGGAGACTGGAGTCGAAAAAGGTGTTAAATTTTGGGAAAAGAATCTCCAAATTTGTGAAAACAGCTTTAGTTTCGAAATAAATGTTTGTTGAAATTTCGAGTTTGAAGCAAAACTTTCGAAATCAGAGAATTTTGAGAACATTCGAATCAAAGTTGACAAAACAAATAATTTAAGATTAAAATTCGATATTTCAGCAAATAAAACTAAACTGTCGAGTTAATTAATAGAATTTTCGGGTTTGAATTCGAAATTCCTATTAATAAAATCTAATCTTCAAAATCAAAGCCAAAATATGAACAAAGGGCTTAAATATTATCAAAAGACACCTTCTTTGAAATTTCAATGAAAAAACCTTAATATTTCCAGAGAGATACTTCAAACAAATCCAACAAACTTCAAACCCCAAATTTGGAGACAAATTTTATCCAAAAATTTCTAGAAAAATAGTTTTAAACGTTGTTTTACTTAAATTGAAATTGTCCAAGTTTTTTTTATCGAAATCTTCGTCGAAATTTCGATGTTCACACTTTTGTGTGAACATTTTTTAATTATTTCACTTAAGCCTAGAAATTTTCATTTTAAAATAAAAATCTTAACTAAAATTCGACTTCAGAATTGGCAGTTTCCCGGAAATCGTCGAAATTTCGAGAATATAGTAAATTTTTTGAGTAAACATTTAAGATAAGATAAACTGTTCTCAAATTTTCGAATTTGAAGTCCAAATTTTTCATTAAGTTGTTTGATCGCCAAGAAAAAAAAACTTTTCATTTCTAAAGGAAATTTTTAATTTCAAAACGCGGAAATTAACGTTTAAAAACTTCGAGAAAAATCTCGAAAGTTCAAATTAAAGTCAAAGCTCAGTTTAAAGTCAAAATATGGAGACTAGAGTCGAAAAAGGTGTTAAATTTTGGGAAAAGAATCTCCAAATTTGTGAAAACAGCTTTAGTTTCGAAATAAATGTTTGTTGAAATTTCGAGTTTGAAGCAAAACTTTCGAAATTAGAGAATTTTGAGAACATTCGAATCAAAGTTGACAAAACAAATAATTTAAGATTAAAATTCGATATTTCAACAAATAAAACTAAACTGTCGAGTTAATTAATAGAATTTTCGGGTTTGAACTCGAAATTCCTATTAATAAAATCGAATCTTCAAAACCAAAGCCGAAATATCAAAAAAGAGCTCAAATTTTATCACAGGACACCTTCCTTGAAATTTCAATAAAAAAAACTTAATATTTCCAGGAAGATACTTCCAACATCTCGAAAAAACCCACACAATCAATAAAAAAGAATCTTGGTGCTTAAATTTTGATCAAAGTTCAATTTTCTAATCAAAACTTGAAAATTTCTAGAAAAAATGACAATTTGGGTAATGAATTCAAAAGTTGGAGTATTTCTTAAATAAGTTAGTGGTTTTGGAAGAAAATGTTAAAAACAAAGTCTAGTAACAGTTGAAATTTCGAATTGAATATCAAAATTTCAAATATAAAATCGAGAGTTATAACAAGAATCGTAATATTTCAAAAAATTGAAACCACTATTGATATTTTAGCAAAAAAATTAAAAATTGTAGGATAATCTTGGAATGATACAAAAAAAGTCGAAATGTCGAAAAGAGGGCTCTAAATGCATATAATATAAGAAAATCGTGAAATATTGATAAAATAATTAACATTTCGAGAGAAATAGGTCTGAATTTCGAGAAAAAAGTTAAAATGTTGAGAAAAATTAGCAAAAAGAAATTTCATTTCGAAATTATCAGTGAAAATTTGAAACTTTTTAGTAGAAATATCAAAGATTCTAATGCACAAACCAATAGGTTTAAACATTGATTAGATTCGAAGTTTGGAAACCAAATAGCGGTTTCGATCTTGTTAGCATTCGAGTTGGATAAACCAAACTGACGAGATCTAACAAGATCGAAACCGGTATTTGGTTTCCAAACTTCGAATTTAATAAATGTTCAAGCCTATTGGTCTGTGCATTAGAATCCTTGTCTTCTGGGAACTTTCCTAGAGAGCAACCGCTTTGCTAGGTGGCAGTCTTTCAACTGTTGGTAGTTCAGCTACCTATGATTCACTATACGCGCCTGGAGGGCTGCATGAATTTGTAGTCTAGGTTGCATTCTACTTGCATACAACAATTTAAATTCAAAGATTCGAATGCACAGACCCAACAGGTTTGAACCTTTATTAGATTCGAAGTTTCGAAACCAAATACCGATTTCAATCTTGTTAGATCTCATCAGTTTGGCATATTCAACTCCAATGCTAACAAATATTCTGACAAGTACTAAAGAATTCACGGACGTCAAGCGTGTGACTTCTTAGTACTACCACCTATTGGTCCATAGAGAAACTATGGCCATCTGAGGTTAGACGTCTGAAGTTCATTTTTTTATAGAATTTCTAATTTTTTATTTAAAATTCTAATTTTATTTGAAATTTCCATTAAATTCGACTGTTTTACTTACAATTTGACTTCCTCTGGAAAATGCTCGTCAATTTCGAAATTTTCTTTAAATTCTTCATTCTTTTCTAAATTTCGTGCTTATTTTTTAAAATTCCGTTATTTTTCCGAACGATGGACTTTTTTGAAAATTCCGACTATTTAAAATCTGATTTTTTGGAAATTTTTTCAACCAAATCTCAAAATCTGATCCTGTATGCTCCAGGAAATCTCAATATTTACTCCAAACTTGTCATTTTCTCAAAATTTCGATTTTATTTTCAAACTTTGTCTTTTTTATAAACGACTATTTTTAAACGTTGGCTGTTTTTTAAAAATTGGATTTTTTGGGAAAAATTTTCATTTGTTCTCGAATTTTCGTTTTTTCGAAATTTCGACTATTTCTTTCGAAATGTGTCTTTTTTATTTTTGACCACTCCAAAATTCGCCTTTTCTTTTAGAAATTTGACTTTCTCCAGAAATTTTTCTCCGAAATCTTCTGGAAATTTCATTTTTCTTTCTCAGAATTTCGTTTTTCTTTCCCGAAATTTCGTTTTTTTGAACATTGGTCTTTTTCTGAAAATTTCGACCATTTAAAATCTGATTTTTTAGAAATTTTTCTACCCAATCTCAAAATCTGATCCTGTATGTTCCTGGAAATTGCAATATTTACTCTAAGGTCCTCATTTTCTCAAAATTTTGATTTTATTTTCAAATGTTGTCCTTTTTATAAACGAGTATTTTCAGACGTTGACTATTTTCTAAAAATTGGATCTTTTGTGAAAAAGTTTCATTTGTTCTCGAATTTTCGTCTTTTTCTCGAAATTTCGACTATTTTTTTCGAAATGTGTCTTTTTTATTTTCGACTACTCCAAAATTCGCCTTTTCTTCTTAAAAATTCGACTTTCTGCGGAATTTTCTGGAAATTTCGTTTTTCTTCCTTAAAATTTCGTTTTTCTTTCTCAAAATTTCGTTTTTTTGAACATTGGTCTTTTTCTGAAAATTTCGACCCTTTAAAATCTGATTTTTTAGAAATTTTTCTATCCAATCTCAAAATCTGATCCTGTATGTTCCTGGAAATTTTAGTATTTACTCCAAGCTCGTTTTTTTCTCAAAATTTCGATTTTATTATCAAACTTTGTCTTTTTTATAAACAAGTATTTTCAGACGTTGACTATTTTCTAAAAATTGCATATTTTGTGTAAAATTTTCATTTGTTCTCGAATTTTCGTCTTTTTCTCGAAATTTCGACTATTTCTTTCGAAATGTGTCTTTTTTATTTTCGACTACTCCAAAATTCGCCTTTTCTTCTTAAAATTCGACTTTCTGCGGAATTTTCTCGACGAAATTTTCTGAAAATTTCGTTTTTCTTTCTCAAAATTTCGTTTTTCTTTCTCGAAATTTTGTTTTTTTGAACATTGGTCTTTTTCTGAAAATTTTGACCCTTTAAAATCTGATTTTTTAGAAATTTTTCTACCCAATCTCAAAATCTGATCCTGTATGTTTCTGAAAATGTCAATATTTACTCCAAGCTCGTCATTTTCTCAAAATTTCGATTTTATTTTCAAACTTTGTCTTTTTTATGAACGAGTATTTTCAGACGTTGACTATTTTCTAAAAATTGGATCTTTTGTGTAAAATTTTCATTTGTTATCGAATTTTCGTCTTTTTCTCGAAATGTCGACTATTTTTTTTCGAAATGTGTCTTTTTTATTTTCGACTACTCCAAAATTCGCCTTTTCTTCTTAAAAATTCGACTTTCTGTGGAATTTTCTCGACGAAATTTTCTGAAAATTTCGTTTTTCTTTCTTAAAATTTCGTTTTTCTTTCTCGAAATTTTGTTTTTTTGAACATTGGTCTTTTTCTGAAAATTTCGACCCTTTAAAATCTGATTTTTTAGAAATTTTTCTACCCAATCTCAAAATCTGACCCTGTATGCTCCTCGAAATTTCAATATTTACTCTAAGCTCGTTATTTTCTCAAAATTTCGATTTTATTTTCAAACGTTGTCTTTTTTATAAACGGGTATTTTCAGAAGTTGACTATTTTCTAAGAATTGGATCTTTTGTGTAAAATTTTCATTTGTTCTCGAATTTTCGTCTTTTTCTCGAAATTTCGACTATTTTTTTCGAAATGTGTCTTTTTTATTTTCGACTACTCCAAAATTCGCTTTTTCTTCTTAAAAACTCGACTTTCTGCGGAATTTTCTCTACGAACTTTTCTGGAAATTTCGTTTTGCTTTCTCAAAATTTCGTTTTTCTTTCTCAAAATTTCGTTTTTTGAACATTGGCCTTTTTCTGAAAATTTCGACCCTTTAAAATCTGATTTTTTAGACATTTTTCTACCCAATCTCAAAATCTGATCCTGTATGTTCCTGGAAATTTTAGTATTTACTCCAAGCTCGTTTTTTTCTCAAAATTTCGATTTTATTATCAAACACTGTCTTTTTTGTAAACGAGTATTTTCAGACGTTGACTATTTTCTAAGAATTGGATCTTTTGTGTAAAATTTTCATTTGTTCTCGAATTTTCGTCTTTTTCTCGAAATTTCGACTATTTTTTTCGGAATGTATCTTTTTTATTTTCGACTACTCCAAAATTCGACTTTTCTTCTTAAAAATTCGACTTTCTGCGAAATTTTCTCTACGAAATTTCCTGGAAATTTCGTTTTTCTTTCTTAAAATTTCATTTTTTTTTCTCAAAATTTCATTTTTTTGAACATTGGTTTTTTTCTGAAAATGTTAATTTTTGTTGTTGTTTACAAATAAGATTAACTTTTTCTAGAAATATGATCTGCTTTCGCTTGAAATTTTGAGTTTAATTGCTAAATTTCTATCTTTTTTTTTATCGAAATTTGAATTCATTCAAACTTGAGAATTTGAAGAATAAATTTAACATTTTTAGAAAAATTGGAAATTCCAATTTATAATTTTTTTTTGGTCCCACAGTAGTAGTAATTTTTTAGAAAAATATCAAATTGTAAAAAAGGTTTAAATTTAAAAAGGTTCATTATTTCTTGAAATTTCAATATTTTTCCCAAAGTTTTCTTATTTTTATGCAGATTTGAAGTTTATTTTCCCTAAATTTACACGCAATAATTTTCAGTTTCTTATCAAAATTACAAAATAAAATGAACTTTAAAATATTAAAATTTCGTTAAAAAACTTAATTTCCAAAATAAATTAGAGAGAAATTAAAATTTCTGTAAGTTAAAATATTTTAAAGACAAAATCCCTAGGAAAAATCGAAATTTAAAAAAAAAATCTTTTTATAAAATGTTTAGAGAAAAACACAAATTTCATACAAAAAAAAGAAAAATTTCTTAGAGAAAAAATCGAAATTAAAAAAAATTTGAAATATCTACAAAAAAGTCGAAATTTTTTGTTTTTTTCAAAATGTTGAAATTTTTATAGAGCTTTCAGGATTTTTTCCAAACATTTTTTGTCAAAACTACAAAATAAAATGAACTTTAAATTGTCAAAGTGTCGTTGAAAAAATGACATTTTTAAAACAAATTAGAGGAACATAAAGAAAAATCTGGGGAAGTTGGCATTTCTAAACGAAATTTGGACAACACTTTTAGAAAAAATAAAAATTTCAAGAAAATTTGTTTTTATAAAATATTCAGGAAACTGCAGAAAAAATTAAAAATTCCTAAAAAATCGAACTATCTAAAAAAAGCTCAAAGTTTTTATACAAAATGAGATTTGAGCTAAAAATTCGAAGATACCGTATTGACTTATTTTTTAGAGAAATAGTAAAATGCGAGATGAGGTGAATTCAGATTTTTTTCCTGAAATTGTAATTATTTTCTCAAAATGTTAAGATTTTCAAAAGAAATTTGAGTTTTTTCTTACTATTTTAATTCCTGCTCGAAATATTGGTTTCTTCCTTAAAACTTTAACAAAAATTAGTTTTTGAAAATGTGATTTTGATTAAAATTAAAAATTAAATAGGTTTTTAAATGTCGTTACTTCGTAAAAGAAACCTAAAGTTTCTATAAAAAGAAATCAGAGAAAATCTAAAATGTCTACAAAAAATTGTGTAATGAAAAGTGTTCAAAAAATCTGGAGAAAAAAACTCGTTAGCGAAATTGGGGGTGATGCAGTTCCACAGTGCCTATACGCCAGCTGCCACTGATCCTGGAGTTTACATTTCATTAAAATTTGATTATTCGATTCTTAAAGATCAACATTTCTGGAAAAAATCGAAAATCTGAATGCGAAATTATGTGAAGAAAAAATGTTCGTCAAGGGAGACAAGTTCTTATGCAACGAGTGTTTGGTACCATCAGCACCTTATAGCTGCGTCGTGTGGTGTTTTGGGCTCGTTTTGATGAGGGTTTGAAACGCAATACGACAAAGACTTGGTGCTGCAGCGGAGGTAATATCAAACGCAAGTTAAAAATCTACAGGGAAGAGTTTTGAAGTTTTAACATAAATATTTAAAAATGAGCGACGTGCCAGCTAGATCGATTTTTAAACAACACCTAAACAAAAAAATTTCTCATGAGAAATTTTGTTAAAACCTGATTGCAATTTTTCTGAAATTGGAAACGAAACTTGTTGAGTTCCACAATTTGGAGACCCATCAAACGTACTAGATACACAAGACAAAACAATTTTGGAACGGACTGGTTTTTGGTTACTTCAAAATTTGATTACAAATCTTGTCCCCTGAAACCAAGAAAGATTGAAAAACACAAAACTTGCTCTAACGAGTTTCTGTAGCAAAGCTATCATCTTTAGGGAGATATTGCGATACACTGCTGTTGTCGTATGTTTTAATCTTTCTTGGTTTTAGGAAACAAGATCTGTATATCAAGCCAAAAAAAGTTCTAAAATAAACTTAATTCTTTCATTATTAAATTCAAAAAAGCAATCTGAGTACGACCCAAGCGATAGTGACCTCTACCGGCGGCGTGTCGATCCAACTCTCTGAGGCTCTTCGCGCCATCAGCGCCGGCGAAAACATCAGATTGTCCTCGTCGTCATCTTCCTGGTACCAGGGCATTTCGGCGGCGTTGGTAGGCACCCTTACGAATGTTGTTGAAAGTTTTCGCTTACGCAGCTGGCGTATTACTCACATCACTGACACCGACTGGTGCCAGCGTGCAAATCCTAAAATCGACGCCAGCTCAGCGACGCTTTTAGACGTCCCCGCTCGGACGGGGGACGCCCGTGCGACGACGCCGCCACATCGCACCAAATTCCTCAAAATGTAACTAGTGAAGTATGGTACAGGGCAAACTTGAAAAATTTGTATTTTGAAGACGTAAGACGAAAGCTTAATATCGATAATTGAGCGGTTGGGCCCAGAGTTTGAGAAGAATTCGGACAAATTCCAAAGTCGAAAGTAAATAAACTGAAAATAGTGAGATGATCCATCGCACAATTGAACAATTTGTAAAGTGCCAAATGTTAAGTCATTTAGCCAGAAAGCATATCTCGTTCAGGTTGAACTAACTGCTGGTTGTTTATTATTTTTAGAAACGTGAACTTAAAGCACAGATTGTCTAATTTCGATCGGTCAAATTGAGATGAGGAGACGCCGGCGTCGGATGTTTTAAACTTCAAAAACGCGCGCGCCTCCCAAGAATCTCGAACGATTTCAACACGTCCGGCCGACTAATCGAAGCTCACTTCACCATGTGGTGTGTTTGATGATGCTCTTTTAATGTCCTGTGACTTGAATCAAATATAAAACTTGAAAAGCTGAGGAATTTCGATACTTTTATTTTTGATAATTTGTCAGTCTTGGGTTTTTAACAATATTAAATAATGTCACAGTCTTTTATTCTTAATGTTATTATATGGAATGAAAAAAAATTGAGAATTGAGAAACTGGAAAATTAGAGATTGTGATCTTACCTTAAATATACAAATACAACAATGAATGAGTTTGTTAAAAAAATGACTAAACAGAAACAGAGGCAAAAAGTGAGATTGATCTAGAACAGTGATTCTCAACCAGTGAGTAGTTGGAAGTTCTCGGGTGTCTCGCTGAAATATGAGGTAATAAAAATTCACAAATGAATAATAAGCCTTTATTGGTAGACATTTTTACGATGTTTTTTTTAGATTTTAATCTCAATATCGACGATATTTATAGTATTTTCTGATTTATTTTCATAACCTTCGAAGTTTTAAGAAAAAATTTCAACTTTTTTTCTCAGTATTTTACAGCGCACACTCAGGTGCACTGAGAGAAGGGGGGGAAAGGTGCAAATGTCCCGGAGCTCGATGTGCTGCCAGATTAATAGTTTGTGAATTACAAAAATGTTGAAGCTTTCTTTTTCTCGAAATTTAATGTTAAAAAATAGGTCTTTATGTAACTTTAAATTTTTACTGGAAATTTGCCCTCTTATTCTTATGCTTGGATTTCAAACCCGAAAATTCTTCTAAATTTTGACTTTTTTTTTAAACTTTTTAGTTTTCTTTAAAATATTAATTTCAAATTCGAATTTAAGACATCACAGTTTTTTAATAAATTTCTAAATTTTCAAGGGAAGGTGAATTTTTCAAAAAGTTGAATTCACCAAATTCGAAGATTAGAGAAAAAGAGTAAATTAAAAAAAATAGTCGTAATATTAAAAAAAGAAAATTTGGAAAAAAGAACAAAGTTATCAAAAAAATGTTGTTGTGTTTTTGAATCTTTATTGGTTTCAGAGGACAAGATTTGTGTATCAATTTTTAAAGATAACCAAGGACCAATCCATTCAAGCAAAATTTCGTCTTGTTGCTCAAAATTCGTCTTTTGCTCGAAATTCGTCTTTTCCTCGAAATTCGTATTTTCCTCGAATTGAATATATTTTTCTCGTTTTTTCTTTTAGAAATTTCTACTGCATCTCAAAATCCAATGTTTTATATTCCAGGAAATCTAAACTTTTTCCCCGAAATTAGTCTTTTTCTTAAAATTTAAATTTTTTTCATAATTCGTCTTTTCCTCGAAATTTTTATATTTTTCTCAAATCCGTTTTTTCTTTTAGAAATGCTTACTGAATTTTAAAATCCAATCTTTTATATTCCAGAAAATCTTAATTTTTTTCTTCGAAATTCTTTTTTTCTCAAAATTTATATTTTTTTTCAAAATTCGTCTTTTCCTCGAAATTTCTATATTTTTCTTAAATCCGTTTTTTCTTTTCGAAAATTTTACTAAAAATCCAATCTTTTATGACTTTTATCCAGGAAATCTAAACTTTTTCCTCGAAATTTGTCTTTCTCTCAAAATTTAGATTTTTTTCAAGATCCGTCTTTTCCTCGATATTTCTATATTTTTCTCAAATCCGTTTTTTCTTCTAGAAATGTTTACTGAATTTTAAAATCCAATCTTTTATATTCCAGGAAATCTAAACTTTTTCCTCGAAATTCGTCTTTTTCGCAAAATTTTAATTTTTTTCAAAATTGGTATTTTCCTCGAAATTCGTATATTCCTTGAGTTATCTATATTTTTCTCGTTTTTTCTTTTAGAAATTTCTACTGAATCTCAAAATCCAATCTTTTATATTCCAGGAAATCTAAACTTTTTCCTCGAAATTAGTCTTTTCCTCAAAATTTAGATTTATTTCAAAATTCGTCTTTTCCTCGAAATTTATATATTTTTTTCAAATCCGATTTTTCTTCTAGAAATTTTTACTGAATTTTAAAATCCAATCTTTTATATTCCAGGAAATCTAAACTTTTTCCTCGAAATTCGTCTTTTTCTCAAAATTTTAATTTTTTTATATTTCAGGAAATCTAAACTTTTTCCTCGAAATTAGTCTTTTTCTCAAAACTTAGATTTTTTTTAAAATTCGTCTTTTTTTCGAAATGTCTTTATTTTTCTCAAATTCGATTTTTCTTTTAGAAATGTTTACTAAATTTTAAAATCCAATCTTTTATATTCCAGGAAATCTATACTTTTTTCTCGAAATTCGTCTTTTTCTCCAAATTTAGATTTTTTTCCAAAATTCGTCTTTTCCTTCAAATTTCTTTAATTTTCTGTAATCCGATTTTTCTTTTAGAAACTATTACTGAATTTAAAAATCCAAGCTTTTGTATTAAAGGAAAGCTAAACCTTTTTCTCGAAATTCATCTTTTTCTCAAAATTTTTTTCCAAAATTCGTCTTTTCCTTCAAATTTCTATAATTTTCTCTAATCCGATTTTTCTTTTAGAAATTTTTACTGAATTTAAAAACCCAATTTTTTATATTCCAGGAAATCTAAAATGTTTCCTCGAAATTAATGTTTTTTTCAAAATTAAGATTTTTTTCAAAATTTGTCTTTTTCTCGAAATTTCTATATTTTTCTCAAATCCGATTTTTCTTCTAGAAATGTTTACTGAATTTTAAAATCCAATCTTTTATATTCCAGGAAATCTAAACTTTTTCCTCGAAACTCGTCTTTTTCTCAAAATTTAAATTTTTTCAAAATTCGTATTTTCCTCGAAATTTCTATATTTTTCTCAAATCAAGAGGCAAAAAGTGAGATTGATCTAGAACAGTGATTCTTAACCAGTGTGTCGTTGGAAGTTCTCAGATGTCGCGCTGAAATATGAGGTCACAAATGAATAATAAGGCTTTTTTTGGCAGAAATCTATTGCGCGCTTATTAGATTAGTTATTGAGAGAGAAGTTGTTTTTTTAGTCATAAAAACTGAAAGATAGTCACGTAGTTGTCAAAAAACTCTTAGATCACCCTTTTTTTCACAATACCAAAGGTGTATCGCTACCAAAAACAGGTTGGGAAACACTGATCTAGAAGACGGTATAGGACCAATTTAATCTTGAGTTGCAAACGAGTTAAAGACCTACCTTGGGTGCCTGAGGCGTAGGCGCGCCCGGAATGAATAGGCTTTCAGTCCGCTTGGGCTGGTTAAGCGACGGAATAATGTCCTGCCCCAAGCCCTTCTTCTTCATGATGATCTCCTCGAAGGGCAATGGACTAGGCGATCCCGGGTTACTCCCGACGTTGTTCGCTGTAATTACACCACCGTTTCTCGCCTGCGGATTCGCGTTAACCGTGTTAGAGGGCGCCGGCGTCGTACCTCTAACCGCCGATGGGCCCCGCACGGTTCTGTCCGGAGTCTCCGACGGTTTGACGAACGGTCGATCGATGGAGGCTTGCCGCGAACCCATCGCACTACTGAGTCTACCCGCCGCCCTCGAATACCGATCTACGCTTGAGTCTCTACTCGGCGGCCGTTTGTAATGGTCGAAGTGGTCTATGGAAGATTGGGGACCTAGGTCTCCCAAGTATGGGCGATCGCCTGATACTCGGCGGGACATTCGTCTTAGGTTGCTCGCGGGCGTCGGTTTTTCTTCGGGCGGAACGGAGTTTCGTGTGTTTCTGTTTGTTGTTTGATCGTTATTTAATTTTTCGATGTTGTTTGGTATTTGAGGGCCAAATTCGTGCATTGGACCGGAATTAGAATGTGGATTGAAATAAGGATTATTGGAAGTATTTTCTGGTTGATAATTTCTAATAGGTTGCTGTTGAAGAGGTTGATTTTGATGGGAGTAAGAGTAATCAGTCTGATTGTTATAATAACCCGGATTATCAGTTTGGTTAACCATCGGCTTTTTAATATCGTTAGGTATTTGATTCGTCAAAATTTCATTAGGTACGGGGTTATTTACATTTAAACTTTCGTTAATTTTCAGTTTAGTTTGTTCCCTATAATTTTGTCTAGCCCTCAATCGTTCCAAACCAGGCTGTTTAAAATCTGGAGCATATTGTTTAGCAACAGCTAAAGCAACGTCAGAGTCTAAACGGGCCTGGGCCGCTTCAATGTCCGCCTTTTCGGCTTTATCCCTCGCGTAAGCCGTCCTATTTATCGCGATATCGGCCTTCTGTAGGGCTATTTTCGAAGCCCTTTGGGCCGCGTTCACGGCGGCGTCGATTCGTTCCCTAAATTTCGCGGATCGCATCAAAAAAATTTTCTTTTTCGAACTCGTTATCAATACGTTATTCTTGTATTTACCCTCTTCCTTTTCCCCGTTACTAAACGTAGTGACACCATAACCGTACTTTTTATTGTTGTACCATTCCCCCTCGTACTTTAAACCGTCCGAACGTTCGCTTATCCCGTACCCGGAACGTTTATCGTTCTTCCATTCACCCATGTAGGTTTCCGTAACGCTCGGGTCCATTTGTTCATCCTACAATACGATCTCGTTTAAGATCTTAGGTATTTAATGTTAACATCTTAAATCTGGTACGTCTTCTATATTAAAATTTCGATTTCTATCGAAAAAAAAAAACTAGTTACCTCTACTACGAAGCTAGCATTCGAATCTGATGGTATTGAGGCGTTCGTCATAGCGCTTTGGGCGGAATCCGTACTCATCCATGATGCTGTTGAACCAGTCGATTGTATGCTCCCCAGTGTACCTGCACGTTTTTCCAAATCTCCGGTGCTTCGTTGTTTTTTCAATTTTAAACCCTGGAAACAAAGGGAATAAAAAATTTGTAAGAGAAAGAAGCATCGAGCACGATTCAATGAAAAGAAATTTAATATGTTTCTATTTCAAATAAAATCACGGGTTTCCAATATTGCAACAGACAAGATAGAACAAATATCCCATGGGACATGCAAAGGAACGATCTAGTCGAAAGAAGACGAGAAAAAAATGTATACAGTAGCGCATTAAGGCATCTTGTAGATACGAAATTGATTTATTTCGATCAAAATTACGCCTAAAACTGACGTTTGTATAAATGGAAACGGAAATTTTCAAATAAAATAGGTATAATATTTGATGGTGTCCAGATGTGAGATTCTCACTTTTTTCTTAAATTTGTGACTTTAATTTCAGAATCTCTGGCTTTTCTAAAAGGTTTTTGCATTTTTTTCTTTCAAAATGTCAACTGCAATCTCAAAATATCCTTCTTTTATCGAAATATCCTGATCTTTTTTAACATAAATTCTAGGTTTTTATAAGGTTTATTTATTTTCCCAAAATTTCAAGTTTACTTCAAATGTTTACTTTGAGAGTTTAGATTTTAAGCTAAATTTTTCTAAAAACGTTTGAACATTTTATAACACTTAAAATTGTTTCCATTTTTCCATCGAGACGTCCAATTTAAACCAGATAAGATTCTTTTCTATAACCTAATGGTCGTCCCCTCAAGTTTTTCAGTTTCAGATTTGAATTCGAAATTTTTCTATTCTTCCAAAAATTTCAGCTTTAATTTTCGAAACTACTGCCAATTTTTTCAACATTTTCAGTTTAAACTTCTAAGCTTTCAACTGTAGACTTAAAATTTCGCCCTCAAACTCTAATTTCTGTCGTAAAATTAATATTTTGGGAGCTTTTTCCGAAATTTCATCCGGAACTCAAAATTACGAGATCATTTCTTCAAATTTTTAGTCTAAACATTATTTTCCAAACCTTCACCTCTAAATCTCAATTTTAAACGTAAAATTCCTCAGTGGACATAGAACTTTCACCGTTTTCCTAAAAGTTTAAATTTAAGTCCGAAATGTTATAGCTTTTATTGATTTTTTTTTTAAGTTTTCAGTTTTATCTTCAATTTTTTTTAATTTTCAGCTTTATCTTCAATTTTCAATTTTTTTCTTCTTAAATTTCAACTTTACACTCAGTTATTTTTTATTTCAACTAAATTCAGAAAATATTTTCATGTTAATCTCGGAATTTTGAGTTTAAACTTATATAAATTTGATTTTTCATATATTTCATAATATACAATAAATTTCAAGTTTGTTCAACGATTTTTTTAAATTGCCGCTTTAACTTCAAAACTTAGAGGTAAAGTTAGTGCTTTTTACTTTTTTCTCATTAATTTTGTCCTTAAGCAGAAAATTTTGAATTTTTATGACGTTTTTTTTAGATTTTGATTTCAATATCGATATTTCTAATATTGTTTGATTTATTTTCATAAACTTCGAAGTTTTAAGAAAAAATTTCATTTTTTTTTCAATATTTTACAGTGTACACTCAGGCGCACTGAGAAAGAAGGGAAAAGGTGCAAATACCTCGCAGCTCGGTGTGTTGCAATATTAGTAATTTGTGAATTACTAAAATTTTGAAGCTTACTTTTTCTCGAAAGTTAATGTTAAAAAACAGGTCTATATGTAACTTTAAATTTTTACTGGAAATTTACACCCTTTTTCTTATGCTTGGATTTGAAACCCGAAAATTCTTCTAAATTTTGACTTTTTTTGAAGTTTTCAAAAAAAAATTTTGTGTTTTTTAATCTTTCTTGGTTTCAGAGGACAATATTTGTGTATTAATTTTTAAAGATAACCAAGGACCAGTCCGTTCTAGCAAAAGTTCGTCTTGCTGCTCGAAATTCGTCTTTTGCTCGAAATTCGTCTTTTTCTCGAAATTCGTATTTTCTTCGAATTGTCTATATTTTTCTCGTTTCTTGTTTTAAAAATTTCTACTGAATCTCAAAATCCAACCTTTTATATTCCAGGAAATCTAAACGAAGTTTAAAGACGAATTTCGAGGTTTTTCCTCGAAATTCGTCTTTAGATTTTCTTCTAAATTCGTCTCTTCCTCGAAACTTCTATAGTTTTCTCAAATCCGTTTTTTCTTTTAGAAATTTATACTGAATCTCAAAATCCAATCTTTTATATTCCAGGAAATCTAAACTTTTCTCTCAAAATTCGTCTTTTTCTCAAAATTTAGATTTTTTTTTTTCAAAATTCGTCTTTTCCTCGAAATTTCTATATTTTTCTCAAATCCGTTTTCTCTCTTAGAAATTTATACTGAATCTCAAAATCCAATCATTTATATTCCACGAAATCTAAACTTTTTTCTCGAAATTCGTCTTTTTCTCAAAATTTAGATTTTTTTCCAAAATTTGTTTTTTCCTTCAAATTTCTATAATTTTCTCTAATTCGATTTTTCTTTTAGAAATTATTACTGAATCTTAAAATCCAATCTTTTATATTCCAGGAAATCTAAACTTTTTCCTCGAAATTCGTCTTTTTATTCAAAATTAAAATTTTTTTTTCAAAATTCGCCTTTTCCTCGAAATTTCTATATTTTCCTCAAATCCGATTTTTCTTTTAGAAATTATTACTGAATTTTAAAATCCAATCTTTTATATTCCCGGAAATCTAAACTTTTTCCTCAAAATTCGTCTATTTCTCAAAATTTAGATTTTTTTTTCCAAAATTCGTATTTTCCTTCAAATTTCTATAATTTTCTCCAATCCAATTTTTCTTTTAAAAAAATTTACTGAATTTATATTCCAGGAAATTTAAAGTTTTTCCTCGAAATTCGTCTTTTTCTCAAAATTTAGATTGTTTTCAAAATTCCTCTTTTCCTCGAAATTTCTATATTTTTCCCAAATCCGTTTTTTCTTTTAGAAAATTCGTCTTTTCCTCGAAATTTCTCTATTTTTCTTAAATCTGTTTTTTCTTTTGGAAAATTCTACTGAAAATCCAATCTTTTATATTCCACAAAATCTAAACTTTTTCCTCGAAATTCGTCTTTTTCTCAAAATTTAGATTTTTTCTTTCAAAATTCGTCTATTCCTCGAAATTTCTATATTTTTCTTAAATCCAATTTTTCTTTTAAAAATTTTTACTGAATTTATATTCCAGGAAATCTAAATTTTTTCCTCGAAATTCGTCTTTTTCTCAAAATTTAGATTTTTTTCTAAATTCGTCTTTTCCTCGAAATTTCTATATTTTTCTCAAATCCGTTTTTTCTTTTAGAAAATTCTATTGAAAATCCAATCTTTTGTATTCCAGGAAATCTAAACTTTTTCCTCGAAGTTCGTCTTTTTCTCAAAATTTAGATTTTTTTTCAAAATTCGTCTTTTCCTCGAAATTTCTATATTTTTCTCAAATTCGATTTTTTTTTTAGAAATTATTACTGAATTTTAAAATCTAACCTTTTATATTCTAGGAAATCTAAACTTTTTTCTCAAAATTCGTCTAGTTCTCAAAATTTAGATTTTTTTTCCAAAATTCGTCTTTTCCTTCAAATTTCTATAATTTTCTCTAATCTAATTTTTCTTTTAGAAATTTTTACTGAATTTAATAGTCCAACCTTTTATATTCCAGGAAATCTAAACTTTTTCCTCGAAATTCGTCTTTTTCTCAAAATTTAGATTTTTTTCCAAAATTTGTCTTTTCCTCGAAATTTCTATATTTTTCCCAAATCCGTTTTTTTTTTAAGAAAATTCTACTGAAAATCCCATCTTTAATATTCCAGGAAATCTAAACTTTTTCCTCGAAATTCGTCTTTTTCTCAAAATTTAGATTTTTTTTCAAAATTCATCTTTTTTTTATAAAATTCTACTGAAAATCCAACCTTTTATATTCCAGGAAATCTAAACTTTTTCCGCGAAATTCGTTTTTTTCTCAAAATTTAGATTTTTTCAAAATCGTCTTTTCTTCGAAATTTCTATATTTTTCTCAAATCCGGTTTTTTCTGTTAGAAATGTTTACTGAATTTTAAAATCCAATCTTTTATATTCCAGGAAATCTAAACTTTTTCCTCGAAATTCGTATTTTTATCAAAATTTAGATTTTTTTTCCAAAATTCGTCTTTTCCTTCAAATTTCTATAATTTTCTCTTATCCGATTTTTCTTTGAGAAATTTTACTGAATTTAAAAATCCAATCTTTTATATTCCAGGAAATCTAAACTTTTTCCTCAAAATTCGTCTTTTTCTCAAAATTTAGATTTTTTCAAAATTCGTCTTTTCCTCGAAATTTCTATATTTTTCTTAAATCCGTTTTTTCTTATACAAATTTCTACTGAATCTCAAAATCCAATCTTTTATATTCCAGGAAATCTAAACTGTTTCCTCGAAATTCGTCTTTTTCTCAAAAGTTAGATTTTTTTTCAAAATTCGTCTTTTCTTCGAAATTTCTGTATTTTTCTCAAATCCGTTTTTTATTTTAGACATTTTTACTTAATTTTAAAATCCAATCTATTAAATTCCAAGAAATCTAAACTTTTCCTCGAAATTCGTCTTTTTTCAAAATTTAGACTGTTTTTCAAAATTAGTCCTGTTAAACAACAGTTCTCAAAATATTTTGGTAAATCAAGAAAAAATGTAAACAAAAAAAAACCAAATTTTGAGAAATAAGGAAATTCAAACTAAGGCTAAAAAAAATTACATTTCAAGAAAAAGTCGAAATTTTTAGAATAAAGTCGAAATTACCAGAAAAATGATTTAAAATAAGTGGAAAAAGGACAAATTGTGCAAAATGTCGAGAATTCGAAAATAACCTGACCCTTTATTAATGAAATGATCCCTGACCCTTTATTTAATGTAATTATCATTTCGATAAAAAGAATTTTGAATAACAAATCGAACCTTCCAAAGAGTGGTAATTGAAAACAGATCTAAGTTTCCAAAAAAGTCTTATTTAGAATGACATTTAAAAAAGTAAGGCGAATTTAAAAAAGTTTCTTAAAAAAGTCCAAATTTCTTAGAGGGAGTTCAATTTTCAGGTAATAGTACAATTTTAAATTAGTGGTGATATAAAAAAGAGATTAATTCTGAGAAGAAATTGGAAACCTCAGAAAAAAAGTTGAAATTTGGAGAAAGGGATAAATTTTGAAATAGAAGTTGAAATTTTGAGAAATAAGTTCTCCGAGTTGCATAAATTTTAACAAATCGAACTGAATACTGAAGATGTGAAGAAAACGAAAAAAATAACGAATAATTTTTGTGCATTACAATCAATTCATATGAAGATTCATTTCATGTAAATAACATGAAAATCATTTTGGTGGAACGGACTCGTCCTTGGTTATCTTCAAAAATTGAAATACAAATCTTGTCCCCTAAAACCAAGAAAGATTAAAAAACACAACAAAGGTTGTAGAGCAAAAACACAACAAAGGTTGTTCTAGAACCTTTAAACACAACAAAGGTTGCTCTACAACCTTTGTTTGCTCTACAACCTTTAAAAATTGAAACACAGAACTTGTCCCCTGAAACCAAGAAAAATTAAAAAACACAACAAAGGTTGCTCTAACGCGTTTCGACAGCCAAGCTGTCATCTTCAGAGAGAAACTGTCGAAACGCGTTAGAGCAACCTTTGTTGTGTTTTTTAATTTTTCTTGGTTTCAGGGGACAAGTTCTGTGTTTCAATTTTTGAAGATAACCAAGGACCAGTCCGTTCCATCAAATCTACAACCTTTGTTGTGTTTTTTAATATTTCTTGATTTCAGAGGACCAGGTTTGTATTTCAATTTATGGAAATGATAATTACGAAGACTTCCACGGTTTTCCATCGGTATTGCACCGTGTCATAGATTTACTAAAAGCTTCGTAGGGGGCTTTGTCAGGAGCAAAAGCCATAATAAATGAAAATTTCAAAAAATACAAGTATACAATAAACGAAAAATAAAAAAAATGGTGATAGCGAAAAAACAACACATTAGTTCTCCAATGAAGAGAAGTAGTTTTCTTTGCTTTGACCAACTCACACTCTGCGTTTACAACTGAGTTCACACTTACCATAAGAATGCCCTTTTTGATGTTCCCCCCAGATCCCACAGATCTTCTCCTTGCTGTGGGTTCGGCCGAATTCATTTTGAGTACGAAGCCGCCCCTACTGTCGTCAACCCTTCTATCTCTCTTCTCCACGGCCTCCGGAGGCGCCGCGTTTTCCACCTCCGTGCTCCGAAGCGACGTGAGGGACGCCCTTAGAGTCTTATTCGCACGGTATTTGGATGCTTTTCCGAAAGGGGGCGCTTGTTCTGACGCCGTACCCGTGCCGCATACCTCGCATCCATTGCCCTTGGTAAGTTCCTGCAATAGAAAGGTCAGGTTAGATGGTCCGATGTTTCTAAAAAATTCGATTTGGAAATTTTTTTTCAAGATATTCGGAAGTTTCAACTTTAAAATTAGAATTTTGTGATTAAAATCGAAATTTTAAGTAAGAGAATGGTGGAAATTTCTAGTTTATTTGGAGAATAAATCTAAATATCGGAACAATTGATGATTTTTTAGAAATTCCTACTTATTTCAGAGTTTCAAATTTAAAATTGACATTTCTTAATTTTTGTTAATTCCAACGTAAGTCTTGAACTGTCAAGAATAAAACCGAAATTCTCAGACCAATGTCGACAAAAAAGAATCAACATTTTAACGTTAAATTCAACTTTAACTCGGAAATTCGATTCCGTTTTGAATCAACATCAAAATTTCAACTTAAAGACCAATTTAAGGTTAACATTTTGGTTCTTTTCTTTGACTATTATTTATATTACCTAAGGTTCTTTTATGTTGACATTGGTATGAGAATTTCGGTTTTATTCTGCCCAAAGGATTATACGAAAAAGTCGACGATTCGAAAAAAGGTCGAACGTTTTAACTGTTAAAGTCAAAATTTTGAAAGGAAGTCAAAACCTTGAAATATTTTAAAAAAATTGTGCACAGAAGTGGTGAACATACCAGGAAAAAATCGACACAAGTTTAAATTTGAAATTTCCAAAGTTGTTCTTAAAACTCGAAATTTGAAATCAAAATTTTTGCAAAACAATCAGAAATGAAATTTTTATGTACAATTTATCAAAGTTTGAAGTTTAATTTTTAAATTTCTAAATTAACTTTCTACAAATTAGGGTTTTCAGATCGAATATTTGGGTTTTACATCGAAATTCCAGGGGCCTGGGGCGTCTAAGTTTGGACCTAATTCGGTTAATTTGGTAGCATCTGAATTTTAATCAGCTTAAGTTACTGACCGAAGGAATATAAACATAGTAAATAAAAGTGTTAATTACTGAATGATTAATACAGAGAAGCATTCACAATTTGTTGATTTAGTCGGCTGGAATGAAAGCTTAAACAACTTCTCAATATTTCGGGATCATTTCCAGGGAATTCGCGTCAGATTGCTCCGTTAAGCAACCCAAGTACAACTTCAATTATCTGAACTCCCACAACCAGATCGCTTTGAAAAAGAAAATCATTTTATAAAACCAATAATTTGAAACGTCTAAATAACTGACCTTTGCTAAAATGTTTAACAAATAGTACAATTATTTTGCATTGTTTTAAAAGAATTTACAATTTTTCCATTCAATTGTCGAAATATTTGGTTATCCTAATCATATCCAGTCTTCTAAATAATGCAAGTTATACTTTATTTCGTACTTAAACAAAATCATTTTACAGATCCATGGGTTAAGCTTCTAAAATAAGAATCGAATTTCCAAAATCAATGCACGAACGTCTTGTGCTTTTATTTTTATTTGCGATTTAGAAATCTTGGATAGCGCGCCAAAGTAACGATAAAAGTTTTATTGGCATCGATTACGGGGCAATTAAACGGCGATTTTCCGATGATATACGTGGAAAGTGCGTCACGGACCCTAGGAAATCCTATAATGGATTTGTGATTGCAAACATTGCGGCTAGAAATGCAAACAAACGCTCCAAACAAATCGCCAATTTGATCGATTCTGTATAGTTAAGTGAAATTTAAAGGAGGGATGATTTTGTCAAAGAACTGATTTCTTATTGTTTAGTTAAAATGATGGGGGTGCTAAAGCAATGTCTAAATTACACAGCTGGGTTATGAGGACAGTGGAACATGGAAAATGCAGCAGGAAGTAAAACGAGGAAAGACGGGAGGGATTTCGTCCAGTTGGATAACTCTGGATCGATGGGGACTACTTCCAGTCTTTTATCCGCAGAGGGATGCCAGCATTACCCTTTTGCGCTCTACTGCATGACGTACATGACCGTGTTTACAACCTAAATCCTTACTAATATATAAATGTGAAAGTGTGTTTGTCTGCTTGTTTGTCCGCTTTTCACGGCTCAATTACTGAGGTAATTTTGACGAAAATTGGTTTAGACATTCCTTATGATGCGAAGTACTACTTTCTATCCCAAACTTACATCCAGAGAAACTTTTATAAAATGTAAAGAGAAAGAAAAATAAGAGTGTCAACACTGTCATCTATATTTTGATAGCGGCCTCTCTTCTTAGGTCCTTGAATTATTACCACAAAAGTAGGCATCTGTATTATCGATTTTAGCAATATTACGCTACCGGCTTCAGTTCTGAATTGAAAATTGCGCCTTAATTTAAAATTCCATTCAATAGTATTGCAGTTATTTATTCAAGTTTGCTGACGAAATTGCGAGCAACAGCTACTTAAAATAAATCTCTCCGTCTTTGTGTTGCTTTATTTCTTTCGATTTAGAACCGTCAATATCTGTATATTTAAAAAATTCAAAATATGTTTACACCAGGTCTTAATTTGACAACACTTTTTTTCTTTTTTTAATTCTTCGAAGACACCTCGACATAATTTTACCATCAAATTAGGTCAAATATTCGAAAGAGTCTGGAATTTATAGAGAAAAACTTTCGAGAATTGAACTTTTTGACATTTAGAAATTAAGAGTAAAAAAACATCGAAATTTTCAACAGACCAAAGACCCTGAGTAGAGCTTGTTAAAAAAAAATAGAACTTTTAATTCGTGTATCATTTGTTGAAGTACATTCGAAGTTTCGACAAAAGTTCGAAATTTCGAGTTAAAAGATAATAATTTGTAAAGAAAATCTCAAAATTCCTGGCTTAAAATCGAAATTCTTGGCGGAAAAGTAAGAATTTAAAGTTTCATTTCAAAAGTTTTGCTTAAAAACCAAAATTTACTGAAAAAAAAGTGTTTAAACCCGAAATATTAAAAAAAGTAGAGACAAATTCAAAATATGTATTTGTCTTGGATTTAAGTCGAAATTTCGAAAACAAGTTAAAGAAATAGAAGGAAATCGAAGAAAAGAAAATTTAAAAATAGGAAAAGAAGAATTGACATTTAAAGATTACAGTAGAATGTTCGAAAATGAAAAGTCAAAATGTCTAGGAAACATAAAAATTTGCAAACAAAATTGAAAATATTAGAAGCTTTGGAGTTTAATCTCAAAAAGGTTTTAGTACAAGTTTCCAAATAAATTTAAAGAATTCGAAGAAAAGATAATTTAAAAATTTGAAAGAGATTAGAAATTAGAAAGAAAATTAAAGTCAAAAGTTCGAAAATGAAAAGTCAAAATGTCCAGAAAACATAAAAATTTGCAAAGAAAGTTGAAAATATTAGAAGCTTTGGATTTTAATCTCAAAAAGGTTTTAATACAAGTTTCCAAAAAAATCTTAAGGAAATCAAAGGACATCGAAGAAAAGATAATTCTAAAATTGAAAAGAGATTAGAAAGAAGATTAAATTCAAAAGTTCAAAAATGAAAAGTTAAAATGTCTAGAAAATATAAAAATTTGCAAACAAAATTAAAAATATTAGAAGCTTTGGAGTTTAATCTCAAAAAGGTTTTAGTATAAGTTTCCAAATAAATTTAAAGACATCGAAGAAAAGATAATTCGAAAATTGGAAAGAGATTAGAAATTAGAAAGAAGATTAAAGTCAAAAGTTCGAAAATGAAAAGTCAAAAGATCCAGAAGACATAAAAATTTGCAAAGAAAGTTGAAAATATTAGAAGCTTTGGACTTTAATCTCAAAAAGATTTTAGTACAAGTTTCCAAAAAAAAATTAAGGAAATCGAAGGACATCGAAGAAAAGATAATTCGAAAATTGGAAAGAGATTAGAGATTAGAAAAAAGATTAAAGTCAAAAGTTCAAAAATGAAAAGTCAAAATATGTAGAAAACATAAAAATTTGCAAACAAAATTGAAAATATTAGAAGCTTTGGAGTTTAAGCTCAAAAAGGTTTTAATATAAGTTTCCAAATAAATTTAAAGACATCGAAGAAAAGATAATTCGAAAATTGGAAAGAGATTAGAAATTAGAAAGAAGATTAAAGTCAAAAGTTCGAAAATGAAAAGTCAAAATATGTAGAAAACATAAAAATTTGCAAACAAAATTGAAAATATTAGAAGCTTTGGACTTTAATCTCAAAAAGATTTTAGTACAAGTTTCCAAAAAAAATTTAAGAAAATCGAAGGACATCGAAGAAAAGATAATTCGAAAATTGGAAAGAGATTAGAGATTAGAAAGAAGATTATAGTCAAAAGTTCGAAAATGAAAAGTCAAAATGTTTAGAAAACATAAAAATTTGCAAACAAAATTGAAAATATTAGAAGCTTTGGAGTTTAAGCTCAAAAAGGTTTTAGTAAAAGTTTCCAAATAAATTTAAAAAATCGAAGAAATGATAATTCGAAAATAAGAAAGAGATTAGAGATCAGAAAGAAGATTAAAGTCAAAAGTTCGAAAATGAAAAGTCAAAAGATCCAGAAGACATAAAAATTTGCAAAGAAAGTTGAAAATATTAGAAGCTTTGGACTTTAATCTCAAAAAGATTTTAGTACAAGTTTCCAAAAAAAATTTAAGGAAATCGAAGAAAAGATAATTCGAAAATTGGAAAGAGATTAGAGATTAGAAAGAAGATTAAAGACAAAAGTTCGACAATGAAAAGTCAAAATATCTAGAAAACATAAAAATTTGCAAACAAAATTGAAAATATTAGAAGCTTTGGAGTTTAAGCTCAAAAAGGTCTTAGTAAAAGTTTCCAAATAAATTTAAAAAATCGAAGAAAAGATAATTCGAAAATAAGAAAGAGATTAGAGATCAGAAAGAAGATTAAAGTCAAAAGTTCGAAAATGAAAAGTCAAAAGATCCAGAAGACATAAAAATTTGCAAAGAAAGTTATAAATATTAGAAGCTTTGGACTTTAATCTCAAAAAGATTTTAGTACAAGTTTCCAAAAAAATCTTAAGGAAATCGAAGGACATCGAAGAAAAGATAATTCGAAAATTGGAAAGAGATTAGAGATTAGAAAGAAGATTATAGTCAAAAGTTCGAAAATGAAAAGTCAAAATGTTTAGAAAACATAAAAATTTGCAAACAAAATTGAAAATATTAGAAGCTTTGGAGTTTAAGCTCAAAAAGGTTTTAGTAAAAGTTTCCAAATAAATTTAAAAAATCGAAGAAATGATAATTCGAAAATAAGAAAGAGATTAGAGATCAGAAAGAAGATTAAAGTCAAAAGTTCGAAAATGAAAAGTCAAAAGATCCAGAAGACATAAAAATTTGCAAAGAAAGTTATAAATATTAGAAGCTTTGGACTTTAATCTCAAAAAGATTTTAGTACAAGTTTCCAAAAAAATCTTAAGGAAATCGAAGGACATCGAAGAAAAGATAATTCGAAAATTGGAAAGAGATTAGAGATTAGAAAGAAGATTAAAGACAAAAGTTCGACAATGAAAAGTCAAAATATCTAGAAAACATAAAAATTTGCAAACAAAATTGAAAATATTAGAAGCTTTGGAGTTTAAGCTCAAAAAGGTCTTAGTAAAAGTTTCCAAATAAATTTAAAAAATCGAAGAAAAGATAATTCGAAAATAAGAAAGAGATTAGAGATCAGAAAGAAGATTAAAGTCAAAAGTTCGAAAATGAAAAGTCAAAAGATCCAGAAGACATAAAAATTTGCAAAGAAAGTTATAAATATTAGAAGCTTTGGACTTTAATCTCAAAAAGATTTTAGTACAAGTTTCCAAAAAAATCTTAAGGAAATCGAAGGACATCGAAGAAAAGATAATTCGAAAATTGGAAAGAGATTAGAGATTAGAAAGAAGATTAAAGTCAAAAGTTCGACAATGAAAAGTCAAAATATCTAGAAAACATAAAAATTTGCAAACAAAATTGAAAATATTAGAACTTTGGAGTTTAAGCTCAAAAAGGTTTTAGTAAAAGTTTCCAAATAAATTTAAAAAAACGAAGAAAAGATAATTCGAAAATAAGAAAGAGATTAGAGATCAGAAAGAAGATTAAAGTCAAAAGTTCGAAAATGAAAAGTCAAAATGTCCAGAAAACATAAAAATTTGCAAAGAAAGTTGAAAATATTAGAAGCTTTGGACTTTAATCTCAGTACAAGTTTCCAAAAAAAATTAAGGAAATCGAAGGACATCGAAGAAAAGATAATTCGAAAATTGGAAAGAGATTAGAGATTAGAAAGAAGATTAAAGTCAAAAGTTCGAAAATGAAAAGTCAAAATGTCCAGAAAGCATGAAAATTTGCAAAAAAAAGTTGAAAATATTGAAAGATTTTGAATTTAACTTGTTTTTGTTCTAACAAAATAGAACCTTGAAGTTGAATATAATTTTTCCACTTACATTCGAAGTTTCGACAAAAATTTGAAATTTCTGAATAAAAATTCAAAATTTGTAAAAAGGACCTCAAAATTTCTGATTTCAAATCGAAATTTTAGGCAGAAAAATATTAATTTAGATAATTAACTAGCTTATACCCGCGTCTCTGCATAAAAGAAGAAAATGAATCACCTTTTTGAAAATTTTGAATTATTTTGAAGAATTCTAATTTTATTTTTTGACTCATTTTGAAAGTTACGACATTTTAAAATATCCATTTTCTTCAAAATGTTGACCTTTTCTGGTTCGACTAACAAAATTTCTACTTCTTCTCGAAATTTTGACTTAATTTTGGGAATTTCGACTTTCGAATTGTTGACTTTTTGAAAACTCCAACTTCTTTAAAATTCTAGCTATTTCGTACTTTGATAATTTTTTGGAAACTACTTTTTTTGGTTATTTTAGTCCTTATTACTAATTTTCTTTTCTGAAAATTTCAGTTTTTGAAATTTTTCCTTTCAAAATTTTTATTTTTTTAAAATATTTTGGCTTTATCCCGAAGTTTTGAATTTTTTGAAAAATTTTGACTTCTTCAAATGTTTTTGATAATTTTGACCTTTTTTTAAAATTCCGTTCAGGTTGTTGAGAAAGTACGCATTTTTTAAGTTTTGTTACTTAAAATTTCAATTGTTTTGCGAATCTGACAGTTTTTAATTCAATGTTTTAATACATTTTATTTCATTTTTTAAAACCTGAATTTTTTGAGAGTTTCCGGCTTTGAAAACAATGACTCACTTGAAAAATTAGATTTTTTTAACTCAAATGTGTTTCAAATTTCGGCTGTTTCTCAAAATTTTGAGTAAATGACTTTTTTTGAAAAATATGACTTTCGATTTTTATTGAAAATCTCGACTTTCGATTTTTATTGAAAATCTCGACTTTCAATTTTTATTGAAAATCTCGACTTGCTGAACATTTTTCGACTTTATATTTTTGAAAACTTCGAAATTCATATTTTTTGTTGTTTTTGATTTCCACTTTTTTAAATTTTTAACTTTTGTAAATTCAAACCCTTGTACAATTTCGCCTTTATTAAAGATCTCGATTTATTTTGGAATTTTTTATGAACATTTTGGGATCAATTTATGATTTCGTCGCAAAATTTCTACTTTTTTCAAAATTTTCATGTTTTTATTTTTTTACATTTTTCCAAAATATTCACTATTTTTAAAAATGTCCACATTTGAGATGAATTTTTGATTTCCTCTCAAACCTTCTATTTTTTTTTTAAATTTTCATATTTTCCGACTATGCTGAAAATTTATTTCTTTAAAAACCTCTACATTTTTCCAAAATATTCACTCTTTTTAAAAATGTCCACATTTTGAGATGAATTTTTGATTTCGTCGCAAAATTTTTATTTTTTTCAAAATTTTCAAGTTTTTTTTTATAAATCCGATTATGCTGAAAATTTGTCTTTTTGGAAACCTCTATATTTTTCCAAAATATTCAAAAATTCCCACCTTTGTTCAAACTTTTCACTAATTATCGAAAATTTGACTTTTTTAAAAAATTCTGCCTTTTTTTCAAAAATTTTGACTGTTTCTCGAAATGGCGCCTATTTATGCTGTAAATTGGACTTTTATTTGAAGAATTCGACTTTTTTAAAAGTTTGAACTTTTTTGAAAACTTTGATTTTTTTCAAACTTCCCGACCTTTAGAATTTTTTGAAATTTTCTTTGGAATTTTTACATTTTTTTGCAAATTTTAACATGTGATCAAAATGTGGACTTTTTCTCGAAGTTATGCTTGTTCCAGAATTTAAACTTTTTGGAAATTTCCCTTTTTTTCCGACAGTTTCCCTTTTTTTTCGAAATTTCAAGAAACCTTTACCATTTTTTCATTTTTTTTTAAATTTTATACTTTGTCTTGAAATTTCAAAATTTGTAACCTTGATTATTTGAAAAATTCACCTTTTGCTGAAAAAATTAAATTTTTTTAAAGAATTTTTTGAAATTTTCTTTAGAATTTTTACATTTTTTTGCAAATTTCGACATGTGATCAAAATGTGGACTTTTTCTCGAAGTTATGCTTGTTCCAGAATTTAAACTTTTTCGAAATTTCCCTTTTTCCGAAATTTCCCTTTTTTTTCGAAATTTCAAGAAAACTTTGCCATTTTTTCAATTTTTTTTTTTAATTTTATAATTTCTCTTGAAATTTCAAAATTTGTAACTTTGACTATTTAAAAAATTCACCTTTTGCTGAAAAATTTAAATTTGTTTAAAGAATTTTTTTAAATCTTCTTTAATATTTTTACATATTTTGCAAATTTCGACATGTGATCAAAATATGGACTTTTTCTCGAAGTTATGCTTGTTCCAGAATTTAAACTTTTTCGAATTTTCCCTTTTTTTCCGAAATTTCCCTTTTTTTCGAAATTTCAAGAAAACTTTGCCATTTTTTCAATTTTTTTTTAATTTTATACTTTTTCTTGAAATTTCAAAATTTGTAACTTTGACTATTTAAAAAATTCACCTTTTGCTGAAAAATTTAAATTTTTTTAAAGAATTTTTTGAAATTTTCTTTAGAATTTTTACATTTTTTTGCAAATTTCGACATGTGATCAAAATGTGGACTTTTTCTCGAAGTTAGGCTTGTTACAAAATTTAAACTGTTTCGAAACTTCCCTTTTTTTCCAAAATTTCCTTTTTTTTTCGAAATTTCAAAAAAACTGCCATTTTTTTCAATTTTTTTTTAAGTTTTATACTTTTTCTTGAAA
Organism: Dastarcus helophoroides; assembly: GCA_028583605.1. Taxonomy (NCBI): domain Eukaryota; kingdom Metazoa; phylum Arthropoda; class Insecta; order Coleoptera; family Bothrideridae; genus Dastarcus; species Dastarcus helophoroides. The sequence continues at coordinate 11,170,751 of CM053336.1, read as the reverse complement.
TTTCAAAATTTGTAACTTTGACTATTTGAAAAATTTACCTTTTGCTGAAAAATTTAAATTTTTTTAAAGAATTTTTTGAAATATTCCTTACAACTTTTAAATTTTTTTTGTAAATTTCGACATGTGATCAAAATATGGACTTTTTCTCGAAGTTATACTTGTTCCAAAATTTAAACGTTTTCGAAATTTCCCTTTTTTTCCGAAATTTCCCTTTTTTTTCGATATTTCAAGAAAACTGCCATTTTTTCAATTTTTTTAAAATCTTATACTTTTTCTTGAAATTTCAAAATTTGTAACTTTGACTATTTCAAAAATTCACCTTTTGCTGAAAAGTTTAAATTTTTTAAAAAAATTTGACTTGTTAGATTACGTAATTACGTAAATTACGTAATTCTCCAGATTTTACACTTTTTTCGAAATTTCTCCTTTTTTTCGAAATTTCAACGTTTTCTTGAAATTTCTCCTTTTTTCGAAATTTCAAGAAAAAGGTGAACATTTTTTAAAATTTTTTTGAAATATCTCCAAATTGCGAAATTTGTAACTGACTTTTTGAAATATTTGCCTATCCCTGAAAAATTTTTAATTTCTTTGAAGAATTTGACTTGTTAAATTACGTAATTTTAAAATTTTGAATGAGTTCTATAAAACAAATTCGAAACTCAACTAAATTTCGATTTTAAAGCTGACATTTTAGAAAGAAATATTTTGTCAGGTTTAAACTGATCAAAAAAAAACGAAATTTAGAAGAATTTTTCCAGTTTAAAATCTAAATAGGACTTTTGAAAAAACAAGTAAACAATGAAATTTTGACTTTGATTTAGAAATTACGATGTTTAAATAGAAATGTAAAGGAACATTTTTTTCCACATTCTGAAACTTCTTCTCGAAATGTCGACTTTATTTCCAAATTTTGCTTTTGAACTCAAAATTTCGAGAATCAATCTGATGGATATTGAAAAGTTTTTCTGACTTTAATTCCTGCATTTCCACTCTAGTATAAAAATTTTAGCTTTAAATATGAAATTACAACTTTAAACTCCTTTCCAGATTTTTTTTTATTATATATAATTTTTCTTCAGTGGTTTATCTGTTTTTTTTACTTTAATACAAAATTTTTAATTGTAAAGTTGCAATTTTAAGAAAATAATTAGATAAGGCAAATTTGCGCTTGTTATTCTAAAATAAAAGTGAGATTTGTAAAAATAATGTTGACAATTTTGCGATTTTAATTTTCAAAAAATTTGAATTCAAAACTTCAGTAATAAATAACAAATTCGAACAAGGTCAAATTTTAAATAAAAGAATTGAAAATGTTAGGTTTTCTTTAAGGATATTTTAAGAAAATCTTTCAATTTGTTTTGATTTTTTTTTAGTTTTGTCCTTAAATGTCGACATTATGACATTATTCAAATATGATAACGAAGGCTTCCACCGGGATTGGACCGTGTCAAAGAACTATTAAAAGTGTTCGACTCAGAAGAGTTTCGCCTCTGGTATGGTGGACATACTGAGTTACCGTGCTCTTCTGTCTAAACTTTCTTATCCTTTGTACCAATTTTCAATTCAGAAGAGTTTCGCCTCTGGTATGGTGGACCTAGTGAGTTACCGTGCTCTGATGTTTTAAAGTTGGCCTTTTCATTCTTTCATTTTTGCATATTCCCTCATATTCCTCTTTTCATTTATTGTTTCTTTTCTTTGTTCCTGAAGAAGCCCCCTACGATGGTGGGCGAAACGTCGAATACTTTTAGTAGTTCTTTGATTCGGTTCAATCCCGGAAGATGTATATCTTGACATTATTCAAACTTTAGGAAATATTTGGAGCTTGAAAGAAACTTGAAAATTACTCTAAATTTTGTGCAAACATTTTTGACTTGTCAAACTGTCTAAAAAATTGTTGCCCCACATTTCCATTTAAATATGAGAATTTCCGAATTAAAGCTAACATTTTCAGTTTAAAATTTAAATGTTTAAAATCATATATTAAATTTTGTAAAACCACAAAATATGCATTGATCAAATGCAAAAATTTAGATAAATTCGTGTGGAAACACATTCATCAACAAATTCAGTTCAGCAACCTTAAATACAGTCGCGTGTATCATTCATTGCTTACAGTTTAGGTAGTTTTTAAAGCTCATTTTTGCCACCTTGGAGGCTGAATTTTAAAAAGTCCTTTATTAATGCTCTCCTGCGTTTTATGAGGAACAAATAGGTGAAATTCCACGCTCTTAAATTCACCACTTTGAGCATTCTCTGTCAGTCAATGCTTAGAGATTTATTAATTAGATTTCGAACTTTTGAGATGAAACTTGCAATTCAAAATCTACAGAAAAAATTTTAATTTTAAACCCGAAATATTCAAGAAAAAAGTCGAAATTTTAGATAAATTTGAAAATACTTGTGCTAGATCAAGTGAAACTTTCGAAGAATTCAAAGAAAAAAATTCCAATATTGGAAAACAATTGACATTTAGAAACTAAAATTGAAATTTCGGAAACTAAATGTGCAAAAACATCCATATTTAAATAAAAATATAAAACCATATAAAAAAACTTTCGTATTCAACTTGGTTTTTTAAAGAAAACGAAACTTTTAATTCGCATGCACTTTTTGACTTATACGTTCGAAGTTTTGACAAAAATTCGAAATTTCGTGATAAAAGTCCACAGTTTGCAAAAGAATATTGTAACATTTCTAGTATAAAGTTGAAATTTCAGTTGGAAAGTAGGAATTCAAAATTTGATGTCAAAATTCTGGGGTAAAAAATTCACAGAAAGAATTTTAAGCTTATACTCGAATATTTCAGAAAAAAGTCACAATTTCGAAATAAAATATTTGTATGTTGCGATTTTGAAAAATAAGTCCGGAATTTATAAAGAAAATTGATAACGAAGGCTTCCACGGCCAGAGTCAGTACAGGATAAACTTCTTCCGGGATTGGACCGTGTCAAAGAACTACTAAAAGTGTATATGTAAGTGTAATATGAGGGAATATGCAAAAATGAAACTCTTCTTCAGAAGAGTTTCGCCTCTTGTATGATGGACATACTGAGTTACCGTGCTCTTCTGTCTAAACTTTCTTATCCTTTGTACCAATTTTCAATTCAGAAGAGTTTCGCTTCTGGATGGTGGACATACTGATTTACCGTGCTCTGATGTTTTGAAATTGGCCTTTACCTTCTTTCATTTTTGCATATACCCTCATATTCCCCTTTTCATTTATTTTTTCTTTTCTTTGTTCCCAAAGAAGTCCCCTACGATGGTGGGCGAAACGTCGAACCCTTTTAGTAGTTCTTTGACACGTTCCAATCCCGGAAGAAGTATATCCTGTATAAAAAAAATTATTCGAAAATTCGCAAGAATAACTTAGAAATTAGGGTTGAAATTTTGAAAATTAACAGTTAAAATGTCCAGCAAAGTCCAATTGAAAATATTAAGATTTGAGAAATCAAAATTTTCTAAAATCAAAGAAGTCTCAGTAACATTCAAATTCTAGTCGACGACTAAAATTTGAAATTTTGACAATACGTCGTTTCTTTTTTTAAATTCTCATGCTACACTTCTGATTTTTATTTTTTTTACAATTTATACAAATAACATTAGAAACTTTGAAAATACGTTTAATAATAACGAAATTTCGAGAAAAAGCTTCATAACAGAAAGGCATATCAGCAGAATTTGAAATTGACAGGAGGTTTCTTCAGATAGCAGTCGATGACCTGGGTAACGAAAATGGCTCTTAAAAATGTCTAATTGATTACTTAAAGTAGACAGAGGGCAGCTAATACATGACCCTTTAGAAACTAACTGGTACATCAGGATTTTAAATTAAAAAAAGTAACAATAGCATTAGGCCAACCAACATTTTCATCCTCTAGCTTGAAACGTCTTGGAAACAATCCAATAACTGACGTTCTAATAGAAATATTTCAGCTCTTTTTTCAGTTTTGTGCCATGGACGCAGCTACGCTTCTTGCTACGAAAAACCTTCGATTTTTATAACGAAATTACTTAGTTATTGGTAAAAACTTTTTTTTGCGAATTATTTTACAGACTGATTCAAGAGGAAATTTTTAGAAGAATTCTCACAAATCCATTTTCTGATTGTACTATTAAGATCCAAAAAAGTTACAACATTATTGCTCTGATAAACAAAACGTCAAATCCTGAAAGTCTTGAGACTTAAAAAGTACTTTTGTAGTTGGCCCATTTGTTCCAAATGGGAGATAAAACAGGAAAAATTCAAAACTAGATACGCATATCAAGTTCGGACGTTGGAAAATTTCAGATGATGAGAATTCTGAAGTAGTTCGCATCCGCTTCTATCTTTAGCCTAAGAAATTATTTACTTAGATTGTCAATGGTCAGCAAATAACTTCAATTTGCCAAATATATCACCGCCGCCTAATAATAACCCAGCAGCCGTTAAAAATGTACTGTGACGTTGACAAAAATAACCTTCTGAAGAAAGTAGCAACATTTTCAAAGCTAAAAACTGCAAGCTTGGCTAGTTAGTCGTCCTAAACACTCGAAATTTATTGGGTTTGAAAACTGAGAAATAATGAAGACTAGCTAATCCTTTTCTATTAATGGTTTGATCAGACGAATCACGCAAGTCGTTTAACCATCTTTTTTTTTATTGAGCGAAGGGGCTCCAAGGGCTTCTAAAGTACCCAAATGTTGTTACAACAACCAACTTATTTATTAATAGCTTATTTATATTGTTTCTTTAAACCTATAGGGCGAATGAGTGCGCTTACCATCATCAGCGTATGTTTCTGAGCCGTAACCATCCTGTAGCCCGTTGGCCCAAGTTCCTTCGTATTTTGCAGTCGATGTATTCGATTGTCTGACGCCGTATCTACCCTTAAAACCTTGCGTCCATTCTCCCCTGTATATCCAACGTCCCCTTGTTTCTACACCCAGTCCGTGCCTTTTGCCATTTTGCCATTTTCCTTCGAAGCAACTGCCACTGCAACAGAACGATTTCAATGACAAATTTGCTCGCCAATTACAGTGTTTTGACTAGTCAGTCGGAATAATCAACTTTCGCTAGAAACGGTCAAAGACATTGAACTTGAGCCACGATTTACATGATCAGGTAAAAATTGTTTATATGGTAACATCCGCAATTTTTATATTTAAAATATTTATATGTGCACATTGTTTATCATTTGTGGAACATTAAGGATATTCAGTTTTTTGTTTTAATCTGAAATTTTTAATTTCCAACTTTATTCTTTTTAAATGATGATATTTGTACCTAGTAATTTCTCTAAGGACACCCCTGAAACTGTGTTGATTTGAGGAGGTGATCCAATTTTTTAAAATCAATATTTTGGTGTTTACTATGAAATATTTTTTGTCATCGATATGTTTCACGTACATTAAATAAAATCAATAATCAAACATTAACAACCGATAACAAATGAACTCTTGAATCGGGAAATTTTCCTCCGCATTGCTTTAGAATGCGTCAAAATCGATATATTCCCAGAAGTAGTAGTGAAAAATCCCAATCGGCGGATGATTTTTAAAAATGATTATGTCACGTAAATTTTGTAATATAGAATTCATTAACCCGGGAATCCATTTTATTTACAATTACGACAAATCAAGTTCATCGCAGTGTATTCGTTTGCAAAACACCAAGGCGTGACTCCATATATCAAAACAAAATTCCAGATGCACCTACAGAAGCTCCTACAGATGCACCCACAGAAGAACCCACTGAAGCACCTACAGAAGCACCTACTGAGGCACCAACTGAAGAACCTACAGATGCACCTACAGAAGCTCCTACAGATGCACCCACAGAAGCTCCTACAGATGCACCCACAGAAGAACCCACTGAAGCACCTACAGATGCACCTACAGAAGCTCCTACAGATGCACCCACAGAAGAACCCACTGAAGCACCTACAGAAGCACCTACTGAGGCACCAACTGAAGAACCTACAGATGCACCTACAGAAGCTCCTACAGATGCACCCACAGAAGCTCCTACAGATGCACCCACAGAAGCTCCTACAGATGCACCCACAGAAGCTCCTACAGATGCACCCACAGAAGAACCCACTGAAGCACCTACAGAAGCACCTACTGAGGCACCAACTGAAGAACCTACAGATGCACCTACAGAAGCTCCTACAGATGCACCCACAGAAGCTCCTACAGATGCACCCACAGAAGCTCCTACAGATGCACCCACAGAAGCTCCTACAGATGCACCCACAGAAGAACCCACTGAAGCACCTACAGAAGCACCTACTGAGGCACCAACTGAAGAACCTACAGATGCACCTACAGAAGCTCCTACAGATGCACCCACAGAAGAACCCACTGAAGCACCTACAGATGCACCTACAGAAGCTCCTACAGATGCACCCACAGAAGCTCCTACAGATGCACCCACAGAAGCTCCTACAGATGCACCCACAGAAGCTCCTACAGATGCACCCACAGAAGCTCCTACAGATGCACCCACAGAAGCTCCTACAGATGCACCCACAGAAGAACCCACTGAAGCACCTACAGAAGCACCTACTGAGGCACCAACTGAAGAACCTACAGATGCACCTACAGAAGCTCCTACAGATGCACCCACAGAAGCTCCTACAGATGCACCCACAGAAGAACCCACTGAAGCACCTACAGAAGCACCTACTGAGGCACCAACTGAAGAACCTACAGATGCACCTACAGAAGCTCCTACAGATGCACCCACAGAAGAACCCACTGAAGCACCTACAGAAGCACCCACAGAAGCTCCTACAGATGCACCCACAGAAGAACCCACTGAAGCACCTACAGATGCACCTACAGAAGCTCCTACAGATGCACCCACAGAAGCTCCTACAGATGCACCCACAGAAGCTCCTACAGATGCACCCACAGAAGCTCCTACAGATGCACCCACAGAAGAACCCACTGAAGCACCTACAGATGCACCTACAGAAGCTCCTACAGATGCACCCACAGAAGCTCCTACAGATGCACCCACAGAAGAACCCACTGAAGCACCTACAGAAGCACCTACTGAGGCACCAACTGAAGAACCTACAGATGCACCTACAGAAGCTCCTACAGATGCACCCACAGAAGCTCCTACAGATGCACCCACAGAAGAACCCACTGAAGCACCTACAGATGCACCTACAGAAGCTCCTACAGATGCACCCACAGAAGAACCCACTGAAGCACCTACAGATGCACCTACAGAAGCTCCTACAGATGCACCCACAGAAGCTCCTACAGATGCACCCACAGAAGCTCCTACAGATGCACCCACAGAAGCTCCTACGGATGCACCGACAGAAGAACCCACTGAAGCACCTACAGAAGCACCTACTGAGGCACCAACTGAAGAACCTACAGATGCACCTACAGAAGCTCCTACAGATGCACCCACAGAAGAACCCACTGAAGCACCTACAGAAGCACCTACTGAGGCACCAACTGAAGAACCTACAGATGCACCTACAGAAGCTCCTACAGATGCACCCACAGAAGCTCCTACAGATGCACCCACAGAAGCTCCTACAGATGCACCCACAGAAGAACCCACTGAAGCACCTACAGAAGCACCAACAGAAGCTCCTACAGATGCACCCACAGAAGCTCCTACAGATGCACCCACAGAAGCTCCTACAGATGCACCCACAGAAGAACCCACTGACGCACCTACGGATGCACCCACAGAAGAACCCACTGAAGCACCTACAGATGCACCTACAGAAGAACCTACTGAAGCACCTACCGAGCCACCTACCGAACCACCTACCGAGCCACCTACCGAGCCACCTACAGAAGCACCTACTGAGGCACCAACTGAAGAACCTACAGATGCACCAACAGAAGAACCTACAGAACCTCCTACCGAGGCACCTACAGAGCCTCCTACCGAAGCACCTACCGAACCACCTACAGAGCCACCTACAGAAGCACCTACTGAGGCACCAACTGAAGCTCCCACAGACGAGCCTACTGATGCACCTACAGATGCTCCTACGGAAGCACCTACTGAGGCACCAACTGAAGAACCTACAGATGCACCAACAGAAACTCCTACCGAGGCACCTACAGAGCCTCCTACCGAGGCGCCTACAGAGCCACCTACAGATGCGCCAACTGAAGCACCCACAGACGAGCCGACTGAAGCACCCACAGACGAGCCTACTGATGCACCTACAGAAGCTCCTACAGAGCCTGCTACAGAGCCAACCACAGAGGAATCAACGGATACACCTACCGAAGATTCCCACGCAGCAACAGCTCACGATGCTGATGATCCTAGAAACTTTATGTTCATTCCTGTTATCGCTTTCGAGAAGCCACCCACTTGTCTCTCGGTAGATCAATTGAAAGAGTATCTGTTCAAAGCGTTTTCTTGTCCATTGGCCACAAGAACGAAAAGAAAAGCTACGTAATTTAGTATTTATTTAGATATTATTTATTTGTATACGCGTTTTGTTTAAATAAAGAGAAAATAAAACATATGTAAAAGATTAACACTTTGTTATATTTCACAAGAAATTGTTAATGTCTCACTGATTTCGGCTGGTTCATTACCAGGAATGTATGGTAATGTGAGAAAAAAATGAAGGGACAAGTGGCACGAGTCGCATTTTAATCATTTTCGATTTTTTAAAACTTCATATTTTTTGACGGAACGGACTGGTCCTTGGTTATCTTCAAAAATGGAAATACAAATCTTGCCCCCCTGAAACCAAGAAACATTAAAAAACATAACAAAGGTTGCTCCACCGCGTTTCGATAGCCAAGCTATCATCTTGAGAGAGTATCTCTGTTGTGTTTTTTAATTTTTCTTGGTTTCAGGGGACAAGATTTTATTTCAATTCTCTCTCCTATCTATAGAGTCTAGAGTCATTGAAATTCATTCATTAATGATTATTTATTTCTAATCAATACTTTAAATGAAGATGATCTATATAAAATATCAAACTATGTTGTGTAAACTATGCGATTTTCAAAAAAATCATGATGTTTCCTTCTTCTATCTGCCTCTATCCTATTTATTATAACAAATTATCGAATGAATTTGTTGATACCACAATTCGTTCAAGAAGGAACTGAAACATAATATGTTGATTAGGTTGATAACTGACATAAATGGTAGGTGCAAATAGCAAGGGAAGCTACCCTTGCAGAATTTACTATCAACTTTTTCTCAATTTTTTTGGTGGAACGGATTGGTCCTTGGTTATCTACAGAAATTGATGTAGAAATGCTGTCTCCTGAAACCAAGAAATATTAAAAAACACAACAAACGCTTGCTCTAACGCGTTTCGATAGCCAAACTATCATCTTTAGAAACATATTCAGTATTTCTCTGAAGATGATATATTGGATATGAAACACCGAGAAGATGATGGCTTGGCTATCGAGACGCGTTAGAGCAAGTGTTTGTTGTGTTTTTTAATCTTTATTGGTGGTCTATAATGCTGTCTCCGGAAATCAAGAAATATTAAAAAACACAACAAACGCTTGCTCTAACGCGTTTCGATTGCCAAACTATCATCTTCAGAGACATATTCAGTATTTCTCTTAAGATGATATATTGGATATGAAACACTGAGAAGATGATGGCTTGGCTATCGAGACGCGTTGGAGCAAGTGTTTGTTGTGTTTATTAATATTTATTGGTTCCAGCAGAGAAGATTTATATATCAATTTAAAAACTTTTAATTAAAGCTCGAATTTTTTATATGAATTCTTTAAAATTTGCAATTATTCTCAAAATGTGAACTCTATTTTTTTAAGTTGAATTTTAAGCTTGAAATTTTTGAACTCGAAAATTTAAGACTTTTTTTTAAATCCTAGAATTTAACTCGAATAAAAAAACTGTCATTTTCAAAAATGGTGAATAAAAAATATTTCCTAAATCTCGAGTTTAATCTTGAAATGTCAAATTGACGACTCCAGTTTTTAAGTTGAATTTTAAGCTTGAAATTTTTGAACTCGAAAATTTAAGACTTTTTTTAAATCCTAGAATTTAACTCGAATAAAAAAACTGTCATTTTCAAAAATGGTGAATAAAAAATATTTTCTAAATCTCGAGTTTAATCTTGAAATGTCAAATTGACGACTTCAGTTTCAAAATAAATTTTCAGCTTTGAGGGGAATCCCGTACTTGAAAATTTAAAATTTATTCTATTCCATTGGATTCATTTATATGAAAAGTTTAAGAAAAAAATTCAATAATTCGGTTTACGGTCCAAATATCTTAATTAAAGTCCAAAAATCGAGCATAAGCTTTAAATTTGAAGAATTTCTTTTCCATACTTTTTTTAAAATGGGTTATTTTTTCTCAAAATTCCAAGCAATTTTAATTAGTTTTCTCACACTTTCGATTTAAAATGTCCAATCTAGGTTTTCAATACGTGTTTTGATTTGGTTTCTTATAATTTAATTGTTTCCCGTTTTTTCAATTTGACTTAAAATTAGAATGTTCATTCTTTTACACAAAATTTTATCGAGATTTCGAGATTATATTTCTCAGAATTCTAAGCCTAACTTTTAATTTTAGGCCACATACAAAATCCGAAATCTCTAAAAAATAAAAAATTAAGTGAAACGATGTAAAAAATAATGAATCAGCGAAGTTTTAAATTAATAAATAATAGCAATACATTAACTTTAAACTCCAAATTCTGATATTAAACTCGAAGTTTCAACTATATATTATAACATTAAATAAATATTAGTAAAAAAAATAAGTAAATATTCTTGACTTGATGTTTTGTCAAAATAAAAATTTTGAAATTTCAACGCTTTCTTCCTAGGTCAGCTTCCCTGTTTATGAAAAGCATGATTCGCCATTGGGAGGTGCTTGATATAATGGGGAAAATTTTGTATTATTCGTTACAAATTGAAAACTGATTTTTAATTGCCTAACTATTGCCAAGATTTCTAGAGTAATTGTGCCTCTTAACTCTGATGTGTAAAATTTTAACATTTGTGAGAATTTAGATATAAAACGATTATTTTCTACGGGATCCCCCTCACATCCTGTGCATTTTATTATTTAAAATCGATTTTGTATGGTCTTCCAGACCTAGTTTAAGATTCCCATTGGTCTAGTTCACTTACAAAACATCGTATTATTTTCTACGGGATCCCCCTCACATCCTGTGCATTTTATTATTTAAAATCGATTTTGTATGGTCTTCCAGACCTAGTTTAAGGTACCCATTGGTCTAGTTCACTTACAAAATATCGTATTCTTTTTCATTTATCTTATAAATGATTTTTCTTGTGTTTCATCTAATCTTTCTTTGTTGACTAATATTGAACTTATTATTTGTTTGTTAACGGGTTAAATTATGATTCTTTAATATGTATTACAAATCTCGTTACTTATGTTTAAGCAGCATGATCAATAATAAACTGACAGAATAGATTAACGTTATTCTAAACGAACTATCTCCCAAATGACGCTCTTCCTCCAATGAAACACCACAAAAAATAAACTCGACGAAATTTATAGAATGAAGCCAAAAGCTTTAACGTAATACCCATGTAATTTTAGTAACCGCTGGGAGCAGTAGGGGAATCTACATTCTCGAGTATTTCCCGAGTGAGAGAAAATAGAATAATTGTCGACTATGACTAATCGAACAAACCTTCTGTACCAAATTTTTTTACGGTAAAAATTCGTTATTTTGAATGAATAAATACGTCAAACGGCAACCGATCAATCCCCATAGCTAGCGAGCCAACAACCCGACGCTTATTTTTAGACGACGACGCTCACAAAATGTTAGGTACGGGGAACCTTCGAAAATTACACGATGGACCTGATGATAACCGAGGTTTGAATTTAAATACCAGGAGAAATGACCCATGATCTGATCAATTCACAACTGTGACTATCCTGTTATAGTGGCGGGGAAAATATGAAGAATTCTGGTAAATCCAGCAAAATAAAAACAATGAAATACAGATTAACCTTCGACTTAGACCCTCAAAATGCGTATCCTCAAAATGAATCAAATATAGTAGGAAATTTGCAAAGGTGGGACGTCTTAGGCAAAGTTAAATTATTCTTTTTTGCCCAAGTTATATTCTGAAAGCAATCGTTTTTTTTTTTTCAACAGAAGATGGTAAACAATTTAACCAACTATACAGCGGCTGAAGAAAAGGGCAGCGCTCCCGAAATAAAACATTCATGAAGAAATTACAAATTATTTTGCTCTTGGAACACTGCAATATTTTTCTTTCCTCAAGTTTTTAATGCAATCCAAATACAAATCAAAATACAATGCAAAGTTGTTGAGGTATGAAAATAAGAGCTGGAAATGAAGGCAGATGGCATTTTAAGACGAGGATAAGTGTGTAATTATCGAGAAAAAATTCTGCTTGATAAATGATTCCAGAGTTGGAAGTTCTGTAGAAAAAGAGTGGCCATAAATAGAAGTCTTATTGCGCCTAGTTTGACTGGACAGTGAATTTGCTCCCACCATATTGTAATCCTTAAGGATGTTGCTCTTAGATTGATCAGTTTTTGCAAAGATCTCCCATGAAAGAACTTGCTGAAAAGATAAGAGTGTGATCCAGTCTCTGGGGGGGACTCTGTCAAAGTTGTATCATCAATTAAACGAATAGTTCTCCTTTAAATTGAATCCAAAAGGCTAGTCGAGATGTCAAAGTTGTATCACCAATTAAACGAATTGTTCTCCTTTAAATTGAATCCAAAAAGGCCAGTCGAGATGTCAAAGTTGTATCATCAATTAGACTAATTGCTCTCCTTTAAATTGAATCCAAAAAGTCCAGTTGAGACTGAAATTTAAACATGAGAAGAGCGTTGGTCCAACTTTGGCTTTATAAAGGATGAGAATTTGATGCGATTAGCTGGAAAAGAAAAGCAAATCTTTTGGGAGGTTGATGTTATGACGCGCACAAGAAAAGTGGGTGCTTGCATTTACTCCTAAGGTAGCCAGATTAGATCTCGTAGGAAGGATTTTGCAGTCCACGCTGGATGTACTACCCCTAACGGTTTAAAAAAAAATCTTAAGTTTTTGTAGTCAATTAGATGCTTCTTTCCCCATTCCAGAACGATTTCCAAATCACAATTAATCATCTGTATCTGCTTATGATAACGAAGGCTTCCACAGCCAGAGTCAGTACAGGATATACTTCTTCCGGGATTGGACCGTGTCAAAGAACTACTAAAAGTGTTCGACGTTTCGCCCACCACCGTAGGGGGCTTCTTCAAGAACAAAGAAAAGAAACAATAATTGAAAAGAGAAATATGAGGGAATATGCAAAAATGAAAGAATGAAGAGGCCAGTTTTAAAACATCAGAGCACGGTAACTCAATATGTCCACCATATCAGAGGCGAAACTCTTTTGAATTGAAAATTGTTGTAAAAGATAAGAAAGTTTAGACAGAAGAGCACGGTATGTCCACCATACCAGAGGAGAAACTCTTCTGACAGGAAACAGGGAAAAGGAAGCTTTATATAACATTCGTCTGCGTGATCACTCCCGAAGATTTCCGATGGTTGGTTTCCAGATGGAGGAAAGCATGTAACCGTCGTCTCTGTTGATGTTTTTGGGGAATTTTTGGATTTCAATGGCCTCGCGTATCTTACTATTATAGTAATTGGAAATATTGGATATAATTGAAATATTATCAAAGAGAATCTTATGTCCGATCTCATGTTGATGTTCGGCAATGGCTGACTGCAAAAATAAACCAGACCTAAGACATCTTTGGTGCTCGGATATTCGCGTCTTAAATCATCGCCCCGTTTCTCCGATGCACACTGAACCACAAGAACAAGGACCCCTGTACACACCATTAGAACAAAAGGATGAAATTTTATCTTTGGGAGATGGGAGGAACTATTGGGATCTTTGAGGATGAAAATGGGTTTAATGTTGTGTTTTCTCAATAATTTTTCGAGTTATTCTGTTACTCCGTGAACATAAGGAAGAAAGGCTTTAGAAGAAATTATTGGTATTGTAAAGGACGAGAGGTAGGGTGAAGATGTCGGTCAATGACAGTTTCAATGCCGTGCGATTTGTAATCATTCTTGTAGAGTCCTATAATGCACAGACCAATAGGTTAGAACATTTATTAGATTCGAAGTTTGGAAACCAAATACCGGTTTCGATCTTGTTAGATCTCGTCAGTTTGGTATATCTAACTCGAATGCTAATAAATGTTCCGACAAGAAAGTACTAAAACATTCACAGGCGTCAAGCGAGTGACTCTTTAGTACTACCACCTATTGGTCCATAGAGAAACTATGGCCATCGCCAACAATGTCGTATGCAAGAAGAATGCAACCTAGACTACAAATTCATGAAGCCCTCCAGGCGTGTATAGTGGAATCATAGGTAGCTGCTGAACTACCAACAGTTGAAACACTGCCACCTAGCGAAGCGGTTGCTTTCTAGGAGAGTTCCCAGAAGACAAGGATTCTATAATGCACAGACCAATAGATTAGAACATTTATTAGATTCGAAGTTTGGAAACCAAATACCGGTTTCGATCTTGTTAAATCTCGTCAGTTTGGTATATCCAACTCGAATGCTAATAAATGTTCCGACAAGTAAGTACTAAAACATTCACAGGCGTCAAGCGAGTGACTCTTTAGTACTACCACCTGTGCATTATAGAATCCTTGTCTTCTGGGAACTCTCCTAGAGAGCAACCGCTTCGCTAGGTGGCAGTGTTTCAACTGTTGGTAGTTCAGCTACCTATGATTCACTATACACGCCTGGAGGGCTGCATGAATTTGTAGTCTAGGTTGCATTCTCTTGCAAACGACATTGTTGTAGAGGTTGAAACGAATTTTGTTCAACTCGTCTGAAAGATTTATCGGTTGTGCTACGGCTCGTGAAACGAGTGAATTTATGACAGAACGTTTTTGAGAAGGATGATGATAGGACTCTGCATGCAAATAACGATTAGTATGGGTGGGTTTTCGATAAACGGAATGAGAAACGCGACCGTTTGGTAAACGGGTGACCAGTACGTCAAGAAAAGGAAGAGAGTTGTTTTCGACTTCCATAGTGAAGTTAATGGAAGAATGTAAACTGTTTAGGTGTTCCAAAAATAAATTTAGTGAACCTTGCCATGTGGCCATACAATAAATGTGTCATCTACATAACGAAGCCAGGCCTTAGGTTTTAAATCCGCCGTTTCCAACGCAGTGTTTTCGAAAGATTCCATGAAAATATTTGCTACGACTGGGGATAAGGGGGAACCCATTGGGGTGTCGGAGACTTGTTTATAGAAGCTGCCATTGAAACAAAAATAAGTCAATGTGAGGCACCTTTCAGTTAAATCAGCTAGATAATCTGCATTCTGTTTGCCTGAAAGTAATTGAGGAATTATCGTCATGGAGTCGGAAACTGGAACATTAGTGAATAGTGAAGTGACGTCAAAACTTACCAGTATGTTATTGGAGTCTAAGGTTAATTCGAACAATAATTCGACAATCTGCTATTTGTAGTCTATCCGAAGAAACGACGGATGGTTGTCCTAAAACGGATGCTTGTCAAAAAAAAAAAACGGTGATATTAAGCTACTATCACCTATGTAGCTATTATCGGATTGGAAGGGATCGTTTACGTGTAACTGAAATAGGATAGGGGACAGAATAGACCCTTGGGGTACCTCTGCATTGATCGCAATTGTTTCAGATGAGGTGCCACCAGACGACATGAAGAGATATTTAGGAAACTAGATATCGGATGATAGAGACGTGATGATATTTTGGGAAGAAGAGAGTCGAACCTTTTGAGATATCCAAAGTTACAAATCGAGTTTCACCGTATAGATGAAAGGAGTATAATATTTTTCGTTGCTTTTTCTAATGTGTATGTTTCAAAGTGAATGAGGTTGTGAATGGTTTCATTTCATACAATAAGGGGATTAATTAAAATTTCTGTTGTCATCGCCTCTTAACAGAGGTGACATTGAGTGTGGTTTAATAAACAAATGACAATCAATAAGGACCAAATCGATAAAAGGCCACACGTTTATATAAGCGGCAATTATTACCCTTGTGGCCTGTCATCATTTTTTAGAGCATATAACGCTGTTCTTGACCTAGCAACACGATTAGATTGGTTGATTAACACGCGAAGTTTTGAAAAATTATACAGAAATATAATTGCAGGTTTCTCGCCACGAGGGGACAAATATTACCTACTGCGTACATTCTATAAGTCCATTAGAAACATTTTCGTAATTATAACGATGTCTTCATGCAATATCGAGAGATCTTGATTGTAAACATTTAAGAACAAATTTTTAAATAGCTGATTGTTTTTTGTTAGTTTAGTATTAATAATTATTGTTAACGTCTTGTTGAAGTATAACGAGGATGCATTTTTTAAAACCCTGTTACTACGGACTTTTATTTATAAATAGAAGCCAAAATCCCAATTTCCATATTTCCAGCTTCAAAAGTGGCGAATTTCCATATAAATTGTAGCTCTTATTAACCTTCTTAGGGGATGTTGTTTCAAAAATCCTTTTTTGGTGCTCATCTGCGTTATATAAGGAAGTTGTGTGCAAAATTTCATGCTTCTAGACCCACTGGTTTAGGTCGTACGTTGCTTGTCAGTCAGCATTTAAATTTTTGAATTTGATTAAGTAGATTTATTTCGGATGTACAAGATTTACTTCTTCCGAAATTGGACCTTGATAAGGAACTGTCGAAAGTATTCGACGTTTCGCCCACCATCATTTCAGTTGCTTCAAGAACAATGGAAACCAAATTCAAGACTGCAGAGCAGAGTAACTCAATAAATCAACTATCTCAAAAGCAAAACTATTTCAACATGAAAACGTCACAAAGGGAGGAGAGTGGAGGGTTTAGTAAATTCAGAATAATACGGTAACTAAATATGTCAACCACACTAGAGGTATGTTTATGATTAGTTTCGATATATTCAAATTTGTAATCTCTAGTGAGTACATTAACTTGGGCTTAAAACAAGTGATCAAAAAGCATTAATTATTGACATCTTTGTAAATGTTTACATTTGAATTAAACCAAAACATTTTTTTAATAATTATTAACACCGCCAAAAATTGTGAAAGTTACTTCGAAAGAGCCACCAAATCATAATAAAAGTTGAGATTTATAAAAAATAGAGCTAAATTTATTAATAATTTAAATCTGAAGTGTTTCGACATTTACGTTAGAAATCGATACTCTCGGAATGAATGCAGTAAAGTTAAAATGGTATCTCGCTACAAGCTTTCATTGTGATGTTTTAATTTTTTCAATTTAAGCTATTATGGATATGCATAGATTGGATGAAAATTGTTTCATTCTGCAACTAGAAGGATTATCAGTTATTGGCAAGAGCTATAGTTAAATTGATGTGATTTGGATATTGTTAACGCGACAATACACAATAATTAAAGATTTGTAGTGACTAACTGAAAACTGCAGTAAAATGTAGACTATAAACTTCTACGCTTTGGGTATTAATCAGTGATCAGGTGAAGTACCACCTGAGACACACTCTTCAAGAGTTTTTGACCAGGTGAACCAGCACCATGAAGATCTACGTTTACTCTTCAACAGCTGATGACCCAATGAGTATTCATAATTACTAAACTTTATTAACGATTAAAAAGCAACAGATATGACCCTATGAATTACCACTGAAACTTTGACACAGATTTATGCTTACTCTTCTTCAGGTCAATTCATTAGTGTGAATACCATACGCCATGGTCTGTGATGAACTCAGACGAAACCATCAATTTTGGCTCTCGAGTTTGTCTTTTGGATATTGTCACATTTTCTGGGTCAATTACTCACCACACGAGTATAAGTTGAACGTATGAGAAAATATTGTTTTAACAAAAACTGTTGAAAATGAATCGGTATAGCTGCGTCAATAATTATGTGTTCAGACTAATTTTAAAACTTCTAAACAAACGTTCCATTCTCTAGCCTTTCTCCCAGTTTGCGGTTATTATGATTAAATTGAAGATCCATTATGGGGAGCTCATTTTTCCTGATGTTAATAATAGCTGGGAATTAATAGCTAATTGAATCTACAATAGTTCGCTGGTTATCCAAAACATTAAAAGTTCTTAATTTTTATAATATTACGTACAAAGTGTGCTTGTTTCTGTCTTAGAAGCCAGTTATGTAGTAGGTTATGCTACCAAAGAGAATATGTATGGGGGAGAACTTTCTCTGCTTATGGGAAACGTTCTTAAAAAAGTTCTAACGTAATTTCAAAGTCGAACCACGTCATTCCAAGAGGGAACAGGTTTTCCTATTGGAATATGTATATTGTTGTCGAAACGACACAATAGAAAAGTGCAAATTATCCGACTGCATAAAAGGATCAAGTATCGTCTGTGTTGTAACATTTAGCCGTTGACACAAATCGCGCTGCTCACAGCATAACATCTATCCCATACCTCGGCCAATTATAGACCCCCGAGACCTCGAAACCATAGTGCCAAGATCCAGAGTATGCGCCCTGTCCCTTGGGCCCCGTGCACACGCCGTGTCCGTGGGCCTTCCCTTCCTCCCAGCCGCCGCAGTACGTGCCGCCGTCGTCGAAGTCGAAACGACCCCCGTTCACTTGGCTACGGATGGACGCCGTCCCCGTGGCACCGACCGTACCCTCGGGGACTTGGGTGGTCGGTCCTGTCGCGTTGGGGGCTGCCATCGCGACGTCAGAGGGGCGTGCAGAACATGTACACTAGGAATATGGCGCACTCGCGGTTACGTATGAAAGGGGCAGCGTTTGCGTTCGAATGTACGCGGTCAGCCGTACATTTCGGCGGGCGTCGCGTCACTACTAGTTATGGATGCCCGCGACGACGGTGTCTGCTGTCTCGAGAAGGCCCGGGAACGGCGCTCTATCGCCAATGCGCACTACCGCGCCCGCCAAACTCTCAAATACACAAACAATTCAAGATAATGTTACTTATTTACTTTTTTCACCCCGAAAAACGAATAATAAAAATACAATCTAATCAAATTGTACGACATACACTTTTTAAAAAAACTATTTACAGTAACTAGCAATGGAATACAAAAAAAAACTTGCATCGTCACTGCAGATTTTTTATATCACAAACAAATTTTTTTTGAAGCTTTTAACTTAATAGCTCAGAGTCACGATACACATAACACTGGATATATTTTTTTTAATTCTAAAAGACAATATTTTAAAGGCAACTGAGTTCATACATTTTTGGCAGACATCGTTAGATTAAAGATAAAAGAGGTTTTGTTATTGTAGACTTTGGAAACTGAGAAAGTCCAAGAAAGTAAGTTAAATTACAGGCGCCATCTATTCATACAATACTCAGCTACATCTCGAATGGATTCGCGGCTAATATTGATTGCCTTTGCTAAGCGCCGACCCACTTTCGGCAGGCGAACAGCGAGGTGAAATCGCCTCCAATTTGCTTCTCGCGAAGTGAAAACAGTAAACCAAACTTAAAAAAATGCGCTTGCAAATTAAATCTATAAAATCGCCATGCGTCTCTGCGGCATCGGCGTGCGATTTACTTGATTCTGAAATGTGAAACGTGCCCGAGAAGAATGAACAAGAAACTGCTTCAAATTGCGAGCATTCCTATAGCTCGATGGTCCTATTCCGTTCCTATATTGTGCTATATTACGTTTTTTCTTATGATTTGGTTCCTTTCGGTGCCTCTTCGGCCGATATCCGTCACCAAAGAAATCGGAAACAGGATCCACGCTGGAGAAAGCGAAGATACTTTTGAAATTAGAATGAAGAACAGTAATTTTAATTCGGACAGCAAAGATGAAGACAAATTATTGGGTGACAAAAACGAATACTTAGTCAATGTGAACAACTTAGAAAACGTCAATAAAGATCAAAATGAAATACTACAGGGCGTTTTTACAAGGTAAGCAAAGTATTGTAGTCGCATTATCTGTATTAATTTCATTTATTTTCAATCGCTTTTTCGTCGCCGTTGCTACCTTCACAAATCCAAAACCTCTGTATTTTGAATTCCGGATTTGGGGCGGGTTGCCTAAAAGTAGGCCAGCACTTAGACTTTTCCGGGTCCATTGGCTATACCCGTGATAGAGTCTTTCTTGGCCACCCAACCTTGTTGAGAAACAGAAACGTCCCTTGAATGCGCCCCTCTCAAACTGGCCATACTAGGCAGCCAGAAGTGGATCCTCTGATTCACGCTAGTGCCGAGCAGTGACACATCACTTGCTCGACACTCTGAAATCAACACCCCCTACAACTCGGGTCGTTTATAATTCCCATTCTGTGAAGACGTTTATTTAATCGAAAGTGATCTGTCCAAATTCCTACAAGTTTCCTGAGGTTATCTCTTGAAAATTGTGGGCATAGTTTGCCCATTCCCTGCACGGCATTCCAGTTACAGCAATCAATTACCTTTCCATGAAGGAATGAACATCTGGCCAAAATTGCCCCAAACAGCGATTAATAAATTAAGATCTAACGCAATCGATGTTTGTGGCAAGTTGAAGGGATCGCCATTTACAAATCCAGACCAGTGACCGAGACCCAACAATCGGAGACGAAGAAGCGATTCAAACTAAACGAAATTACTCTCCTCTTTAAACCAATAACTAAACCGCACTTTTTTCGATTCTATCTGACGCATCTCTAAAATATTTTAGGGCCGACAAGAACTCCAACGGAAAATTAGACTCGAAAGAACTCGCGGAATGGATCAGATTCAAAATAGTCGAGCACATATCTTCCGCTGTCAGTAACAATTATGGTCTATTTACTCTCATAGACGTCAATCCCAAAAACGGAGTAGTAACCTGGAAGGAATATCACGCTTATTTCCTCAAAATGCGCGGTTTCAGCAGCAGGTATGTTACCGGGCATGACGAAAAACGACACAGAGGCCTAAAAAAGTCAATTAAAGGTACGTAGTATTTTTGTTTTCAATTAAAACATTGATAATCTTATGTCGACAGAACAAATCATGAGGGACAAAGCTTCTTGGATGGAGGCTGCCAAATCCAACCCAGATGCCTTAACAATCGACGAGTTCCTTGCATTCACCCATCCAGAATCTAGTTCATCAAATCAGTTAGCTTTGGTGGATGAATTATATGATAAATTCGATAGAGATGGTGATGAGTTGCTTACTGAAGATGAGTTTGCTATATTGCAAACTGAAGGTAGAAGCACTGGAAGGTTCTATACTAAAATTTAATCTATAAGTATTTTAGGTAATAATGACGAAACGCTCGTAATTCGTCAAGATGAGAATCAAAGAAGAGCTGAGTTTCGTAAAAACATTGATTTAAATGCTGATGGTAAAGCTGATAGAAGGGAATTATTACATTACGTGGCGCCCCAGAGCCCTAGACATAGCGAACATGAGGCTGAAGCTCTCCTGGCTTTAGCAGACACCGATCATGATAACATGCTATCACTGAACGAAATATTAGCCCATCCAGACTTATTTCTGAAATCTAAAATGGTCGACACTGGAAGAAGCTTTCATGATGAATTTTAGTACTACAATACATTATTTATTATCAGTTTCGCTTATTAATCTCCTAAACTGCGTTCCCTAAACTTTTTTTTGCCTTGGCCCAAATTTTCGTTACTAAAAATTGAAATTACCCAACACACCCCACTGCCAATATCAATATTGTACGGTGAGGCGTAATTTTCATTTGTCTACCCTACAGAGTATAAAATTTTCGACATTAACGTCGAAATTTTCCTTTTTTTTTCTTGAAATTTGAAGAAAAAAGCTCAAAGTTTCGAATTTACCTGGCAAAATTTTGGTATTAATGTCGAAGGTTTGACTTTAATCTTGGGACTTCTAAAAACAATTCGAAATTTCGAGATTAAAAATGAAATATCGAGAAAGAAGTCGAATTTTCGATGAAAGAGTTGAAATTTCGAGATTAAAGTGGAAATTTAAATTTTAATCTCGCAATTTCGAGAAAAAAAAGTGGAGATTTTAAAGTTAAACTAATAATTACTAAAGAAAATTTATTTTGAATTTATGTCCTTTCTACATCTTCGCAATTTTGACTTCTTAAATCCGGAATTACCTATTTAAAAAACATCGGAAAAGCATCGATGTATCGCTACCGAATACCGATGTTTAAGACTTCTATGTTTTATTTAAAAAAATATATCGATGGTCAAACATCGATACTTTTTTGAACGATGTTGCATCCCTATTTATTTCATAGCAACGTTGTCTGGTCTAAACACTACGTTAATCAAACGAGGCGATGTATACTTTTGATATGGTTTTGACTCTAGCAGTACCGTCAGTACTACCCCTTAAGTTAAAATTTGAGAGAATTCCGATACGAAATTATGAGCCATTCAATGAATTTTTAATGTTGTTTTGAATAAAATTGTCATATGAGTGCATTCGTTTAAAAACATTCTACAATTAAAAGGAAATTTGTCTAAGAACTATAACAAAAAAAGCTAGTCCCCCTCTGTCTTGTTTGGAACTAGTTAATGTGAAATACGTAAGGCCACTATATCATTTGATATATTCTATGACACTGACATATCTTATGAAAATTGACAGCTGTCAATATTCTAACCTAACAATTTTAAATTTTATTCCTATTTCATAGGGATCTTATATCTTATCATTAAGTTTTCCCTTAGATAATATTATAATCAGAGTTGCACTAAACAGAATAACATAAAAATGGCCTTAAATTCATTTTTACGCTCTTTTCGCTGTTGCCGGCTTCAAACCAGACCCTTTAGTAGCGCTCCACCAACAAGCGTAAATATCCAAACCCACAGTCTTCATGTAATACCAAACCACTCTCTTTATGTAATACCAAACCACCGTCTTATACTTTTTTTTTTTTTTTGTAGGAGAAAGCGTCTTATCCTCGTCGGATTTTTTCCGGAATTCAGCCAACCGGCGCCATACATCTCGGCAATTACTTGGGGGCTATAATGCAATGGATCAAACTTCAGAATCAAGGCGAAAACATGATTTTGGAAATCGCCGATCTTCACGCCATAACTCTGCCCCAGGTGCTATTGTGATTGCGTTATGGTTTCTAATTGGTTGCTCGTTCGAATTTTAGGATCCTAAAGGGTTGACGCATAATATTTTGGAAATTACGGCCACCTTGTTGGCATCGGGTGTTGATCCGTCGAAAGTGTTACTTTTTCAGCAGTCGATGGTGAGATCTCACGCCGAGTTGTCGTGGTATCTTGGTTGTGTGTGTACTATGGCAAGGTTGGCCCACTTACCTACGTTTAAGGAGAAATCGGCCACTTTGAAAGATGTTCCTTTAGGGTTATATGTGTATCCAGTTCTGCAAGCTGCTGATATATTGGCTTATAAGTATGAACATTGCAATTTATATTTGTTTCATTTTATTGACCCACGTTGTTCAATCATGAGAATTTAGTTAAATTGTGTGTCCACTTTTTGAAACTTGCTCGATTTTACTGATTTAAAGAGCTGCACTGTTAATTAAATTTACATATTGTAGTATCGAGCAATATGCGAAAATGGAATCTGAAATAAAAAGAATGCTTCTCAAATTTGAAAAAAAAAAAAACCAAAAAAATTGTATCTACTGAAAACTATGTAGATGATATTAGTTACTTAGACGGTTGCACCATTTTTTGTAAAGTATTTAGAAACGCTATTTTGATTTTTCCCCTTAAAGTTCCCACCATAACAAACTTCTTATTTCTTATGAGTGCAATTTTTGCTGTAATACTGTATTCATTAAAAATCTTTCCATTCAGCTATAAAATAATATTGCTTATTTAAACATTTGTTTTTATCTTAACTATTTAATTTAGGCTATTACTTTTTAACTATTTACGTTTTAGAGGTACCCATGTGCCTGTAGGTGAAGATCAGGCGCAAAACATCCAGCTGACACAGGAATTAGCAAAAATGTTCAACAACAGATACAGTAAACTTTTCCCAATACCAAAAGCAATTTTCCCAGGTATATTATTTTGTATATTATTATGTAACGTTTGCACAATACAATCTATGTTCAAATCAGATGCAGAATACGCCAGATTAAAAAGTTTGAGGGACCCATCTAAGAAAATGTCAAAATCAGATCCAGATCCCAAAAGCCGAATTTGCCTGACTGACCAACCGGATGAAATTGGGAAAAAAATCAAGAAAGCTGTCACCGATTTCATTTCAGAAGTAAATTGTTTAATTTTTTGATGTATTTATTTATTTTTAAGATGTTATGGTTATATTTCATTTAAATAGGTTACATATGATCCCGAGCAGAGACCTGGAGTTTCGAATTTGATAAGCATACATTCGTTTCTCAGTAATAAATCGGTTGAAGAGATTTGCAAAGAAGCCAATGGCTTAAACACAGCACAGTGAGTATCTTGTCTTTATAATCATCACCTAAGACTGAATTTGTCATTTTGTTATAATCTAGTCAAGTAAATGAATATACAACTTGATCAAGTTGTTTGTTTAAGATTTGTAATTTTATTTCAGGTATAAATCATTGGTGGCAGACGCAGTGGTTTGCCATGTTGCTCCCATACAGAGGGAAATTTCCAGTCTATTGCAAGATAAGCATTATTTACTTAACATCTTACGACTAGGTGCGGACAAAGCTGAAGAAATCGCCTCCGAAACATTGAGACAAACACGACTGAGTTTAGGTTTAGAATTCGATGTAGACTCAAGCAGAAAAATTGAAATAAAACAGTAAATGAAATAAATGTTTATTTTTAATAAAAAATGAGTTACTTATAAGTAAAGCTTTTAAATGTGGGTCACTTTTGCCCCAATTTGGTTTCTTCTTGTATTCGTTTTTCTATAATGAAATAGTCGTTGAGAATTTTCCTCTCTGTTGTCTGTATACAACCCAAAATCGCCAGAGAACAAAATTGAGGATTATCAATAACTGATTCAGGGTAGTTCTCTTTGGGACTTTTCAAGTACACTAAGTTACTCGTCTGGTGCTGTGCCGGCGTTAGATGACGCAAATTATGCCTATTATAAACCAAAATTGGTTTATTTGGATCTATCTTCAAGTCCAATACAGACATTTTCCTTACTCGTAATAACGAATTTCTCCGGTTTAACTCCTTAGCGTAAACTATTGCGGCTTCATCGATGTGTTTCTCCCTTTTTAAAGACACTTTGCAGAAGTCTACAATTCGGTTTAAAGGCATCCTGATGCCATTCGCGTCCTCTAAATCGTATTCAGTCTTATTCAGCGGGATCAGCTTAAAATCGTATTTATGCTGTTGTTCGGTTGCCCCCGCATTCATCAGTGCGAAGTTTCTTCTGGAGTATCTAGCGCAAAACCGTGAAATTTTAATTTCGCGTAGGTTGAAACCCTTCATTATTTCGTTCTCTAAGGACTCCCATTTCGACGACTTCAAAAACGAGTGTCTACAATCACTGAGACGTGTTCTGGTTTTATCTTTAGGCGTTCTCGGCTCTACAAAGGACTTTTTCTTTTTAAGTGGGGGGCTAACGTGAGGCTCTAAGCAACAACTACACTTTTTACCGTGCTTGATACTGGAGCGCTTTCTGGGACCGGTTACTGTGAAAGGGATCTCTGAAGTTAACTGGGCTTTTTTCGTTGAACGTGATTTTGTCGTGGGTTTTATTTTTATCCCATTGAATCGACGAATCGCAACCGACATTTTTTTCTTCCTACCTCTTTTCTTCGGATATTCATTCGGATTATGTAGCTCGACATATCTAGGAATGAGAAGATCTTCCGCGATTTCGTTCGTTTTCGGTGAAATGTCCTTGAAGACATCGTCTTCTTCTGTTAGATAATCATTGATTGTGGGAGTGACGTACACTTGTTCAATCGGTTGTAAAAGTTTCTTGCGCCCCCTCTTCTTTGGTGGCGTTTCAGATGCTTCTTGTCCGCAGCTTACAAATACACTTGGTTCGGTGCTCGATTTCCTCTTGGTGGCGATGGAGTGTGATGGCGTCTTTTCGGGGGCCAATTCGGTAAATCTGGTCCCATTAGACTGTTGAGCGTAGAAAGTTAGCGACGGTACAGACTTCTCTTTGCCGGATAAAGACTTCTCTGTGCCGCATAAAGACTTCTCTTTGTCGGATAAAGACTTCTCTTTGTCGGATAAAGACTTCTCTTTATCGGATAAAGACTCCTCCTTACCAGATAAAGACTTCTCCTTGCTTTCGGAATCGGTAAGATCAATTATTGGAGCTTCGTCAATGTCAGTTGATGTTTGCGGTTGGTGTTTTTTCTTTGCAAGAATATTTTGCGACATGTCTGTTTTAGAGATCTGTTGCTCTTCGACTTTTTTTAAAATCTGCTTTTTTGGGGGGCCAACAACAGGAGGGTTTATGCGATTCAAAACAAGACTAGACTTATTTTGATATACTACTTTGTGTTGCTTAATAAATGAGGTCAACATTTTTGCTGCTACGATCGAAGATTGCACCCCTGATACAGTAGTTGGCGTATTTTTGGATATGATTGTGGATTCTTGGCTAGGACTAGCAGCGACATCATTCGGCGGCTGACTTTTCTCATCACTTTTACCCACGGCTACCACGGGAGATTGCGTCTCTGACACACTAGGTATATTTTTAGTCATAACTGAAGGTTTTTGGCTAAGCCCACCAGCGACATCAGTCGATCCATTGGAAGCCTGCAGCGGAGTTGTCTCCACAGCTTCATTCAAAACGTTTGCCGCTTTTTTCTGACTGTGAATATAAAATATATTATTCCTATTATGCTTCTCAAGTTCTTCTAATTCCGCCACGTATTTCCCATTTTTAATTTTACAGTATTTTAAGTACTGCACCGGGATGTAAGCCAAAACTTTTCCTTTTTTTTTCTCTTTTAGCCGAGGGGGTACGCGATTGCTGGCCACCGCTATCACTTTACTTTGTGACGCCACTTCGGGTAATTTGGTTTCACTTTTTCGGCTTTTATGCGCCTTGAGTATCGCTGGATGAGTCCCAAGTTTTGCTTTCAGAGTTCCAGATGACGAAGGCGTAGCAGGATGTGTCGCGGGAGTTAATTGGAGACTTGCGGCTGATATTTGCTTTTGTACAGCTGTCGCTTGGGGGCTTGCAATAATTGCTGTGAATCTCTTTAAACCCCCTCTTATTATATTTCCTCTCACTGATGCGGGTGTGGCCCCTTGGGCATTAGAAATATTTAAATTTTGTGACGTTGTACTTGGGACAGGGACTGAGAAATTTGGGGCCAACGTTAAAGTTTTTGGATCTTCATCAGTGAGATCTATCAAATTGACGCCATCATCGGATTGTAGTGTCGAATGCGATGCGGCAACCGCGTTGGCCATTTTTCTCTGAAATTCATATGCCTACATAAATGAGAGACTTTTTTTGACAGAGAAAGTTTTTAAATTATTTAAAAATTCAACTTTTTGCTACTGATATGTAAAATTTTGTCTAAAATAAAGGTTTTATTCTAAATAATGTTTTGCATAAGGAACATGTTTAATATTTTTAAAAAAAGCTTGGATCTTTCCGTTTAACCTATGTATCCACGTTTGGTTTATATAAGCCAAACAGGAAGAACAATTTACACAAGAATTAGTGGACATTTTGACAATTTAACACTTGTTTGCAGCGTGGACGCAAAATATCGTTATAAAAGAACAATTTTTTTGCCTTTGAATTTCATTTGTTCAAATGAAATTACAACTAAATACTCAAATTAGGCCAATATACGGTTTATTTCTGATCGTTTATCCACTGTAAAAAAAAACACCACTAGCAATTTCAATAAAAGGCAAAGATTACCTTCATTATTCAAGGATTCTTACCTTTTAAAAAATTAACAACCGCTGATAATAAAAACTTTAAATATTTCAATTAACCCAGAATTTTTAGGTTAGGTTCAAGTTTTATTTTAATGATAATTTAATCCTGTGGTTGCAATATAATAGCATGATATATGCTACGGGATAATTGATCATAAAAGAGGTTATTTATAGTATAATTTTTGAGACAAGCATTCAAAATTATAATTTTTCCTATGTTTTTACTTTTTCCTGTTTTTGTCATGACGTCAGAGTTTGTCAAATTCAATGAAACCATTTTCTTAATACAGAACTTATTACTACTTAGAAAAAAAAATAAATTGACGGCGATATCAAAAAACTTGTTACATACTTACTACTATCAAATCTTTCTCTTTGCGGACGTCGTCCCTTGTTATTGTTTCTTATAACCATACAACAAAAAAGCTAAATATCGTTTAATAACACAAAACCTAACCTCAAATGCATGGCATTTTTCACCAAATGTCAAATATTGAATGACGTTGCTTTGACGTAACCTAGGTACACAGAGGGCCATCTACATTCCATTTTTCCTACTGTCTTATGGACCTTTTATTATATCGTTGGCTCTTTATTCAACCGAATTTCGGTCAAGACAAGAAGACTATATATAAACAGATCAACAATTAAATCCTTTATATGTAAATGGGATATTTTATTAATATTACACAAAATTGAAAGTCGGATTCCTTGAGCAAAATACCGTGTGTTCAAAAAAGTTTTCCCATCTAGTGTGCTGCTGTCATTTTTACTAGCTACTTTTTCTCTGAAGTTTGTAATTTAGTCGATATTCGGAGCTTGAATTTCTAGAGAAAATTATATATTTTAAGCTTAAAAATTTGAAGTCGATTTTCAAAGTTGATCCTGTTGGGACTGCAAACCTGACACCCATGTTCTAGTCCTATTTTATTATGTATCTTCTTTCGCCTAATTAGAAAATTGGAGGACGCAAAAAAGTTCTTGCCATTTACAAAGTTTTCGACAAGATCAGATTTAAAAAAAATGAACTGTG
This sequence comes from Dastarcus helophoroides, assembly GCA_028583605.1. Taxonomy (NCBI): domain Eukaryota; kingdom Metazoa; phylum Arthropoda; class Insecta; order Coleoptera; family Bothrideridae; genus Dastarcus; species Dastarcus helophoroides. The sequence goes on along the minus strand of CM053336.1, from coordinate 11,141,929 downwards.
ATGATGGTTGTTGGAAGGTGAAATAAAGATGATGTAATTTTCGAGTTTATTTAAAGTTGTAGGGATACAGTTTAGCAGATTTGCTCTGCCTTTAATATCAATATCAGGATAAAATATCAAATATCCAAAATATCATTTTTCATGGATCCCTAAAGAATTAAAAGCGGCATCGAATGTCTCTGGGGATTAACAAATTAGTATCCCAATTGTGCAACTTTTCTCTCATTTAACAAAAACTGTACCTATCATATCATTTGCATCATTTCCTCATTATGTTGCTAGAAAACTGAAGAGCTTCTTGCCCAATGTGTAAGTATAAAAAACTTCGTTAAGGTAAAATAAGACAAAACATTAAAAAAATATTTATTAAAACAAAAATATAATTATCCTCTTATATATAAAAAATGTCTAACACAAACTTTCATTGCATTTTTTTTTAATTTCAACTATATACACTGAGGTTATTGTGACGATTTAAACTATAGTAATTAAATTACAAAAATAAATTACACATTTGTCTGGATCGCAGTAAAATACCTCGCTTACATCAACAATAAAATATCGCTGCCGTTTAAGGCGCATTTCTTGCAAAAAATTCATTATAAAGGCATTTTAAGACGTCCGTTACGATAAAAAAGGCATTTATTTTGAATAGCAGCCTCGTCTTCACCGAGAAATATCAACTAGATCACTTTCATCAGCCCCGCTTGGCTGCTAGTCCCCAAACTCGAATCATCCAACGAATCTAAATCTAAAGCGCTTTCGATCATGGTGGTATCCTGCAGCAGACGCAACCGGCTAGCACTCAACATATTATTTTCCTTATCCTGAGCTGTCAAATCATTATCCAGAAGGGAATCGCACGCTTTCCTCTTCTCGGAAACGTGCGCGACGATGTGATTTTCGCGCAAAACGATCGAATCCAACTGCAAATCGTCCAAATTGTTTTTCTCGCGTTTAACGCTCGACCCGGTATTAAGATTCTCAGAGAAACTATGAGATTTTCCTAGAGTTGGAACCTCGGGATGCGTCAGGATATTGCTATAGACGGGTGTCTGCGAATTGTACTGCAACTGGGCATCTAGCGGCTTTTGTAAAGCAGGAGCGATTGCTAATGGTTGCTCGCTGGTTACTAAATGTGTTATACTGCCCGCGTTGCTGTCTGAAATATGAAAATAACGATTAGTTGTTGAACGGGTCAATCGGTCACACTTGTACTGGCGGATAACGAGAATGTTGTAGAAGACTAAAAATGAGTGGAAATGACAACAAATTTAGTAAAAACACGCGATGGGCGTTAATAAGCGTGAACTTAAAACAAAGCAGTTGCGAATCGTGCAATAACTAAAACTTACCGGAACCCAACCAAGAAATCTCCGCCAATCGATGCAACAATAACAATAAAAATGTATAAATGCAACATCCAAATCGCTCTTAACTCAATAAAAAAACAAGAAGCGACGTAACGCATAAGGATGGCCATATTTCGACCCTTTCCATTGGGGTCTCGCTTATTTCAGCTGGAAAACTGAATTTCATCCTTTGCATTTTTCTCCAAAAACTGTTAATAGTAGCGAGTTAGTGAATACATTGTTAGAGAATAGTATTAACTTTACTTCAGATTCCTTTTTTGCAACTTTGCCATAGTTTAACCAACATCACAGCTCTTAAACTAAGCGAGATCCCAATGTTAAAAATCCAAAAATTGGCACCATGTATAATAGGAAAATTTCAAGATAACAATGAATCGCTTTATGGAGGAGGTAAGTCAAATTAGACGAATGGCAGTTTATTTTGCAGTTGACACCGTAACATCCTAATCAAAAATAAATTGCACTACCAGTAGTAACACTTTGACGGACTTCCTCCTGGATTAAGCCCCCATGAAATGCTTATGAACATTTTTACCAAATAATTCATAAAATGATCGTTCTTAGTTAGTGGTATATTGAAAACATTTTAATTCTTTTTGTAAAATGTCAACTTTAACTAGAAATTTTGAGTTTTTCCAGAAATTTCAATTGCTTTGGTTTTCAGTTGCAAGTCGACATTTTGAAAAAAAAGTTAACAAAATCGTTAATTGAGCATAAATTAACGCGCAATTTTTTTCCTTCCTAATGGTATGACATCAAACAAGTCAGGAAATCTCTATAATAAACCACAGACTAAAGTTCTTTTGAATTTAGAATTTCAAGAAATATTCTAAATTTGCATACATAATATACATACAAAAACATGTAACAAATTATTACTCTTGTATATGTATCAAAATATTTGTTTCCACAGAAAGTCAATTACAACATCTTATTAAAACTAATTTAATTAGTAAAATATTGTCGATTCAAAGGGACACTGGGCACTAAGAAACTAAGCTGTACAACTTGCTAGTATAGACCAGTACCCGTAGTTTATTTCTATTAAAAGGAACAATTTGATTACTTTGAATTTTTTTTAGTACTCTCAGCCCCCCTTTGAATATACATCTCGTTGAATTTAAGGGCGGGAAAATCCTCGACTTTAACATTAGGCGCCCCCTCGCTTTTACCCCCGCCACCGTGCGCCGAACACAATTCGCTACGAGCGCTAACATTCTCATAAACGCAACTACTACGCGGCCGTGGCTTTTTCTTCCGCTCGGGTCGCTGGACCACCGGCGAAGGAAACTCCACGTGTTTCCTACCACCCCATAAATTCACACTGACATCGTTTACGGATAAATCCGGCGACGTCGCCCGGCTAGTCGACTCCAACTGGGGCAACGAGTGGCTGCTTTTGAATATTTGCAGGGGGGGATTCGAGGATGGTTTTAGGGGATAATCGGGCGGGGGCACCAGCGGCGGCTGAGAAGGTATGATGCGAGTGGCGCAATTTTTGGACGGTATCATTTGGTGGAGGTGTCTTTTCAAGGGACTGTACGTACCGGTGGTTTCGACGGTTTGCTTGTACAAGCCGGGCAATTCGGCCGAATTCCTGGACACTTGGGACGGGCCGTTCTGCAAAAAAAAAACTAGAAATGCTTTGAATGGTGTAAGGCGTAATTACCTGAATAGGAAGGGGGTAGTTGCCGTTAGGAGGCAATACTGGCGCCTATATTAGTAGGTTTGCATATTTCTAACTTGTAGTCTTCAGTTACTAAGCCTCTTCTGGAAAACAAACCAAAAACCTGTGTCTGGTTTACAGCAAATTAAAAACCTTACCGATCAATTAAAGACGGTGTCGTAGGTCCGCATAAAATATAAAAACAATTAAGACACACGTTGCCATGAGAGTATGGGTTGGAACTATCTTGACCTCTCCTAGTTGTAAATGAACCTTTTATCTGAAATTTTTTAATTGAATAAAAAAGTCAAAAAAGAGGTAAAAGCCTTAAATCATTAAAATGCGTATAAATTAAAAAATCTTGTCACTTACGTCTTCATTAGTTGTTTGATTGCTTGAGGTTAAATAAGTATGGAAGCCCGCCAAGCCTAAAATACTCCAAACGCTGAAAAAACATATAATAGCGACTATAACGCTAGGTGGGGAAGCTTTAACAGCCTCCAAAAACTGATGGTCTTCTTCCTTTGTAACTGAATAGCGCAAAATTGAATTAATAAAACAGCAACTAGCACTATTGAACTACTTACTTAGAATCAGGTGGGCAACGGCACAAGCGAATATAAAAACAGCCAAAAAGGCCAGTGATACTATAAACATGTAAAAAAATCTGTAATTTCTTCTGCCTACACAATTCCCTACCTAAAATTAAACAAATATAATAAAATATGCATCACACAATGAAAAAAAAAACAATTGAGGCAACAAAAAATTACTTTTAATTTAAATTTTCACTCAAAGCAACTCCAAATTGCGAGTTTCTTAAAAATACTAAGAACTGAATTTGCTTTGTATAAAACAAAAACATACCCAAGGACAGTGGTGATCAAATCTATCTACACAATTATCACATAAGCTACAATGAGAGGCCCTCGGCGGTCGAAATATCTTACAGGTAAAGCAATATTTTAATTTCACAGTGTGTCCTTTAACAAGCACCTCTTTCGTTCTAGGTGGTGGTCTATATGTGGGACTATTAGCTGAATTTGTCACTTCTAAAATACAAAATATTATTAAATTACATGAGAAAAAATAAGGTGCATAAATGCATATGTAATTTATTTAGAAATATACTAAATTTACAGCCAACTAAGTATACATTTACTTTTAAAAATACACAAACTAACATGTCAAGAGAGCCAACTGCTAAAAAAAGATTCACCTCTTAAACTGAATCAAAATCTTTAAAAATATTTAAACCAAAAATGTTTGCCTTAATCACTAAAAACGCATAAAACAAAACCACTTACATTTTATTGCAATCATATAAGAATTACATAGTCTCGAAAAAGTCTAACAACCAAAGATTTTCAATCAACTATACAATATAACCCTCAAGTTGGCAATCTTGCATCCTATCTTCTACATTAGACATATCTTTTATATTTATACCAAAATAAAATGTATCCTCAACTAATTAACCTCTAATAATGAAATTTTGCTTCTTCTATACTTACCAATTTGCTTTTCGACATAAGCAGCTTCATCGGCAGTGGCCCTTGGTATGATTCCGGGGTCAGTCAGGCCAGTACGAAGCAAGGAAGACATTGTAAACACAAATAGTAAAGCGCCTATTATAGGTATGGCTATTGTGACATTCTCGGCTAAATATTTACAACTAAAACGTAAACAAACAGTGATAATCCTTCCCTAAATCACGTGCTTCTGCATACTCAAATATAAAAAACAAAGTACTCGTTCCAGTGATAAGAAAGACTGTTAACAAAAATACGCCAGAATGTGGGGCCGTCATGAGTCTACCATTGCAGTAAAATTTATTCCTACCCGAGAAAACTTCCCACTTTCTCGTAACATTCGCCTTAGTCATTTCTGAATGTATTTCAGATGCTTAAAAAAAATGAAAAAGCAAAAAATAAACAAACTGATCTGACCTTATATCATCTTCCAAATCAATCTTACCTTCCAAGGTCTGTTTACTCAATTCCACCACTTGGTATTTCAATTTTAAATTCATAAATCCGAATTTTAAACTCAAATAAATAAAAACAAGGCTATAAACTAATTATACACATTCTATTACTCTAACTCATGTTTGCTACAATTAACTTCACAATCGTTTTTCGCGTAATTGCATATTTAAGATAAGAGCACAACACTTTGGTGTTTCTAGATTTATTTCAAAATGCATATTCTTGTTTGATTCATAATTAAATCGACCACTACTCCAATTATTTTATCTAAATCTAATCTTCCTGCATTACAAAAGAGAATACTTCAAATTCCCAAAACGCTGGAACTACGAATGGACATTAGACCTACCGTCTGTTAGGAGCGTCTGCCGACTAAAGCTTCGTTTATAAACATATCGCCCGATCACAACAAAAATGGCGGATCGTGACGTCATTTTTTCGCCACTGGAGTTGGAGCTGCGGTCGAGAATAGCTGGAGTGGATCCTTTAGACAGAAGCTAAAATGTCACATCGTAAGTCCCGTGACTCAACTTTAAATTTAGAGCAAATAAAACACAGATAAAAAACGTGCACCTCATATTCCATTAAATTGGTTAAATATTCAACGTAAATATAATTAAACATTAGATTTCTTAGATTTTTGGCATCGTTTCATAAATTTTGAGATGCGTTCGGCGAAACTGATCCGTTTGCTGCCTGAGCTTGAGATGCTTTCGCACGAAGGGTCTGCAGATTGCGTGGATTGTTCACTGAAGTTGCTGTGATGGGATTTCTCTGCGCTCTTCGTGGTAACTTCTGATTCAGTCTTTTCGAGTTTAAAACTCGACATGTCCTCCGTTTTGCAATAGGGATCCCACGACGATAAGGGCACTAAATATTCATCTCCTTCGCAAGGTATATTCTGGTTTTGCGTGGTTCGAGTAATCAGTGTGGCCAAATTGACCAGAGACTGGACTGTCACCCAGGTGAGAACCATCACCTGGAATGGCAATATCGTTCATAATGTCCCATTTGCTGTTATTTCTCCTCTTAAATACGCTACTATCGCATTTGACTCGAACAATGGTCACTTCCGAATCCGTTAATTTGATATTAGAGGTACTTTCTGTATTTATAATGGAGTCGTCAAATCTGACATATCGCTCCGTATTGGGACACGTGTATCGAGAATTTTCCTGCTTGTATATGTTATATTGGCCCAATTTCTTGCGAGCGTCTATTATATCTTCTATTTGGGTGTAATTTTCACTTTCTATTTCCGCCTCTAGCATAGTGGGTTACTTAAATTTGGAAAAACCGCCGAAAGTGATGGTTGCGCATAACTGGGTATTGCCAACAAATTCTGACAAAAAACTAGAATTGCTTGTCAACGGTTTAGCATACATATACAGGATGAGACAGAAAGAATGAGCTGACACCAAGCAGACTATAATATAGACTTCTTGGCTGACACTAAACTAGAGATAGTGGACACCAAAATATTGCAATTGAGCTCAACATGTCGCACACAAGGCATGTGCAACCGGCGGCGCTCTGTATGGTTTTATATGACCCGCGATTTAATTGTTAAACCTTATTGAATTAAATTTACGTGCTCCATTTTTCTTTTTGGCCAACAATTTTTATTCTGAGACTTTTTAGTATTCAATCTACCCCGCGATTTGATTAGTATTTAATTCGGTCCGCGATTTGATACATGATTTTTCTAGTACGGCCCATGGTCTTGCCACAGAGAAACTAGGTATAGTCTATGGTCTTGACTAAGTTGCACATGCGTGCTTTTGAAGGTATTCATGTGGCCTACCTTATACCAATGTCACCGGTTTAAGAGATGCAGGGAGTTGAAAGTGTAAATTTTATTATAAAATTCCTCAATTATTAAAAAAGTGTTTATTCAGTCGACGTACAGAGTCATCTGAAATGGATTTCTGTGATCAGATTGATATTTATTCCGTCCGTTTCGTTGGCCCAACTGACGTCCTGGCAGACATTTGACATTTAAGTATTTGTTGACATTTTTACTTGTCATTGTCATCTATTTGATCAAAATTATTTATCTAATCTTAAAAATAAAACGCATTTGTCTAATAAGTGTATTGTTTGCAAAACAGTACGCCAACAAATCCGATAAATATGACAATGGGCGATGAAACTCCCATTACATCGCTTATACTTCCAGTTCTAATACGCCCTATTTTATCCCAGGTATTGCAGTTTGTTTTTAATAATATAACACTCAATTTGCTTTCCTAAGCTCGAGAAACACGATGTGTCGGCCTCGCAAACCCTCAGAGCGGCCCTAACTAAAGCCGAGGCCTCCCATCCAGGCCTTACACATGACTTGGTTGTTGGTATAATGAGGAAAGGGGATGTTGCGGTTAACATGAATGAGAGCATTTTGAGGTTGCAAGGGGGTGTGTCGGATACAGACGGTAATAACAAACCCTCTAAGTGGCACAATTTTCAATTTGTCTCGTTTAGTAGTTGAATTTAGATTGAGCAGGTCAGAAGACGCATTTCAGGAGCTTAATAAGAAATCCGCTTCATTGAAAAGGATTTTAAGCAGAATACCTGATGAAATAACTGATAGGAAAACGTTTTTGGAAACTATTAAGTATATATTTTAGGCAAACTGCCTTGTAATATCTAAAATATTTTTTATATTCTTAGGGAAATTGCTAGTGCCATTAAAAAATTATTGGACACGGTTAATGAAATTAGTGGTTTTATTCCTGGAACCACGGGGAAGCAAGCTTTAGAACAAAGAAAGAGGGAGTTTGTTAAATTTTCTAAACGTTTCAGTAATACCTTAAAGGAGTATTTCAAGGAAGGACAGTAAGTTGGTTTTGTTTTATTCAAATATTTGTTAATGTTGTTTTTTACAGTGCCAATGCAGTATTTGTTAGCGCTCTATACCTAATTCATCAAACAAATATGATAATTGCGACTGTGAAGAACAAATGTGAATAAATTGGAATGTGCCACTGTATTTATTGTCAAATTGATTGAATTAAAATTATAAGATTGGTTGTTAACAGGATATGTTTGGTTAAGGTTATTTTGTATTAAAATATTTAGCGAGAAATCAGATGGCAATTATCTTATAGTTTGTATTGTTAGTTGTTAACTTTACATTAATTAATACATTAAATCTTGAAAGTTATGTCTAATTCTATTATACAGGTATATAATATTGAAAATAAATATTTTAAGGAGTTCCGGTGTTTTATTTCTCTGAGTTATTATTTATTTAATATACTCTTGATGTGATGTGAAGTTTTTGACAACAATATTACAAAGAAGATTGAAACAGAACTGGAAATGCTCAAAAATATACACTTTTGAAAACAAAATTTATTATTACAAAAAAGTTCGAGTTTCAAGAATTTTACATGGAAAAGTAAATGAAGTCAATTTTGAAATAAAAAAATACATATCTAGAAAAAGCAGTTTTAAGAAAATGGGATAAATAAATTTACATTTTCTTAAAATTTGGATTTTCTTTAAATGTTTAAGTTTCAAAGAAAATCTCAGGAAAAAAAGACAATCTTGGGTAACAATTTTGTTACATTTTGTGATTAAACTAGTTTTTGTAATTTTTAACATAAATTTTGAGTTTAATGTTGGAGTTTTTGTTCTTTTAATGTAGAATTTTAATTAAAAAAGCCAAAAACCAAACTGGATTTGAATGGAATAGTGTTTGGACAAACCTCTGGATTTAGACCTAAAATTTTTAATTATCTTAACAATATTTCAACCATTTTCTTGAGGTTTAAATTTTATTTTGAAATTCTGAATTTAAATCGATAATTTCGACTAATCGAAACACGCCAAATAGAAATATTACTTTTTAAATGTTAATGCATTCAAAATGTAATCAGTTGAAAGCAGAATTTTAATTAATGTTTTAAAGGGGTTTGGGGTCAGCTTCCCCATTCATAAAGGCCACAATATGCAGCGAGAAATAACAAAATTAAAAAAGAAATGAAGAATTAAAATTCGAATCTTTTGGAATGAAAAGTTAAAAATTTTAAGTTTAAACTAAAGTATGTATTGAGAAAAAAATCGAACTTTCGAGTCGTAACCAAAATTAGTCGGAACAAATTTCTAATTCCAATTGGAACCCTCCCCCAAAAAAAACTAGAAATTTCACTGCTAAACTCGAAATTTTGAGAAAAAATAAAAAGGCGCAATTTTGAGCTGAATTTAAAATTTCGAAAAGAGTCAAGATTTCAAATTTATGAAATCATTTTCTCAACATTTTAAGATTTGAAACGGTAGAAACGTTAAGCAAAAATGTCGATTTTACACCCAGAAAAAAGCGAAATTTTAAAAAACATCAAAATTTCGAATTTATAAAATCCTCGAAATTTTGAATTTAAATTAAGTTGAAATGGTAAAATAAAAGAAAAAAAATTTGTATTTCAAACCCAGAAAAACAAACGAAATTTCATAAAACAAAATCAAAATTTATGAACAAAGTTTTTTTATAAATTTCGATTTTGTTTTATGAAATTTCAAGTCAAAATAACAACTAATTAAATGAAAATATTCGCATTTCGAATCCGAACTTCAACATTTTGTGTTTAAATTAGGAATTTTGATTGACAAAAAGTAGAATATTCAAATATTCCCTGTATTTTCTTTGCGAAGTGTTGACATTTTCGTTCAAAGCTTTATTGGCGTTTTCTTCACCAGTTACTTCTTCCACAATTTTAGATAGTAACCTTCTGTTAAAGGCAATCTGTAAGAGATTGCTAATCCTTAACAGAAGGTTAATGTAAATCTAGAATAGTGGAAGGAGTAACAGGCGAAGGAGGAGCCAGTTAAACATAAAAAACAATAAAAGATAATTATGTTAAGAAATATTTCGGATTTTTTTCAGAAATGTTCATATTTTACCAGTTTTGAATTTGAAATGAGGGTTTTCTGACGTTTTTTTAATTTCAACTGATGAGAGGAGGTTCGTTTGTGTAAGGTTGGCTAATTAGAACATTTATAAAAATTAAAAAAAAATGGAAATTATCCTAAATGTGGAAATTTCGAAACAAATTCAAATTCTTGTCATTCATTGTTTTTGACTTTTTCTTCGCCATTTGCTAACATAGAATATCCAAATTCCAATTCTGAGGAAAGTGAGTGAGGAATTTTGAAAAATCTCAGAAATTTCAGAATTATATTCGTCTACATTTAAGGACAAAAGTCAATATTGTAAGGAACAATTTAAAGGTTTCTTGCATTTGTATCTTAACCTTTTGAGAGAAATGTAAAAACACTGAAACTAAATAAAATCGAAACACGTTCCAAAAAATTTCTAATTTTTTTAAAAAAAACTTTGCGAAAGAATTCTTCGAATTTTCGATTTCTTTTTTATTCGAGACTTTCTACCAATGTTTATATTTCTTATTTCGATTTCCAAAGTTGAAAACTTCTGATGTAAGTCACATTTTTTTGAAAAGTTATATTCGCAAGTTTGCAGAAATTACTTTTACAAATTTCGACTTTTTCTTAAAATAGCAAACGGAAAGTTCTAATTATTTTCCTAAAATTGCAATAATACGATTAAAAATTTAGAATTGATGTGAAAATGCCAGCTACAATATTCAAGAAAAATTATATAATAATAAAGAAAATGTTCTCGAAATTCGGAGCACAAAATTGGGATGTCATATTTAATATTAAAATTTATAAAATTGAAATGAAGAGATCAACATCAAAAAAAAACTTTGAATTTCCACAAAACTGTTTCTCAAAATTTTGACTCAAAAACAAAATTTGGAAATGATATCGAAATTTCAAGAACAAAGTTCAAAATGACCCTCCACATGTCAATTTAAACATCAAAAATTCTAAATTAAAGTCAATATTTCGCTTTGTACTCTTTTTTCCAAAATTCCCATTTAGATTTAAACTCGAAAATTCTTATAAATTTCGACTTTTTTTTGATACTTATCAGTTTAACCTTGAAAAATATTTCTTAAAATGCCAGCTTTAAAATCGAAATTTACGAGATCCTTTTAAACAATTCGTCCAAAATTTTAAAAATTTACAATTAAAAAGTCAGATTCTTATAAAAAAATAACATTTTCAACAACGAACGAACTTTTCAAAAAGTGGAAGTAGCCACATTTCGAAGTTTCGAGAAAAAGATCAACATTTTCAAAGAAATTTTGAAAAAAAGTCGAAGTTTACCCAAATGTCGAAAACTTGAAACAAATTAAAATTCTTGTCATTAATTGTTTATTGGCTTTTTTTTATTAGTTGCTAAAATATAGAATATCCAAATTCAAATTCTGAGGAAAGTTATCCTTTGAAGGAAAATTGGGAATTTTGCTGACAAAAGATCGAAATTTTCAAAAAAATGTGAAAGTTCTAAAAAAATTCGAAAATTGAAAATTATATGTTATAATATGGTTGCCGCTCCAAATATGCAGATCAATCTTTGTGGATTAAATCCTTAAATTGGTGTGGGGCCTGCTCATTAGAACATTTTCAAAAAAATTTTGAAAAAAGTCGGTTTTCCCAGGTGTCGAAATTTTGAAACAAATTCAAATTCTTGTCTTCACCAGTTACTAACATATAGAATATCTAAATTCAAATTCTGAGAAAAGTTATCACTTGAAGGAAAACTCGAAATTTTGTTGACAAAAGATCGAAATTTTCAAAAAAATTTGAAGGTTCTAAAAAAAAATTCGAAAATTGCAAATTATTTGTTATAATATGGTTGCCGATCCAAATATGCAGATCAATCTTTGTGGATTAAATCCCCAAATCAGGTTCGTTGGTGTCGGGCCTGCTCATTAGAACATTTTCAAAAATTTTTTGAAAAAAGTCGGTTTTCCCAGGTGTCGAAATTTTGAAACAAATTCAAATTCTTGTCTTCGCCAGTTACTAACATATAGAATATCTAAATTCAAATTCGGAGAAAAGTTATCACTTGAAGGAAAACTCTAAATTTTGTCGACAAAAAATCGAAATTTTCAAAAAAATTTGAAGGTTCTAAAAAAAAATTCGAAAATTGCAAATTATTTGTTATAATATGGTTGCCGATCCAAATATGCAGATCAATCTTTGTGGATTAAATCCCCAAATCAGGTTCGTAGGTGTCGGGCCTGCTCATTAGAACATTTTCAAAAATTTTTTGAAAAAAGTCGGTTTTCCTAGGTGTCGAAATTTTGAAACAAATTCAAATTCTTGTCTTCGCCAGTTACTAACATATAGAATATCTAAATTCAAATTTTGAGAAAAGTTATCACTTGAAGGAAAACTCGAAATTTTGTTGACAAAAGTTCGAGATTTAAAATAAAATGTGAATCTTCTAAAAAAAAATTCGAAAATTGCGAATTATTTGTTATAATATGGTTGCCGATCCAAATATGCAGATCAATCTTTGTGGATTAAATTTCCACATGAGGTTCGTTGGTGTGTGGCCTGCTCATTAGAACAGTGTGAAAAAAAATTTTGAAAAAATTCGGTTTTCCTAAATGTCGAAATTTTGAAACAAATTCAAATTCTTGTCTTCGCCAGTTGCTAACATATATAATATCTAAATTCAAATTCTGAGAAAAGTTATCACTTGAAGGAAAACTCGAAATTTTGTCGACAAAAAATCGAAATTTTCAAAAAAATTTGAAGGTTCTAAAAAAAAATTCGAAAATTGCAAATTATTTGTTATAATATGGTTGCCGATCCAAATATGCAGATCAGTCTTTGTGGATTAAATTCCCACATGAGGTTCGTTGGTGTGTGGCCTGCTCATTAGAACAGTGTGAAAAAAAATTTTGAAAAAAGTCGGTTTTCCTAAATGTCGAAATTTTGAAACAAATTCAAATTCTAGTCTTCGCCAATTGCTAACATATACAGGGTGTTACAAAAGTCCGAGCCGCTACTTCAGGAGCATATTCTACACATTAAAATATGAAAAATGTTGAATTACATTTTTTTCTTTAAATTGCCTCCTAACGGAGATATGACCATTTAAAGATGGCGCCCCTAAAGTGGTTTTTTTACTACAAAAAGTTAACGATTAGTAGCAAAGTCATGAAATTGGGCAAGCAGTTAAAGAATTGGATTAGGCATATTCTCATGTAACATATTTTTTAAATAAGCAGTAGCGTGGTGTGTAGGGGGTTGCCCGCGATTATTTTTTGCCGTAACTTTTTTGTATTGCAATATTTCGACACAAAAGTGCCATAATCGTAAAAAGCAACATTTTTTATACAAAAAAGGTACTCTTTCTCAAAGTCGCTAAAAGTAACCGTTTCCGAGAAAAAAGCGTTTAAACAAAATTGTTGCATTTATTAGAATTCGTTTTGCAAATTTCTAATTTATCCACTACTAATTGCATTGATATAAAAATAGTACAAAATTAAGAAAAAAAAAAAATCAAAGCAAGTGTTCGAAATTACTGCCCCCTGCGGCAATACATTGCTCGGCTCGTCTTCTAAGGGAACTCCTTACTCTTTCGCAAATGCCTGGTGTATTGTGAATCTGGTTGAACCCATTTTCAATTCGTTCACGAAGATCATTGATATTGTCAACTGGTGTGGAGTAGACGATCTGCTTTAGATGTCCCCATAAGTAGAAATCGAGTGGGTTGAGGTCAGGAGACCTAGCTGGCCATGGTATAGGATTATTTAAACGCCTTTTTCTCGGAAACGGTTACTTTTAGCGACTTTGAGAAAGAGTACCTTTTTTGTATAAAAAATGTTGCTTTTTACGATTACGGCCCGGACTTTTGTAACACCCTGTATTATACCTAAATTGAATTTCTGAGAAAAGTTATCACTTGAAGGAAAACTCGAAATTTTGTTGACAAAAGATCGAAAATTTCAAAAAAATGTGGAAATTCTGAAAAAAACTCGAAAATTGCAAATTATATGTTATGATGTGGTCGATATGTGCCGATTCAAATACTTAGATCAACCTTTGTGGATTAAATCCTCAGAACAGGTTCGTTTGTGTGAGGTTGGCTAATTAGAACATTTTTAAATATTAAAAAAAAATGGAAATTATCCTAAATGTTGAAATTTCGAAACAAATTCAAATTCTTGTTATTCATTGTTTTTGGCTTTTTCTTCGCCATTTGCTAACATATAGAATATCCAAAATTCAAATTCTGAGGAAAGTGAGTGAGGAATTTTAAAAAATCTCAGAAATTTCAGAATTATTTTGGAAAGATGTAAATCAAAATTTTGAATTCCAGTGAGAAAATGTTAAAATTTTGGAACTAAAGTGAACATTTCAAATGTAAAGCTGAATCCACATCAGTAAAAATTTGTTGTGCGTTGTATTTCAAGAAATGTTTATTGATGTGGATCCAGCCGAAAGTTAAATTCTTTGGAAAAACGTGAAACTTTCATTATCTTAACCAGGATTTGGATTTGCTGAGGCCCTAAGCTATTTGAGATATGGGACTAATGTTATCAAGTAAATATTAAATTTATTACTTTGCCTGTGATGGGCCAAGTCAACATTTTATTTTTAGAAATGTATCGTTAGGGCACAGGGCATTTTTTACGAAGGGTAGACTACCTGCGAGTAGTTGACTCCACTACTTCCTTTTTTTGAAATATAAAACATTCGATATCTGCACTCGGAAGTGACTAGTATTATGAATATACGAAAAATATATATAGTGTAACTGAAATGTGTAGTTTCATTCGAGTCATCAAATCGCTGACAAAAACGCTTGTCGGTGACAATTCAGCCAGAAACTTTTTAGAGAGCACAAAAAGTCATCACACTGCCTCGAGAATTCTTGGTCTCAACGAGGCTCAAGAATTTTGGTGACCAAAAAAAAAAACTTTTTCACACAAAGCAACAATTATTCTGCATAGGTCTTTTTTGTATTAGCAATTTCGACTAAGAAAAAGGGCCACAATACTATTTTCCCTACAACTTATTCTGGATATGTCCAAATATGATTTTTTTGGGCCTGCAAGATGGTGGGAGCCCTACAGCTTGTACAGTTTATACGTAAATACAACACTGACATAATAAATGGTTCTACGGACCAAAGAGATCAATGAGCTGAATTTTCATTAAACTTCGAAGTAATCAAAATTGGGACAAAAGGTAGTACTTTTAATAAATTTCCTCTTGAAACTCGAAACTTTGAAAAAGCGTAGAATAAATTTGAAGAGAAATTAGAATCTCCGAAAAAAAGAGAAATTTTTGGTTTCATTTGAAAAAGTAAAGTCGAAATTTTACAAAAATTTAACATTTCGAAAAATCTGACCATTTCTGAAAAATGGGATTTTTTTTTAAGTTTAATCCACTTGCAAAGGGAAAATATTCGTATTTGCACTCAAGATTCAGCAAAACTCTCAAGCAGATAGAATATAATATTGTAAAATATTATTGATTTGCACCAGTAATAGAAACAAACGGTAATGCGGGATGCCCATCGGCAACCCTCGTAATAGCAGAACATTTCGCAGAATTATTCGATACATATTTATTTTTATTTTGGTTACCTAACTCGAATGTCGCAGTTGAGGATTTCTACGGAGGTGTAAATTTTCGCTTGGTTGAAAATGATAACAAAGAGATAGCACGAGCGGCGGCGGCACATGTCATCAAATAGAAAATTTCATTGGTAAGTGCTCACGTTGCGTATACACGTGATCCGGAATATCATCAAATTTCATATAACAGTAAAAATGCATCTTCGATGAAACGCGCATCATGTTAATTGTTCCTTCGTCGTATTTTATTTTTTATTTGGTTGATTTTTTGATGTGATTACTTCATACATGGATCTAGTGCACCCATTTTCACCCCCTTCCAACAGAAATTCTCATAAGGTGAGCCTCTTGTCTTAGGGTTTTCGTCTAATTATTATATATTTGATAAGCGTTGCTCGAGAATTCAATAACAAAGCTGTTTTGTTATTAATGTTGAATCAGAAAGTATTTGGACATATGCAAACATAAATAAACCCAGCAGTATCACAATTGTTTGTAGTAAAATAATAATTTGATAAAAATGTTTTTACGTCTTATTCAATTATAAACACAGAGTTCAAAGGCGCCAAAACGTCTTTCAGGAGCGCACATTTAATGTTTTACATTCTCCTCAGAATTTCTTATTGAAGAATTTGAAATTTTGAGTTTTTATAACCATTTTGTATCGCCATCATTAATTATTTAATAAGCTTCAAGGGCTTATTCTTTAACTAAAAATACGCCAACAAATTGACCAGTTACTTTTCGATTTTAAACAGAGACGATTCGCTTTACACTTTTTTACCATTTAGTCGTCATAAAATCATCCAGCATGTCCATGGGTTTCTCTTCCAAAATTTGTAATTTCGACTTCGTTTACTTAATTTCTATATTTAGAGAAGGATCGTTAGGTATATACAGTTACTGATTATCTATATGGGTAATCTAAACAAATTCCTAGTTTCAATTGTCTACTTTTTTTCTTAACATTTCGACTATTACCCCAAAATTTCAAAGAGTTTGGGAAACACTGATCTAGAAATTTTTGAGTTTAAGACGTCAACATTTCATCTTTTTTTCTTTAGAATTTGGTCCCCAAAATTTCAACTATAATATCAAATTTTTGTCTTTTTTCTTGATTCCTGAGGTCAAACTTCAATTTTCTGCCACTCTCTCTAGATATGTTTCAAGACTCTATTTTTTATGACGTTCGAACCGCTCTACCAATTTAGACTCTCAGGTTTTTTCGAGCATTTTCGTAGATGTAGAATTTCCTAAAATTTTGATTTTACAACCGTTTGGACTTTTTTCAGAAAATTTCCGCTAAAACTTGAATATTATGAATTTGTTTTAGAAATTGGAATTTCAAAGCTGAGATTTAAAAATGAAAGTAGCATAGATATTCTAATTTAAAAATTTTGAAATTGGGGTTAAAAGTTCGAGGTTAAACTTGAAATGGTAAGATCTTTGCCAGAATTCCTAATTCCATTTTCTGTTTACCCTAACATTTAGATTTTTCTGAAAACCTCGACTTTTATCTCTTTTTTGTAAAACAAATTTTGTTTAAAATGTTTTAAATTTTGACCTTAATTGAAAATTTAACCTTTTTATCTTAAATTTTCGAATTTAAACACGAATGTTTTTCATAACTAATAAACTTTATTAACGATAAAAAGGCAACAAAATTTAAAAATTCCACAAGGGTTTCGTTAAGTACTTGCTAACACCGGACCAGGTTTCGCATTCTTGCATCATCGGCGGTCATACCACCAATTTAATGAATGTTTTTGTAAATATGAACTTTCGTTTTCGAAATTTCGACTTTTTATGCACCGTTTGACATTTTCTATTCGAAATTTCAATTTTAATTTCCAAATTTCGACTTTTTGCAAATTTCGAGTTTTTTGTATTTGAATCCTATTGATTCCACCGAGTATCTCCCATCAAAGTACTTGTAGAAAAAAAGATGAGTCACCAACCATACGCCTGTGCTCTAGTATTTCGAGAGAATCGGTCAGACTCTCGTCATCAATTAGGCGAATCGCTCTTCTTTGAATTGAATCCAAGAGAGCTAAAGTGTGTTTTGGGGCTGAACTCCAAACATGAGAACAGTATTGGCTAGTGTTGCCCTAACTTGACCTTTGTATAGTGTTAATAGCTGATGAGATATGAAGTACTTTTTAGCTCTAAAAAGAAAGCCTAGCTTCTGAGAGGCGGATTTGGCAATTGCGCCCAAGAGAAGTTAGTGCTCGCATTCACTCCTAGGATAGATGGATTAGATCCCATCGAAAGGATTTTACCGTCCATTAGTATGTTTGTTGCATTACCCCTTGATGTTTTCTTAGAGAAAACCGCGGCCTGAGTTTTTGAAGCATTGAAGTCGACCAAATTGTTCTTACCCCATTCCAGAATAATCTCGAGATCCCGATTAATCGTCTGTATCTGCTGTTCCCTTAGTTGATCTGAAGCAGCGATAGATAATGGTTTGTCGGAGAAAAAAGATGACACAAGGTTACTATCATCTGCGTAGCTGTATATAGGATTGGAAGTTGAAGCTAAGAGATCGTTATGTGTAATAGAAATAGAGTAGGAAACAGAACAGATCCCTGAGGCACCCCTGCGTTAAACACAAATGTTTCGGATGAGATGCCATCGACGACAACCTGAAGAGATCTGTCAGCGAGAAAATTGGATATCAAATGACAGAGTCCAGGAGGAAGACCATAAGATGTTAATTTGGCGAGAAGAGATCGGAGCCAGACTCTGTCGAAAGCCTTTGAGATATCCAATGACACAATCCTAGCCTCATCATGTTTTTCCATAGCTGTTCCATAGAGTTACAGATATGAGTAACATATGCCAATAGATCGCCACTGGAACATTGTTGTCTAAAACCGTATTGCCTGTCGGAGATGTTTCTATTTTCCTCCAGATATTTGAGAATCTCGATGTTGATAACCTTTTCCATCACTTTAGATACAACGGGTAACAAAGATATAGGGCGATAATTGTTAGCCAGATTCCTTTTTCACTTTTTAGGGACAGGCTGCTCTCTAGCAGATTTCCAGATGTTAGGGAATACACCTTTTTTGTAAGAGAGTGTGAACAATTAGCTTAGGACAGGAATCAACTCTGGGGCGCACTTCTTAAGAACAATATCGGGAATACCATCAAGGCCAGAAGCTTTCGAGGTGTCGCCAGCTCAAAGAGAATCTTCCTGATTGTGCGTTGTCTGAAAACAACTTCAGCCGCATCAATGTGCCAACCTTACGAAGAATAGGGGGCTCTGCGTTTCGAAAATCAAGAGTGGAATTTTCAGCAAACATTAAAGCTAACATGTCAGCCTTTTTCTTGAAGGTAGTAGCAATATTGCTATTTTCATCAAGTAAAGGTGGACATTTTGAAGGTGTAAAATTCTTTCCAATCGACTTTGCAAATCCCCAAAAGGACCTGGAACCATTCGGACAGTTGATAAGCCTCTGACGCATTTTACGATCTAAATCATCTTTTACCTCGTTCGAGTTTTTTGTATTTGAATTCTATTGATTCCACCGAGTGTCTCCCATGAAAGTACTTGTAGAAAAGAGATGAGTCACCAACCATCCGCCTGTACTCTAATGTTTCGAGAGAATCGGTCAAACTGTTATCATCAATTAGGTGAATCACTCTTCTTTAAATTGAATCCAAAAGAACTGAAGCATGCTTTGGTAGTGAACTCCAAAGATGAGAACAGTATTCTAGTGTTGAGCTTTGTATAGTGTGAGTAGCTGAAGAGATGTGAAGTACTTTTTAGTTCTAAAAAGAAAGCCAATGGTCCATCACTTTAGATATAACGGGCAACAAAGATATAGGACGATAGTTGTTAGCCAGGTTCCTTTTTCCGTTTTTAGGGACAGGCTGCACCCTAGCAGATTTCCAGAAATTTTAGAAATTCAATTACTATTTTAATAATACTTTCATTAATTTCATTATGACTTCCTGGCGTTTTTTGTCTCATTCTTTAAGTTGTTTATTTTTTTGTTATCGCTAACCTCATGATCAATTGTAAAAACGAAAGTATATCACTAGACATCTTATAGCACTTGTGAAGGAGTTAGAAGTTGCATCTACATAATCTTTGATATACTCAAATGCTTTGAAACAAAAAATTCGAAACAAGTTTCTGTGAGAAAATTAAAAGGAAAGTTTATTCAAATCAAAAATCGATCAAATTCTTATTTCTGAACTAAATATTGGGCATAAGGGCGATAAAATTTTGTTTAATATATGTCGCAAACGAAGACATATCACGTTCTGCAACACGCGATCTTATTTCAATAGTTGTTTACCTTGGATGGCAATCTTAATTATTTCGTCGATTGTTGTTTTGAAGGTTATTATCGATAGCTTTTTTTGAAACATTTAATTTACGTTCACGTTGACGACATACGTGTTTCCGGGGCCCTTTGAATATTTCGTGGCCACTTAGCTATTCAACAAGCGACGAATTTTTTTTCTTTGAAAATCTCATTTTCGATATACAGGGTGGACCATAAGTAATGGTACACAGAGCAATAGTGGATTTTTCGAACAAAAATAATGTGATTTAGCTACACTTACCTTATATCAAAAGTTGATATTAACAGAGATACAGGGTGCCAAAGTTGAAAAAAAATTTTCGATTTTTTCGTATAATTATGGAATAAATTGTAATATAGGCATGAAATTTGGCGCAAGGGGGTTTCTTTGGTCGACAAACTCTAATTTGCTAACATATTACCAATAGCTGGTGGCAGGCACGTAGCCAGAGGGGAGGGTCCAAGGGGTCCATATTTAAATTTCAATAAAGAAATTGAATGTGCAAGAAAACTTTTTCTCGAAATTACCAAAAAGTATTTTTCGCAACATTTTTAATTTTTGATAATAGGCCGACCTAATTTAGAGAAAAGAGACGTATTTCGAGAAAACTGAAATTTAAAGAAAAAACCAATTTCGAGGAAAGAGTCCAGAAAGTTCCAGAAACTAAAACATGGCATTTTGAAATTAAAGTCAATATTTCGAAAATAAGGCGAAATATGAAGATGAAATTTCTAGTCAAATTTAAAAAAGTCAAAATTTAAAGAAAAGACGAATATTCAGAAAAATGGCCTAATTTTGATAGAAAAAATGATTTTCGAAAAAAGAGCCCAAAA
Source organism: Dastarcus helophoroides (assembly GCA_028583605.1). Taxonomy (NCBI): domain Eukaryota; kingdom Metazoa; phylum Arthropoda; class Insecta; order Coleoptera; family Bothrideridae; genus Dastarcus; species Dastarcus helophoroides. The sequence goes on along the minus strand of CM053336.1, from coordinate 11,121,283 downwards.
TGTGGAATTTTGAGAATAAAAGTCGAAATTTCTGAAAAGACGAAATTAAACTAATTTTAAGAGAAATTCATAATTTTTAGCAAAGTTGAATATCGAATTTTGATATAAAAATATCGGGAAAAAGGCAAATTTTAAGAAACATATTAAAAGTTCTAAAAAATCAAATTCCAAATGATCAAAATCTTCAGAAAAAATCGATGTTAATAAAAATAAAGGAATTAAAAAAAAAAAACGAAATCTCTGAAAAGCAGTCGACATTTCTAGACAAACTACCAAATGAAGCATCAAAGATCGAAATTTTCCAGAAAAAATTCAAACTTAAAGAAAAAGTGCAACTTCCAGAATAGCCGTCCGTTTGTGGAAAAAACGAGTCTTGAAAAAAAAGTCAAAATTTTAAGAAACATACGAACTTCCAGGAAAAATATTCAGTTTTTCAGGAACATACAGAATGGGATTTCAGGATAATTTTAAATTTGCGAAAAAAGGCGAATTTTGAGAAAAGTATCAAAGTTTCGATTTTTCTAAATTTGTTTTTTTGAAAATTTCGATTTTTTTCCTTGAAAAACAAAAAAAAAGATCGAAATTTTGAGAAAAAAGTCAAAATTTAGTAAACACTCGAAATTCTTCAGAGAGAGTCAAATTCTGTCGAAATTTTGGAAAAAGGACAAATACTGAGAAAAATGTAATTTTTAGATTTTTCTCTTGAGCGCTTGAATCAGAGGCAGACATGCGCCCTGTTCTGCCCTACCCTGAGTCAGAAAATGTCCAATATTGAAATAATCGTCGAAATTTTGAGAAACAAGTTGTATTTTCCCATTCCAGGGGAAATTTTCTCGGAATTTTTGTATTTTTTTTGTCATTATAAAAATTTCCAGATAAATATTGTTATCAAAAAATCGATCAAGTTTTAAGCAAAAGGGTAAATCTTGATAAAAAAAAAGTCGAAATTTTCAGAAAATCAAAGTTTAAAGAGAAATCGAAGCTTCCGGAAAAAACTAATTTTGAGAAATGATAGAATTTCGAAAAATAAAACGATGAATTTTGAGATAAAAATTCGAAATTTTTAGTTAAGTTGGATTCTGATAAAATAAATCGAATTTTAGGAATATATTTGAAATTTCCAAAGAAATTTATGAAAAAAGAACAATTTCGTGAAATAAGTCGAAATTCCGAGAAAACGACTTTAGTCGAATGAAAATTGTTTAGAGAAAGTCTCCTCAGTTCAATATAAATTTTCGTTAACCACACGAGCTGTGGGGGGGGGGCAAGCGCCCTACCCTACTCTATTCTGAATACGTTTATGTTAAAACTAATTCCACAAAGACGAGGGCCTTTTAAAGATCTAGCTGCCCGGAGCCTCACAATGGCTAAGGCCGCCCCTGGTAAATGTGGCCAAATCACGTTATTTTTATACTAAAAATCTACTCTTGCTCTATGTACCATTACTTATGGTCCAGCCTGTATATTTTTCATCATGTTTCCAAAATAACTACAGGAAAACGCCAACCTAGACCTGTGTGCTAATTATAATCAAGCACCTTCTTTTTTGTTATTATTGTGGAGAATTAAAAAGGAATTAAATTTTGCCAGACGTTCTGATTTTACCCGGACCTTTCGGTAATTAAGCACGGTGTTCGTATCCGGAATTAAAGCTGGACCGGACATGGATATATCCAGTAATTTTTTCTAGTTAACATTTTAATTCTAATCTTATAGAAAAAATCAACGTTTTTAAAAAAAATCTGGTTTCCGAGTGGTAAAAATTTCCAAATAAAAACCAAATCAGAATTATCAAAATTTTGACCACATTCCCAAGTTAGAAATATTTTAAAAGTTGTCAATTTTTTATTACCTGCAAAATTCAGTGCTTAATTTGCACTCTGCATATTTTTGTAATTTCAAATTTTCCTCAAATTTTGAATTAAAAGAAAGTTAAAATTATTTCTTCAAATTTGGAGTTTAATCTTATATTTTTTAAAGAATTAGAGAAATTTTATAAATATTTGAGATAAGGATTAGGAGCTTCGAGTTTAATTTTGAAATATTGACGTTTTTCTTAAATGTACGACTGTAATCTCGAAATATCGACTTTTTTGAAAATTTGAAACTTCAGACGCCATGAAAAAGAAAATAGAGAAATTTTATCAAAATTTCTTGCTCCAACTTAAAAGTATGAGTTCTCTTAAGACAATTTTGTTTTACATAAATTTCGACTTTTTTCCAGATAAAAAATCAAAAGTTTTAGAAAAAGTCCTAATCAAAAGCAACTTCCACATAAAAACCAAAATAAAATTCTCAAAATTTCTACTCTCATTTCCGAATTTCGTCGTCTTAACACCTATTAAAAATGCTTACAAAATCTCGTGCTTAAATTTAAAAATTGCATATATTTCCAATTTTAAATTTGCCTAAAAACTTTGAATTTTAACCATTTGTATTAAACCAGAATTTGTTTTTTAAATTTAAGTTTTTTTGTTGAAATTTGACTTTTTTGCCAAATTGGAGTTTGGTCTTGACTTTTGTTTGATTTTATGAAAAATTTAAGAATTTTTTCATAAATAATTACGATAAAAGTAGAAAGGCCACAGGACGATTAGTATAGTGAATCAGCCCCAGAAGGATATCTGGTTCATCTTTTAAGGGTGTGTTGCTGCTAATAAGATACTTTGATTATGCAAGTTTCAGCTCTCTATCTATTTTGATTTTTGAAAAAAATTAAAAAAACCTAAAAATATGTTTTTCTCAAAAACTACTCAAGAGATTTAAATAAAATTTTGACATGTTATAGAGGTGTATAACAGCTATATTAAAAAAATATTAAACCAAAATCTTTATGCTATTTAGGAGAAACGGGCAATTTTTTTCGAAATTATTTTTTTTCTTTATGATAACATTCTAGAACAATTTTGAAATAAAGTTTTTTTATGTCTTTTTTGATGTTGAATAACCTTGCAAATTCTGAAACTGATCAAAAAGGTACGCCATATCGAAAAAAAAATAAAAACCAATTTTTTCATTTAAAAATTGATTTATTTTAATTTCAGTAATATTGGGATCATCTCCGAAGAGTATATTCCTGCTAGTAGCATAGTTTGATTCTGCAAGTTGCAGAATTCCATTTATTTGCATTTTTGAAAAAATTTTAGAAATATCTTCACTTACGCTTAACAAATAATTTTATAAAGTTCCCTGCCAAGATCGTTTGGGGAACGGCCGCTATATTGATTTGTAGATGGAAAATTTTGTTTCTTTGCCAATAATTTCCACAATTTTGATCTAGCAAAAAAATGTTTTTAATAAAAGTCAGAGAACTTTAATTTTTCTACAAAAAAATTATTAACCATTTTCTTTTAGAGTTAGTCGTTATTGAGAAAATGTCTCATGAATAGCGTGCTTTCGGGTATTCACACTCATTTCTGCACTACCTAAAATGTACAGATTTTGACCTGTATATCCTCAGAAGGCCTAATCTACTTCACCTCTTCCGTTAAATTTTAGATTTTTTGCCGGGAGGGCTGTTTTTCTTGGTCTGAATGTTACGTTTCTGAGTTAATTATCATTCACCTTTATCATCGTTATCGTCGTTTACTCGTTGACGGGATCTAAAAGAATAAATGTCTAAAACGAGATCAGATTACTTTTTGCAGAAACAGTTGGTCGATGGTGCGTATTCTATACATTTTCACTAATTTTAGGAACAACAAAAAAAGCACAAAAGTATGTAATTAGGAGATTCTTGGTATGTTAGGGAGCTATTAACTATGCAAGGAATACTACTAGATTTGTTGGTGGTCATACGATACCGTTGAAACCTTTATACATACCACAATACTTAAAACCTTTGCAGAAACTCTCATAATTATGTTTTTGATCATGACATGAAAGTAAATTATTAAATGAAGAACATAGCATCAAGACCAATAAAAACATTGATGTCAATAAATTACGAATTTAACCAGAGACGTAATGGTACATTAGGCATCTTGGCAAAATTAATTGAAAAAACGCATCACATGCTATTCCTTTTAGGTGATGAAATCAATGCAATTATCCAAAAGTATGACATTTTCCCAGTAACGACTAGATCTACCAAAAAATGGCAAAGAACTTCTTTAAATCAAATTCTAAGCTTTCCAACTTTTATAAAAAACATTTTTTTGTTAGACTAAAATTGTGTTAGTTATTGACAAAAAAAACCAAAATTTTCCATTTTAAGTCAATATGTTGGCCAATCCGCACATGATCTTGGTAGGGAACTTTCTGTACTTATTTGTTAAGTCGAAGTGAAGACATTTCTAAAAAAAAGTTTAGTATTTAATTATTTTGTAATAAAAATTCAATTTTCCTGGGCTATAGGAGCTATCCATATTTAGAGCCGCAACAGTTTGTTAAATCTACGCTCTAAAAAATCAAACATAAACAAAATTGTATTATTAGTATTTTTGATGATTAAATAAATGTTTTTAAAAAGGAGTATTCTAAAATATTTTTTGATGGCTAAAAAAAAACGTCGTGCGTCAAAGTATTGTTGGCGACTAAAAAAACGACGTTCCACGTTCCACTGATACCATTGATCTCTGCGGGGGTATCCGTTGCAGCTGCTGCGGCACAGTAAGTATCAAAATATTGAAAAATCAATAAGAAGTATACTTGAATTTTGGTAGAACGAACTGTTCCTCGGTTATCTTTAAAAATTGATACACAAATCTTGTTCCCTGAAACGAAGAAAGATTTAAAAAAACACAACAACAGTGCTTCAACGCGTTTCGATAGCCAAGGTATCATCTTCAGAGAGATACCCAGTACTGTACAGTATCTCTTTGAAGATGATAGCTTGGCTATTGAAACGCATTAGAGCAGCTGTTGTGTTTTTTAATCTTTCTTGGTTTCAGGGGACAAGATTTGGGTATCTTGGTACTCTTGAATGTTAATAATTTTACTTAAACTTAATCCTTTTTCGCTTTAACTTTAAAACATCAATACATCAGATCAATCATAATCAATTTTAATTTATTATTTATTTTTTGTTTTTTCCAATTTCTTCTCTAAATAAATAAAACCTTGAAACTTGCAAAGTTAAATTACCCTATTAGTAGGAATATACTCTCTGAAATAAGCCCAATATTCCTGAAATTGAAATATAAATCAATTTTTTAATGAAAAACACGGTTTTTATTTTTTTTCAATATGGTGTACCTTTTTGATCAGTTTCAGAATTTGCAAGGATATTTTATATCAAAAAAGACATAAACAGAAATTAGTTTCAAAATTGTTCTAGAACGTTTTCATAAAAAAAAAATAATTTAAAAAAAAATTGTCCGTTTTTCCTAAATAACATAATGATTATAGACTGTCAATTTTTTGGAATATAGCCTATATATATTTCTATAATGTTTTTAAATTTTATTTAAGTCGGTCTAGTCGTTTTTGAGAAAAAAAATTCTATTTATCAATTTTTTTTAGAATTTTTTCGATTTTTTCAAAAACTAAAATAGATAGAGATCTGAAACTTGCAGGATCAAAGAATCTCATTAGTAGCAACACATTCTCAAAAAATGGTCCAAATATCTTTCTGGGGCCGATTCACTATGCTTATCGTCGTATGGCCTTTCTAAAATTTCGAGTTTAACACTTTAAATATTGAAACTTTTCTCCAATGTGCGACTATAATCTCGGAATGTCTCTTTTTTTGACAATTTTATGTTTCAAATGGAATCTCCGGAAACCTAAATTTCGAGTTTTGAGTAGACATTTTGGAAAAACAAATAAAAAAATGTAGGTTTAAATTCGGAACGGAAACAATTGTCGTTTCGTCATAAATAATTAACGAAATTATTAATTTTTTTTTGACTTTTGAAAAACCTGAAGTATCGATGTTAATGATTGATGCTTTTTTGAACGATCCCTAACCTGATCGCCTTGTGACGTGATAACGTGAGAAGTATCTGTTGATCTATGAAGTCGTAAATCGTTTATGCGATCAGCAGGGTGATATTACGGAGAGTTTATGGATTGATTGGCATCTCGGAATATTTTTTTTTTCGATTTTCGGTCTTTACTAAAGCTATTAAATACATAGTTAATATTGATGGCATTGTGGCTGATGTGGGACGCCCTATATTTCATAATAGTTCAATTGGTATGTTGTATGGAAAATGGGAGAGGCAAGGTCAAGATCATTAATGCTTATAATATAAGAATAACGGGATTATGATGCAAAAGTGTTAACTATCTATTCTTGTTGTTTTATTGTAACGGTACTACAGCTGTACACCCATATTTTACAATTATACTGCTTTGTTGTGTGGAAATGCTCCGTTTAAACAAATCAGATGCTGAAACGGCGACTTTAAACTGCTTCAGAATCCCGATTCAAAGCAATTGAGTCCTTATCTTGTTGTTGTGTAGTAATTGTATTTTTGATACAAACAACACGAATACCCCCATGAAGAATACGAATACATCAATACCTCGCTTTGCGTCGTTTCGTTTTGCATTTTTTCGAAGTTGCGTCGCTGTTTAATTAGTACTAATTTTCACTCTGCGTCGTTAGATTTTCGAGGTTGCGTTGTTTTGGGTTCGAGTCTTTAATTTTTCTTTTGAAATTTTTTGAAATGTTCTTTTTTTTCTAAAAGATGGCACCACGTTTCTAATTGTGCCATGCCATCAAAACTCGTGGATTCCCTTTCTAACCGAAAATCAACTCAATTTTAATACAGTTTTATTTTCACTTTGTTTCGCTAATTTTAGAGTTCAGTTTCAATTATGTAGTGTGTTGTGCTTTTTGTAACGTTTCAATTAGTGTGTTTGCTTTTTTTTTAAAGAGAATAATAAATTTTTATAAATTTTTACGAGTTGTTTCTGGTTACAAAAAAGATAAATATTTTTCCAATTTATTTATTGGCAGAGTTATATTATTTTTTTTATATACACTTGTAATTTTTTTAGCCAAATGAGTGGTAGAATTACCAAAAATAAAAAAAAAAACTATCAGCTTGGGGACAAAATTAGATATTCTGCGACGATTTGATAAGGGAGAGAAGGCTGTGGAGATAGCAAAGGCTGTTGATCTGGTTGCAACAACTGTCAGAACTATTAGAGATCGAGATCGGGATAAAATAAGAGAGGCTGCACAATCTGCAATATCATTAGATGCTAAAATGATGACCCGTACAAGAAGTGCCTTGATGATCAAAATGGAGTCCTTGCTTTCTATTTGGATTGAAAATCAAGTTGCGCAGAGAAAACCATTAAGTAAAATGGTAATTCAGACGAAAGCAAAAAGCTTATTTGATGACATAAAAAGTAAAGCAGTATCCAATGATAATGCTAGTGGTAGTAATACAGACAAGAATGAAACATTTGAAGCTAGTCAGGGCTGGTTTGAGATATTCAAGGTTCGAGCAAATCTGCACAGCATCGCTCTTAAAGGCGAAGCAGCTAGCGCTGATTTAACTGCTGCAGAACGCTACCCGACAGAGTTAAAAGCATTAATTCATGATCCGAAACAAGTCTTTAATGTTGACGAGACTGGGTTATTTTGGAAACGTCTACCTAACAGAACTTTCATGTCTAAAACAGAAAAATCTGCGCCAAGATTTAAAGCTAGCAAGAATAGACTGACTCTTCTTCTTGGTGGTAATGCAAATGGTGATTTCAAATTTAAACCATTTCTCATTTATCAATCAGAAAATCCAAGAGCTATGAAAGGTTGTTCAAAGAATCTGCTTCCTGTCCACTGGCGAGCAAACAAAAAAGCATGGATGACAACATTGTTATTTCAAAACTGGGTTTCAACTTGTGCTATTCCAGAAATTAAAGCTTGTTGCAACAAAGAAAACTTAAACTTCAAGGCTTTGGTCCTAGTAAACAATGCTTCTGGCCACCCAATTTATGTTGAGTTGTCAGAAAACATGAAATTTGTATTTTTGCCGCCTAATACACCAGTTATTCAGCCGATGGATCAGAAAGTAATATTGACTTTTAAAAGTTATTACCTTCGACGAACATTTAAACTTCTTTTAAGTAAGACTGATGGACAAGATAAGCCTACCATGTTAGAGTTTTGGAAAAAGTTCAACATTATGAAAGCCATAGAAATTATTTCGTGGGAGGAGATTAAACCATCTTGCATGGATGGTGTTTGGCGCGCAAAATATGGCCTAAATGTGTTCACCAAATATGCGCTGCAGAAGTTAATGGTACACCAGCTGTTCGTCATGAAATTTCTAATTTAGCTAGAGAGTCTAATTTTGAAGGTATGGAGGAGACTAACATAAATGAATTGCTAACCTCGCACAACCAAGAATTCTCTAATGATGAACTATTGCAACTGGAATTGCAATTTGCTAAGATGACAGTGACCGTTCAATAGAAATCTCCGAAGAACAAAATTTAATCTCCAAACGAATTTCCAAAGGGATGTGTTTGATTGACGAAACTATGGAGATTTTTTTAAAAAACGATCCTGACAGCGGAAGGAGTTTTAAAGTGTCCCAGGCGGAGCTACGACTATCAATTGCTACAAGGAAATTTATTTTACGTGGAAAAAAAAAGCTGTTCAGCAAACATTGGACCAATTTTTTGTGAAAGAAAGCCAACTTACGACAACAGCCACTATGGACTCATCAAACAGTGATTAATTTTAATTTTGTTTTTCATAAATTAATTGAATAGTTTATTTTGTTTTAATTGAATACGTTTTTTTTTTGTTTTTTGAATGTATGTAATAAAATTTGATATTATTTTTGTTTTTTAAATGTTTACTTTGTTCAATTTTCTTTTTAAAAAGTAGTATTTTCGTAACCCTGGTACCTATCTTCGATCTTTACATGATTTGCTATAGAAAATCTTAATTTACTTTGCGTCGTGTTTTTTTAGAACGTAACCCCGACGCAAAGTGAGGTATTGGTGTACTAATTTTTGTTCTGTATAGGTTGGCTCGAAACAAAACTAATTTTTTGGACTAGATGGGACGCTATCTTATGGTCGCTTCAAGATCTTCGTACTTCTTAAGATGCTCATAATATGAACCCAACAAGCAGGAACCAATTGCACTTGATATTCTTAGCAGAACAGTAGTTTCCAAAGATCTATTTCAAATGTTATGAAGGACATATACATGCTAGAAATCAACGTACCTAGATGCATAAAAAGGACTCTAAATAAATAGGAGAAAAAATTAAATTCTATCAAAAAAATTGCTGGCAAATGCTCTGTAACCATGAAAAAAGCAGCAAGGTGGGAAATTGTTTCCTCTAAAAAAATAATTTAAGTGGTATTACAAAATTCTTTTCATTATTCTATCGGAAATATTCTAGAAAATTACAGTATTTCAATGAAATTTTATCCTAGTGCCGTGGTTAGTACCCTTGGAAATTCTGCTGCAATCATAACGCAACATATGCCACATATTCACCGTTTACCGATAGGAATGCAAAGGGTGAGGTCAAGCTTTTGAAATGTAAACAATATTATAACGGTTCTATTGCATTAAAACTAACGGCAAATGTGGGTGTCTAAGACGGAACGAAGGACACTTCTAGATCTTGCAAAATGAAAGCAACAACGATTCTCAATTTCACATTAACGCAAACACGTGAACGGGTACGGTGGTCATATCACACTTCCCATTATTCGACGCTTAGGCGTTACTCTTTTAATTGTTTTTGTTAACTGATGATTTTCTGAACAGTTAACTAATTGGTGAAATTTGGTGGTATTTGAATTATTCGGTTCCAGTGTAATGAAAATTGTAACGTTTGCTTTGAGTGATTTTTTTTTCAGTTAGTTTTACTTTATTTTCAGTGTAAATGATCCCAAAATCATTTAATCATGGCTTGGGTAGTTGGGCGAAACAACAGCTTTACTCCTCTGGGGACTTTCAGTGGAAACACCTATCGCATAGAGGAGAATTGCGTTGGTAAGTCAATTCTGAATATCTGGCGATGTTAAGCTGGGGTTCAGCCACTAAATGACGACGTTGTGCTAGGGGTAGAGCCACTAAATGAACGAGTTACGGGAAATCTATTATAGCTGAAAATTATGACAGAGAGTGTCAGAGGGAGTCAAAATTTTGAAGAGTAGAAATGTTCAAAAAAGTCGAAACCTTGAAAAAAAGACAAGATTTTCCAAACAGTCAAAAATCGAAAAAGGTGAAATATTCAAAAACAGATTTTTAATCCAGTCGAATGTTTCAAAGAAAAAGTCAAACTTAGAATTTCAAGTTTTAAAAAAAGATCACATTTGTAAAAAAAGGTAAAAACTTTCAAACAAAAGTCAGCATTTTTAAAAAGCGTAGACATTTTTCAAAATTACGGACCATTTTACTGTCGCAGTCGCAATTTCAGGAGTCCAAATTTTCTCTACTTCTCTCAAGGTATTTAAATCAGAGGGACTCTAAAACCACTTCTTTACTTCTAGAAACCTTGGAAACGATCTTGTCTAACGTAAGGACAGAAGATTGCAGTCTCAGAAGTGTACGTAGGAATATGGCGTCCGCTCAGACTATAAAAAACGACTTAATACCACTTTTGATCCACGTCAAAGACAATTCTAAGATACACAATGCCACCAAAATTATCGATATTGCTATTGAAATTTTGGTCGAGTTAACCATACCCGTAGAGTACATAGTTTCCGTAGACAATGTTTCAAATGCTAATATAGTTCTAGAACTGAACAAATCGTTAAATAGCAGCAAAGAATTGTTCGCGGACAACAGAAATACTAAAGCCATAGTTGATCACATGAAGTACCTTATCGAGCATCACAGGTATCTGACTATGGAACACTGTCAGAGTATCAACAACTGTTTACTCCTCCTTCGTAATGTTTTGCATATACCAGAAGCGAAAACCTCAACTTCTAACCCTTTAGTCTACTTCAGCGTACAAAATCAAATCATCTGGAATCTCTTCACACAAAGCATTGATAAGATTCTAATATACTTACTGTCTTGTTCACAAAACGTAAGTCCAAAATGTCTCGACTTCAAGAAATTTCAATTTATCATTTTCTAGCTTAACTGGGGGGTCACCATCGTTCAACTCATCGCTCTATTGTACAAAGACCAACACGTGGGTACCTTACAAAAGTTGCTAAATCAATGGCTGGAGGCATCACTCAGCGAAAGCTCCGAAGATAACGAGAGCAACACTTCGCCACCAGAACAAGGCAGCGGCGGCTCTTCACCTTTCATAACGTCAGATCCCACATCCGATAGCAGCGATACTGGTGGAGGTCACGACGGAAGCGCCAAAGTCACCTCTAACCCTAGAACCGCTTCAATCAGAAACAAGACTTTAACAGAAATTAAACGGAATAAGTCCACGGAGACAGAAGCTAGCACCAGCAGCAGCGGAATCTACTCAAATCACAGCAGTTTTTCCAGTAAGGTAAGATCCAAGTATCTGATTTCTTAAAGTAGAGTTAATAACTTGAAAATACATATCTTGTCCCCTGAAACCAAGACAGATTAAAAAGCACAACAAAGTTTTCGACCATTTTCAGAGAGATACATGATAGCTTGGTGTTAGAGCAAGCTTTGTTGTGTTTTTAATATTTCTTGGTCTCAGGGTTTGACGGAATGGACTGGTCCTTGGTTATCTTAAAAAATTGAAATGCAGAACTTGTCCTCTGAAACCAAGAAAGATTAAAAAACACCACAAAGGTTGCTCTAACGCGTTTCGACAGCCAGCTCAGTTTTCTCTCTGAAGATGACAGCTTGGCTGTCGAAACGCGTTAGAGCAACCTTTGTTGTGTTTTTAATCTTTCTTGGTTTCAGACGACAAGTTCTGTATTTCAATTTTTGGTCTCAGGGGACAAGATTTGTATTTCAATTTTTTAAGATAACCAAGGACCAATAAAAAAATATATGTAGAGTTAATAACGATTGCATTCGTTTCTGAAAACGGAAACTGAATTCTCTGATGTGGTGGAACTTTTAATACTCGTTACTGAATCAAATTAAAACAGACAGATGACGCTGTACCTGCTGCAAGGAGTCCAGCCGAAAAGAAACTCGATTGTCCGTCATCGCAAAGCGAAATATCAGATTGCGGTTACGTTACTCAAATCGAAAATCAAGAATCGATATCGACTTCCAGCAATGACGACGACCAACCGCAGCAGAAACATCAGAAACCCCACAGTTTCCAAAAGACGAGGTACAGCGGTAGCAAGAGCAAAACGCTTCTGGAAAAGAAAGAGCTGAGGCGAAAGAAACTCGTCAAAAGAAGCAAAGCAAATATGTAAGTCTTCCATAACAAGTCTAAAAAAATTAGAAAATTCGTAAAAATAAAAAATTACACTAACATAAAAAATGTGTAGAAATTTCGAGTTGAAACTTAAAATTTTGGGGAGAAAAAATTCATACTCCGAGAGCAAACGAAGTTTTTTCGAAAATCGAATCTTAAATTCCTAATTTCAAAATTCTCAAATTTCTGCTTGTTTCCAAATTTGGAATCCTATTTTTTCGACTTTACGTTAAAACTTTTGACGCAACTTCTGACGTTACTTGTACGTGAAATTAAAATAGAACTGTTTAAAGTCGAAATTTTGAAGAAAAAAAAACATATCAGAAAGGCTACATTTTCCGTTTAAAGACTTAAAAAAATTAAGATTGTGAAATTGAATTGGAAATTGCTGTCAAATTTTGCAGCTAAAGTCCCAAGCAACATTGATTAGTGTAATAAACGTTTATTATTGCGTTTATTTTAACTTTAAAAAACGTTTATATACCATTCGGTGTTGCTTGGGGTGTTAATTTCGAACAAAAAGTTCAAGTATCGAGATGAACATTTAAATTTTCGAGATTAAAATCGAAAGCTCTGATGGATAAAATTGGGACAATTTTCGAATTGAATTTTTGTTTAATTTCGAGAAATTGTTCATCATTGGAAAATTCGACCTTTCTAGACTCAACGTAAAAGGGCTCATGCATCATCTCCCCACGGATGAAGACATAACGAATCTTCTCAAGGAATTCACGGTGGATTTTTTGCTGAAGGGCTACGGAACTATGGTCAGGGGTTTGCACTCTCAGTTGCTGACGAACTTGCAAATCCAAATAGACACTTCGCATTTCTTTTGGTTGGTCACCTATTTCCTGAAATTTGCAACGCAGCTAGAGCTGGAACTCGAACACATACATCCAGTGCTATCATATGACATTTTATCGTATTTGGTATTCCAAGGAGTCTGGACTTATGAAGAATTACAGATAATTTCCAGAATACCGAATTTCGACCTGAAACCATGCCTAAGAAGATTGCATTTGGTGAGAATTTGTTACTAGAAAGTTATGCTATTAGGCAGCTTCGGTGGAAGATGTATTTTTATGGGGGTATTTAGTTGTAGTTTTGAGGCTGTTGGAATGTTACAGGTCGTGACAGCTATAAAAGAGTTTCTGCAAGCGACTGAAATGTTTAAAAAAATGATGCACCTAAGCGAGGAAGATAGGGAGAGCTTGCAGGAGCTACAAGTGAAAATTGTGGAATCTGAAGATTTAAGAGCCTTGTTCGTCTTATTGCTGAGACAGTACAACCCCAAGATACAAAGCAAGCAATATCTGAAGGATATTATCGTCACGAATCACAATTATCTTCTTTTCGCCGACAAGACTCTCAGGATGGAAGGAATAATTGTTAATTTCAATTTAATGGACCACCTGAAACAGTAAGCATATTAATAACATGCTTTTGTAATAAATTAATTTGATAATAATAATTAAAATCAATTTGAATGCATTGCGACCTAATTGCCTAAAAATTACGTCCTGTAAGTACCAAAATCAGTGCGTACTTGGCTTAAAATTTTTGTGATTTAAATTCTGTTGAAACTGAATCATGAATAATGCGTTTGAAATCGCCTTTTTCAGGTTTGCAAACGTTGAGGTCATGCGGCAGTATGGCATCCTACTGGAGAACTTTAAAGAAAATGGGGAATTCGTTAATAATTGCATTTTTACTATGATGCATCATATAGGTGGCGATCTGGAGCATGTTCCGACGCTCTTCCAGCCGGTTATTCTGAAGACTTTTTCGCAAATTTGGGAGACAGACTACGAAATTTGCGATGTATGCGCGAGGAAATTTTCGCTTCGAGTTTCTATGAGTAGTGTTGCAGGACTGGTCCGATTTAATCGAATATGTCATTCATAAATTTATTAATACGCCCAAAAAGCATTGCAGCAGCCTTGGGAACTGCATCAGTCCGGATGAAAATGAGAAGATCAAAAATTGCGACAAGAATGGGGACAGTACTCGACGAAGTTCTTCGGAGTAAGTTTAATTAGAATTTCTTGAAACATTTTCTATATTTTATAGAAGATTTTCACATCTCTCTTGGTTATTCTGTCTTCTAAAACGGATCGATTAATGGTACCTAAACTTCTTTACTAATTACTTTGAATTTGTAACATCAGGATTAATGGTAACTTGAGATACGACGTCGCTAGTGTCGCAAGTAGTACTAATTGTCTAGTTGTGACATCTGTTTGGAAGCAACCTATTTATCTTTATGACAATATATTAATAAATTTAATTATTTTTTAGATGGACAAATGAAGAAAAAAACAATCTTCTCGATTACTACAAGGAAAGCGTTTACGTGCGAGACACCATAGCCAACATAACGAAAAAGTACGAAGAGAACGGAATGGGCCAAAAAACCCAAATATCAATCATCAGGGAGTTATTGGAACAAAATATCATCGACGAGATCCAATTCAACGATTTTCTAAAGTGCGATCGGACGCAAAAGCGAAATTCAGAAAATAATCGCGATGCACCCGAATGCGATATCAATTCTTTCAATGACGATACACCCATTGAGGAAGACCTAAAAGTTCTGAAAGATTACCTATTTAAAGATAACAAGGGAAAATTCGTAAACTGGCTGCAAAATATCCTCCTGGAAACCTGTTTCGCCAAACTGACCGTAGATAGACCGGCTCTATTTGAAAACGTCGTGGGAAGAGTTGAACCTACAATTTACTATTTCGCCCGTAAGTATTGTAACGCAATGTAAATAGATGAAATAGGATTTAGAATAGAATTGTAGAATTTAGTAAATAAAAAAAGTTTCTAGAAGGTTCTGATAAGGGGAAAGAATCCGCGATAACGAAACAAACGGCAGATAAGCGTTCCAGAAATTTCGGCATTCGATAAGCCTTATCTGCCGAAAATTCTGGAAGCTGCGGGCCGAAACTATAAAAAGGCGGTCAGTTTTCCCTCGAGTCAGTCAGTTAGAATCAGTGCAATTAGTGAGTTAGTAGAAGTGAGTTAATCGTAAATTGTTGAGTTCAGTAATAAAGTGGGTATAATCTATCACGTGTATCAATTCGAACCGATAAGCTCGTAACAGTATTTTCTCAGTGTATTTTTTTTCTCGGTAGATTGACCGCTGGGTTCTTTATTTTTCAGTGCTACATTTACCTGTACCCGTCATACCATGGACCTCGGAACAAAACGCCATATTAAAGCATCAACCTTTCATCCTGCTGCTCCACAAATTAGGCTTTTATCTACCAGTGGACACTGGCAAGATATTCGTTAGGATACCTAGCTTCTGGAACGCCGATTACATATACAGTTTGGCCCAAAAACTTGGACCTATTGACCCAAGTGAGTATTCTTTTTATTAAGCCATTATTCTTCTTGATACTTGGATAATCAATATTCTCTCTAAGTATCATACGTACAAAAGGATTCTAAACTTTCGACTAATGAAACAAAAACGTTTCAGCAAAACTAAAATTTAGCGTAGACTTACTAAATGACCTAAACAGGGAGGTATCGAGCTCAACAGACAGAATTACACCAGGAGAACTACGTAAAGCCAGTGATTTCTCCCAATCGCCCTCCTTGGCTGACTTCTCGCAATTGTAAGCTGATTTTACTTGATTAAGCCGGTGAAAGGCAATTTTTTTTCTCTTTAGTAAAAATAATCAACTGTCGATCGCCATTCCACAAATCGAGGTGCTTTCCAGCGCTATGCCAGCTCCCGAATTAAGCATAGTTAACCATGTCGTTTTAACACAAAATCGTGAAAGTCACACCAACATGGAATTTTCACCTATAGCAGACGACATAGAGCACAATAGCACATGCGAAACGGCGTCGGTGACGTCGGATTTGACCCGTATGTGCGTCAGTGACGAAGAAGATAAAATCGTGTTACTAATTGAAAAGAAAAGTGTCTAAAAATTGAAGTCATTACATATTATAGCGTCTATTTTTCTATAAAATAAATCAGATAGATGGAAGAA
This sequence comes from Dastarcus helophoroides, assembly GCA_028583605.1. NCBI lineage: Eukaryota > Metazoa > Arthropoda > Insecta > Coleoptera > Bothrideridae > Dastarcus > Dastarcus helophoroides. Next base: position 11,105,013 of record CM053336.1, on the reverse strand, counting down.
TGTTGGATGTGTACGTTACGTTATTCATTTAATTTTTTGTGTTTGTAAATAGTCAGAAATTTTATGATTGTGCCAAAGCAATTTGTCTATATTTTGATGTATACATATAATGAAAGTATGTAATAAAAATAGTTACTGATTTTTTGTCACCTCAGTGAAGTGGATTTTTTCTGTCTTCAGCGTCTGTAACTTTTTAAAATTTTGAAAAAGTTTTTGAGGTAGGTATTCGTTTTGTTTGGAGCCAACGTTTTGGTTAATAAGCAGTGGCGGCTCGTAGCCAAAACTAATGGGGGTGCTGCGACAATGTTTAATGTTTTTTTCAATTTATTTAACATTTCTGTTGACAATTGTCAACAAACCATAAAAATTGAAATATTGCCGAAGAAACGTTAAATAAATTGAAAAAAACATAATATTTCCGGTCAATAAGGGTCTACCATGAAGAATGTTTAGCGTTTTAAAAGTTTTAAGGTTTCGACTGAACATTTCGACATTTTCAAAACGTTACTTTTCGAAAATTTTAGATTTCTTTTGAAAACTTGACAATGAACATTTTTTATAATGTCGCGTTTTTGAAACGTTGAATTTTTTTCCAAATTTCGACCGTATTGCAAAATTTAGATTTTTTCTTGTAATCTCGACCTTATTTTATTTTTAAGTATTAACTTTTCTGAAAAACAGCGAATCCTCTTTTAAAAATTATCGTATTTTCGTAAATATTTAGAGTTTTTGGTGTCCTGTTTTTTTTTGTAATTAGTTATTACATTTTTTTAATTTTTACCATTTGAAAATTCCTACTTTTTCTGAAAATAAATATTTTTTCAAAGCTAGACTTCTGACTTTTTTAATTTTCTACTTTTTTCCAAATTTCATCTTTGTTTATATTTTCTTGTGAAAAATTATAATTTTTTTATTGAAAATTTCGATTTTTAATAATTTCGACTGGTTTTTATTTAAATGTCAACTAGTCTTCAAAATTTCGACTTTTTTTGCAAAATTTCGATTATATTTTGATTTTTTGTTGTTGAAAATTTAGCTACTTCTTAGTTTTCGAAGTTCTTTCAAAATTTTGATTTGTTTTGAAAATTTTGAAAGTTTATGAAATATTTGACATTTTTTCAAAATTTTAATTTTTTGACCTAAAATTTTAACTTTTTAAAAAATGTTTCACTTTGATTTAAAAATTTTAACTACGGAAAATTTAATCTTCTTCGAAAATTTTAACTTCTCAATATTTCGACTTTTGAAAACCTTGATTTATCTGATAATTTTCACTTGTTTTCAATATTCCGGTTTCGATATTTTGGTTTTTATTGAAAAGTTCCCAACTATTCAAAATTTTTCAAAATTTCGAATTATTTCGTTAATTCGATAAAAATTCTCAAATCTTTTGCAAATTTTGATACTTTTTTAATTTTGACTATAAATTTCGACCTTTACTTTTTAAAAATTTCCTCTTTTGCTAAATTTTGACTACTTTTGGAAATTTGAAAGATTTTGAACATTTTTGTCTTGTCAACAAATTTTTGTCTTGTCAACAAATTTTAGCCTTTTCTTAAACCTGCACTTTTTGAAATTTTCAACTTTTTATTTTAATTCCCACTTTGTTGACTTTTTCAAATGTTCGCATTTTTCAAAATTTTAGTCATTTTCAAAAATTTTTAATTTTTGGAAAACTTGAAAATTTTGATTATTTTTTTAATTCCAAATATTTTTAAAATTTCGACATTTTTTACAAACTGTCGTTCCTTTATTTGAAAATTGTATTTTTGTTTAAGTCAAACATTTCTTGAAACCTTTTATTGCAATTTTCGACTAATACTTCGTAAAATTTCGACTCCTTGTCAAAACTTCGACTTTTTTTCAAAATTTCGACTCTAAAATTTGACGTTTTTTTATAGTTTGACTTTTTTTAAAATTTTATTTATACATTTTTTTAAACATTTTCAATTAAATCTTCGACTTAAAAAAAAAGATTCTTTTCAAATTTGAACCGTTGAAAATTTCGACTTTTTTCAAAATTTTGCCTTTTCAAAATTTCAACTTTTTTGATAATTACGAATTTTTCGATAATTTTGAGTTTTCTCCAATATTAAAAAATTCAGCTTCTTAGAAAATTTAATTAACAATTTAGTTTAGGTGTCGATATTTTTCCAGAATTTTGCATTTTTTCATTCGCAAAATTACTGAAAATGTCGACTATTTTAAAAATTTAATCTTTTTTCTAAAATACTAACTTTTTAGTTATTTTCTTTTGGAAATTTGACTTTCTATGAAAATTTCGAAATTTTTAAAAACTCCACTTTTTTCCAAATTTTGGCTTTTTTGATAACTTTGGCTTTATTTTTTATAACTGGTGATTTTTTTTCTTTTTAAATTTAAATTTTTTGGTATTATTATATTTATTATTTATCAGTTATTATATTAAAATAAATATTACTCCTAGTAACAAAAATTTCGATTTTTAAAACTGTGCGAAGCTTTAAAACAAATTTCGAAAAAAACTAGCAGTTTATGTACAAATAAATTATCAAAATTTGAATTTTAATCTCAAAATATTGACTTCAAGCATTAAATTGTTGATTAATTTTTTTGCAACATTTTGATTGTTTTTATTTTCTAAATTTCTTAATATTTAAAAAATTCAGCTTCTTCGAAAATTTAATTAAAAACTCTGCAATTTATTTTAAATGTCGATCTTTTTCCAAAAATTCGTCTTTTATTCACATTCCCAACATTATTGAAAATGTCCATGTGACCATTTTAAAAATTGAAATTTTTTTTTGAAATCCTTATTTTCTTTTGAAAATTTGACTTTCTATGAAAATTTCAAACTCAGGATTCGACTTTTCTGATAACTTAAACTTCATTTTTTAAAAGTGGTACTGTTTTTCTTTTTAAATTTACATTTTTTGAGAAAAATTTCGAAATAACACTCGAATTTAAAAAAAAATAACAACAAAATTTTCTATTTTTAAAATTGTGCAAAGTTTTGAAACAAATTTCCAAAAAAACTGGCATTTTATGTACAAATAAATTGTCAAAATTTGAATTTTAATCACAAAAAATTGACTTCAAGCTGGAATATTTGATTTTTGAAATTTCTCTGGAACTTCAAAATTACTAAAAAAAAATTAAACTAGAGCAGTAAATTGTTATGAATTTTTTTCAACATTCTGATTAATTTGTATTTCGAAATATTAAGACTCTTCTAAAAATGTTGACTCTTTTTCTCCAAAATTTCATTAATTCCCACTTTAAAAATCGAAATTATAAATTTGACACTTAATTAAATTCAAAAAAAAAAAAATTTCTTTTTTTTATCTAAATTTGAATTATAAAATCGAACCTTAGAATTTAAAGAATAAATTTAACATTTGTAGAAAAATTTTAAATTCAAATTCAGAATTTTTATTGGTCCTACAGTAGCAGTAATTTTTTAAAGAAATATCAAATTGTAAAAAAGGTTGAAATTTACAAGGTTCATTTTTCCTTGCAATTTCAATATTTTTCCCAAAGTTTTCTAATTTTAATGCAGATTTGAAGTTTATTTTCTCTAAATTTATGTTTAATAATTTTCAGTTTCTTATTAAAATTACAAAGTAAAATGAACTTTACAATATTAAAATTTCGTTACAAAACTTTTAAATTTCCAAAACAGATTAGAAAGAAATCAAAATTTCTACAAGAAAAAATATTTTAAAGACAAAATCTCCAGGAAAAATCGAATTTTCGAAAAAAATTCTTTGTATAAAATGTTTAGTAGTAGTAGTTTATTTTAAATGTATAAAATACATATTAATTACAAATGATTCATAAAAGAATGGTGACAATAGTAATATTAATAATAAATAGATACATATTATGACAAAATGACAATAAATTAATCTAACATATTAAAAAAAAAAACAAAAAAAAATACACATATATAAAATTCCGAATCTATTTTCTAGGGATAATTTTTCGTAAAAGACTCTTAAATTGATAGAGGGAATTAGAATTTTTTATTGCAACAGGTAAGTTGTTGAATTCACATAAACCATCAAAAAATAGTGATCTTTTGGTATTTTGCTTTTTAACTGTGTTTATATAAAAATTTGTTGTGTTGCGGGTATTATAGTTGTGAATATCTCTAACATTGATTAAACAAATTTTTAAATAATTCGGCAAAAGGTTTTTAGTTATTTTAAAAATAAAGCACATGTTAAGAACAGATATTGTTTTACGGACAAGAACTGGAGACATTCAAGCATGAAGTCAACACTAACATGATTATTGCATCGCAAAATGATTCTTAATGCTCTATTTTGTAATAGTTGTAGTTTATTTAAGAGTTCTTGAGTGAAATAATGCGTAATTGTTGGGCAATAGATGAATAAAGGGGCAATCCATGACTTATGGAGGTCAATTCTAGCAGGAAGATTTAAAGATTGACAAATACGCCAAAAATATTTAACTCTAGATGAAAGTTTATCAATAGTAGTCTTAGCATGATTTTTAAAGTTCAGGGATGAATCTATAATAATACCTAAGTATTTGATCTCATTGACATATTCTAAATTTGTTTGGTTTAATATTATTGGTCGTATATTAGATGCATCATAGTTTCCCATTATCATTACTTTGGATTTGTTTGTGTTAATTAGCAATTTATTTGTTTGTAACCAGTGACTCATTGAATCTAGCACTAGGTTCATTTTATCAATAGCACTGTCAATGTTATCATCAAGCACCGTAACAAGGGTATCATCCGCAAAAAGGTTTAGGAATGTATTTGGATCACTAATAACATTATTCATGTCATTAATATACATTAAAAATAATATTGGTCCCAGGATCGTTCCTTGTGGAACTCCATAAATGTTGTCGACAGGATTAGAGGAAAATCCATCGATCGTTGTTCTCTGACTTCTACCAAATAGATATGAACTAAACCATTGTACTGTAGAATCATGAAAGCCCATATTTTCCAGTTTTACTAGAAGAGTCGATCTATCAATAGTTTCGAAAGCACGTTTTAAGTCGAGGAATGTCGGAATGGCTACACAGTTATTATTGTCCAACCATTTTTTCCATTTTGATACTACTAATTGCAGAGAAGATTCACAGGAGTGTTTTTCACGAAAACCCGATTGCTGTTCAATTAAAATATTATTGGAGTTTATGTAATTAATAAGTTGAGTATATATTAATGATTCAAAAACTTTTTCGACGTATGGCATAGTACTAACAGGTCTATAATCACTGGGTTGTATTGAATTTGGTACTTTTTGTTTAGGGAAAATTAATGATGTTTTCCAACGTGTTGGGAAAGTGGTAGTAGAAATTGATTTATTGTATATATCGGTCAATTTGGTTGCAATGAACCCTCCGCCGGCTTCTATGACATATTTGGTGACTAAATCAGTCGATGAATTTTTTGTGTTCCTAATGGCCTTTGATATTTCTTCGTACGTAAATGATTTAAGGATAAACGTACTTTCAATAGGTTCATTTGAGATAGTTGTTCTTGTTGATGGGTTTGATTGTACTAATAGCTCAATGCTATTTACAATAAATTTGTTATAATTTTCAGCAATGTCTTGGGGGTTAGTTAAATTAATATTATCAAATTCCATTTTTGCGGGAGAAGTTTTTTGAGCACCATCCATAATTTCTCTAAGTACTTTCCACATCTTTTTGCTATCATTTTTGTTTTGATTAATTAAATTTCTATAGTAATTTTTCTTTTTCTCCCTTATAAGCTTGGTCACATTATTTCTTAATCTTCTGTATTCTTTCCAAATGTCGGTGGAATTAATCAAAATTGCTTTCTGGTAATATAGATCTCGATGTTTAGCTAACTCTTTTATTTCCGTGTCGTACCATTTATTTTTACTATTATTTACGGTAAATGTTCTTAAAGGTGCAATTCATCCAAGGCGATAGTGATATTTTCATAAAATACGTCCAGCATAGAATTTACATTATTATTTGAGGGATCATTCCAATTCATTGTTTCAAGTTTTACTTGGAATAATTTTTTTTTCATCCTAGTAATGTTTCGGTGCGATATTGTGCTTTTAATATTTTCCCGTGGTTTAAACGTTGACTTACTTTTTTGATTTCCTGAGATTTCTAACATTGAATGGTCTGATATTTTTGGTGTATGTAATACTTTAGCCTGAATGTTTATACCATTAGTGAATACCAAGTCAATAAGTGTCCGGCTGCGTGATGTAATTCTGGTATAATCAGTAATTAGTTGTACAAACCCCTTTTCAAGCATCATTTCTAGTAATCTTCTCGAATAAGTAGTCTCTTTCTTTATATTGATGTTGCAATCGCCTAAAATATTCACATTGGGGACATTGATAAAAGGTATAATTATTTCTTCAAGGTTCTGTAAAAATGTGGTCATACTAGAAGCAGGAGATTTGTATACACATATATAAATATTCTGATTTATTTTTATAGCAATTATCCAGTACTGTAAGTTAATATTCTCATTAATAATTATTTCATATTCAATATCTTTTTGGAGATAAACAGTAATGCCACCCGTAAATCTACTGTGTGAATCACAGCGAAGGATATTGTACTGTTCCATATAAATTTCGTTGTTATTGATATCGTTAGTTATGTGTGATTCAGTTAATATAAGTAATACAGGTTTAAGGTCTATAAGAAATTGTTCAATTTCATGTTTATGGCACCATAACCCTTGCACATTTAAACAAAAAATATTATACGTTAATGGCTATAATGAGTATGTAATTTTCTTACCTATGGCTTTTTTTACAGTTTGGTACGTATAACACTGATGATAAATACTCTGTGATTGGTGCTTAATTCCACCTGAAACTTTTTATTGTTTTCCTCACAATTAACGCATCTCCATTGTATTGAATCCTTATTTTCTTCTAATCGACAATTTCTTGTTTCATGTTTTTGTGCACAGATACCACAAATTGCATCTGTCTTACATTCGCTAACTTTATGGCCATATTTCGAGCAATTATAACAACGGAGAACCTGAATATTTTCTTCTAATTTACATTTGTTTAGTCCAATATATAAAAATTGTCTTTTTATAAGCGATTCGAAAGTTCTTGTATCATCTTGTATCATCATCTTCTATCATGTAAAAACGTTTGTAAATTGTTTTGCTTTTATATTTAATTAAGAGAATAGAAAAACACAAATTTCATAGGAAAAAAAGAGCAAAATTTCTTAGAGAAACAAATCGAAATTTAAAAAAAAAATTGAAATATTTTTACAAAAAAGTCGAAATTTTTTGTTTTTCTTAAAATATTGAGATTTTTATAGAGCTTTCAGGGTTTTTTCCAAAACATGTTTTGCCAAAACTAGCAAAATAAAATGAACTTTAAATTGTCTAAGTGTCGTGAAAAAACTTGACACTTTTAAAGCAAATTAGAGGAACATAAAGAAAAATATGGAAAAGTTGGAATTTCTAGACAAAATTTTAGGAACAGCATTCAGAAAAAATGAAAATTTCGGGAAAATTTCTTTTTATTAAATATTTAGGAAAAATGGAAACTGCAAAAAAAATTAAAATTTCCTAAATAAATTAAAAAATTTGACGACATTTTAAAAGCAAATTACAGGAACACAAAGAAAGATCTGGAGAAGTTGGAATTTTTAGAAGAAAATTTAAGAACAATACTTTCAGGAAAAATAGAAATTTCGAGAAAATTTCTTTTTATAAAATATTTAGGAGAAATAAAAAGTGCAGAAAAAATCAAAATTTCCTAAAAAAAAATCGAAATATCTGAAAAAAAATTAAAATTTTTATACAAAATGAAATTTGAGGTAAAAATTCGAAGATACCGTATTAACTTATTTTTTAGAGAAATAGTAAAATGCGAGATGAGTTGGATTTGGATTTTTTCTTAAAATTATAATTATTTTCTCAAAATGTTGACATTTTCAAAGAAATTTGAGTTTTTTTCTTAACATTTTAATTCTTACTTGAAATATTGATTTTTTTTCAAAACTTTTACAACAAATAATTTTGATCAAAATTAAAAATAAAATAGGTTCTTAAATGTCGTAACTTCGTGAAAGAAACCTAAAATTTCTATAAAAAGAAATTGGAGAAAATTTAAAATTTCTACAAAAAATTGTGTAATGAAAAATGTACAGAAAATTTTAAGAAAACAACTCGTAAGCGAAATTGGGGGTGCTGCCGCCACTGTTAATAAGAATCCACATCTTAAAATTTCTTGGTACCCAACAACGGTATTCATGGGAATTTGTCTTCTGGGATTCAACATTTCCAATATTCCGATAATTTTCATGATCTAATTCGCTTCTTTGGTGGCTAAACACTGCGCACATACCCCATAACCAGTGGTGGTTCGTAGCCAAAACTAATGGGGGTGCTGCTACAATGTTTAACGTTTTATGTTTGATCCAAGATGTCGAAATCTTCAACATTTTAACTTTTTAAAATTTTGACTAAGAATTTCGACATTTTCAAAATGTAACTTTTCGAAAATTTTAGATGTCTTAGAAAAAAAAACTTGACAATGAAAATTTTTGAATAATGTCGCGTTTTTTGAAAGACTAGATATTTTCCAATTTTCGATTGTATTCCAAAATTTAGACTTTTTTCTTGTAATTTAAACTTTATTTTATTTTTAAGTTTGACTTTTCCAAAAATCTGTGTATATTCTTAAAAATCTCCATTTTCAAAAATATTTAAACTTGTGTTTTAGGTTGAGAAGGAAACAAACATTCATTGGAGAGAATGAGACAGATATCAGCGCAATAACTACCACGCAAGAGAGCAGCGAGTCGAGTTTTTTAATGCGCCAAGTTTAAATGAACATTAGAATTCGTACTATTGCGTGAGTGCCCGAGACCCCTGCAAGAGCGAGGACCTGGGCGGTTGCCCTGCTCGCCACCCCCGACGCGAGCCCCGCCACTGCCCATAACTCTGGTACCCTCTCATCTGATTTGTATCTCATTTTTTTTTTATTTCGGGTTTCATGACATTGATTTATAAAAATAAATCAATGTCATCAACTGTCAAAGTTTTAGAATTAGGCATCGTAGTTAATGTAAGAATAAAAACTTCTACTCGTTATGGACACAAATAAATGGAATGATTTTTAACACGTTGGGTAATTATTGCGCCATTTACGTTCCCTAAATCATCAATCCGCACTTTGTAGGTGAATCATGGTTTCTATTTGTTTCAAGTGCATTTTTAACCAATGTTTTCCTGTTATTCTGCCTTTGGTATTGGTTGAGAAAGTAAGTTTCTAGAAACCTACCAACGCGTAATATTTCTATCGTTATCCCTTTTAGAAGAAATCGTCCTGAGACAGTCATAAAAGTCGACTCATCAGATTCCATTATAACGCTCTTGCGAGCGAAACAGAAATGTAGAGAGTGTTCCGATACTGTTTCCAGTGATAAAGATTCAAGAAGATTTTCGATGATAGTCCACGGGGTTTCAAAAACCACCGGTACGGGCACATCTTCGGCATTAGCGAGAGAAGTCACAGATAACACATCAAAAGAAATCGTTAGTCAAATGCTGGAACAGACCCAATCAGAAACTTTTTTGAAACAATCAGGTCCCATCGAGTCCCCTTCTCGTAGTGAGGTAACTTTAAAAGACATTAATCTAGAGACAATCGTTGATGATAACCCAGATAAAAACAATTCCAAAAATGAAATAAAGCAACAGTCTAAGCAAATATTACATACTCCGTCTTTTGAAGCTGTTGTGCTGAGCACTGTGACATCGTTGGAAAAAATTAAATCTAAAATCGCCGTAACCTCTTCTAAAAGCCTCGGCAGCAAAACTAGTAAAGCAGAAAGCTCTCAACAGACAATCGTAAAAGTTAACGAGTTCCATAAAATTAGTAGAAGAGACTCCAAATTAAGTAAGAAAAGCAAGGATTCCAAAGGCTCAAACTCGACAGTCCTCCATTCAATCAAATCTAAGCAACATAGTTCTAAAACATCTCAAGCATTATCAACAGATTCGAAAATTGGCACTAAATTAAAAACTCCAACCATGAGACCTTCAATTAGACCTGAAGAACGTTCCCTTACGCACAAAATAGCCCTATCTAGAATTTCCGCTGATGGATTAGGTAGAATCAAGGGTCAATCAAGAGTGCCGAAAAGCAGTGAAATCACAGAAACATTGCGAAAGATATCCTCGATTAATCAAGCATCCAAACCACCGCTTCCGCCCCGCCTAAATAGAAAACCAGATCATCCCTTATCTTACGCCCAAAGAGAGAAGAGATCCAGCAGCTTATTCAGCGAGATGGGAAGTTCAGATAGAAGGAAAAGCGGCGAAGTAAGATCCAGACCCTCTCTAGTCAGCAGCTCGAGCGACATGCGAACGCCCCACAAGAAAGTCGCCTTTTCAATCCTCCATCAAATCCGGATCCTCCGTCAGCAGCAAAGCGCTCGGAACTTTACTATCCACGAATCGACAAATTCATGCCACCGACGGCGCGGTTATCACAATACGTGCCACCATACTTGGCGGTCTCCTTGGATTTACCCCGTAAGAAATCCAGAAATTCCGAAACTTCGATAAACTCTTCCAGCCATCAGCAAAAAGCGAAAGACGATGGCGCGTCTCAGCGAAAAGGCGCAAACGCTGAAGTCGATCATAAAGAAGAGGAAAGCAGGATCCTTTCTTGAACGTTCCGAAAGTACCTAGATCGAATGAGGGGAGTAGGGAAAGCAGCATTTCGAAGGATGACGGGGCCAGGGCTGGAATTTGCAGCAATTCAATCATCGCTCACGCCAGCAGCAGCTCGCAAACTGGCGTCAAGGTGCGTGGTCGGAAAAGAGTGGACATCGACTTGGACTGGGAAAATATTTGAAGACAACATGAAGATTCACTTTTTGTAAGACATAACCTACTGTAACATAATAGAGCCGATTCGGGGACAACCTCCCGCTTTATTCTTCTTCTTGGTTCCCGCTTTATTCTTCTTCTTGGTTCCCGCTTTATTCTTCTTCTTGGTTCCCGCTTTATTCTTCTACTTGGTTCCCGCTTTATTATTCTTCTTGGTTCCCGCTTTATTCTTCTTCTTGGTTCCCGCTTTATTCTTCTTCTTGGTTCCCGCTTTATTCTTCTTCTTGGTAACTTCCTCTTTTTTTTTGGAGGAACGGACTGATCCTTGGTTATCTTCAAAAACTGAAATACAAATCTTGTTCCCTGACACCGAGAAAGATTAAAAAACACAAAAAAAGTTGCTCTAACGCGTTTCGATAGCCAAGTTATTATTTTCGGAGAGATATTCTGAAGATCAAAACGCGTTAGAGTAACCTTTGTTGTATTTTTTAATATTTCTTGGTTTCAGCGAACAAGATTTGTATTTCAATTTTTAAAGATAACCAAGGACCAGTCTCTTGACACTTTTTTTATAGAAAAATCGAATTTTAATTCCAATGACTTTTTCCTAAAAGTTCCGAATACCTACAAAAAAAATAATAGAAATATTAAATGTTTCCAGAGTCTTTTTTTTTAATTTTGATTTGGAAGTCTTTGGTCATCCATAATATTTAAAAAAAACAACAAAGCGTAAATATAAAATTTATTAAAATATTCGAAGAATTATAATAAATTAGACGTTTTGCACGTGAGATTCGGTCAAAGGCAGCGATCCAAGTTCTTCATCTTTGATTTCTGAAGCGTTTCTGCAATAACAATAGTAATAATAATAACTACTAATGTTAATTCAGTAGAAACCGAAGTCCAAGTTCAAGTTCTGTTTTTACTTACTTTTGACGTGCCCTATAAATGTAGAAAATGACGACGCTGTTTAATATAAATAAAGCCACTATAAGTAAGGCTGGGGCGAGCATCTCTGCAACATTACAAACGAAAATAGTAATATAAAAATTGTCGTCTTAGAACTTTCGACTCACCTGAAGCCATGTCTCTTCTCTTGTGAATTACTTTCGGTTCAGGCGGGGGCAAAGCTGCTCCTGGTGAGAAAAAATGCTTTAGACTACCCAATATAATGAACGTTTTGCGGTCTTATATTGTTGTTGGTTATCTAACTGACCATTACCGATAAATTACAATGGTAGCAAATGACAATGTTGATTCGTAAATAAAACAGAGGTGACTCATTTGATAAAAAAAATCTGTTAATTAGTAGAATGCATTATTTGAATTATGATAAATAAAGGAGAAATTTACTGGTGATTTTAAAATAAATAAACAAGAATAGAATAGTTATGTCAGGATATTTATGACTAGTGTTTATAAATCACTAATTTTAATCTGGTAGGGTAACTACGTCAAGTTTCCTTTCTTTTTTTTTTAGTCGTTAGCTTCAATAATAATGTTCTTCTTTGATCGTGTAGGATTTAGTATTATTCGAGTGATTTAATACTTTCGAGAACTAAATCCTACATAATATCGATGACTGGCTGTGTAGAGTGAATGAATGTGCCGTAATTTATCATTGGGATGAGGTTACAAAAATTTATAATTGCGACAGGACGTTAAAAATTATGTTAAGTGTGTGGACTGAGGGATAATAAGGTTTTTTAAGAGGACCCTGCAACGGGGAATGTGTAAAAAGATTCATTCCAATAGGAACTTTGTTAGAACTTTAGTTCATTTATGCTATTCGTCTATAAATTTATTCTTCTTTCGATTTAATTAATATACGTTTGATCTGGTATTATTCGACTGATTTATTACTTTCAAGAACTAAATCCTACAATCGTCAGTTCCAGTGGGGTATGGGCGTTCTTCTCCTTTTAGTTGTTAGTTCAAATAGAGGTTGGAAGTTGGAACCGTTTGAAATTAAAGTCCACATTTCGAAAGACATGGTGAAACTCAAAAAAGAAGAATTTCGAGTGTAACATCGAAATTTTGGGGGAAAATAAACAGTTTTAAGCTCGGAATTTTGAAATCTTTACCAAACAAGTTTAAACTGGAAAATTGAGAAAAGAAAAAATTTGAAATACTTAAATTACTTTCTCCACACTTTGATTTAAAGAAATGTTAGAAAAAAAGGGAAATATTTCAAATTCAAACCCAAAACAATTGAAATTTCTAAAATAAAAAAAATCTAATCATACGAAAAACGTTTAAAACTTAATTGAAATATTGAAAAAATATTTTCAATTAAAAACACCACTGAATTTATAAACAAAATTAAAGATTTGACCTTGTCACCCACAGAAATTCTGGTATCTTTTGATGTAACTTCACTTTTTCCCAGCGTAAACTTTCGCTGATAGCCGAAACTTTCAATTATTTAGAAGAACTCTTGACATTCAATCAAATAGACAAAGAAGTAATTTCAGAATATTTAACTCTAACTTCATTATGCATGAAACAGAACGTCTTCCATTTTGACAATAAATTTTATAAACAAACAAATGGTACCACCATGGGAAATCCATTAAGTCCATTTCTAGCAAATCTTTTCATGGACAATTTTGAACAAGAAATCAAAAATGAATTAATAAACTTTCCTCGAATTTGGATACGATACGTAGACGACATTTTTGCAGTTTTTGACACCAGTAAATATGAAGTTCAAGATTTCGTTGATAAGTTAAACTCAAAATACAATTCAATTAACTTTACATTTGAAAAAGAAACCAATGGATTACTCCCGTTTTTAGATATCTTGGTTATCAGAAATAAAAATAATTTAGAGTTCGATATATACAGAAAAAATACCAATACAAATCGCTTTATCACAGCTGATTCTAATCATTGTCCACAACAGAAATTAGCAAGTATACGTTTTTTAATCAACAGGCTTTTAAATGTTCCTCTAAGTAAATCCAGATATACAAAAGAATTAGCTTACATTAAAGATGTTGCGAATTTTAATGGTTTCCCCGTAGAAACAGTAAAGAGCATGTTAAGAAAATGTAGATTTAAGAAAATAATTCAGGATTGCTCTAAGCTTGACCAATCTAAAGATAATTCTCCTACAACCGTTGTGAAATTACCATTTTACCCAAATATCACTAATAAAATTAATAGAGTTCTAAAAAAAAACAACATAAAAGTAGTGTACACAGCCAATAACAGTCTCCACAATAATTTGGGTAATGCTAAAGATAAATTGGACAAGCTTGAGAATTCCGGAATTTACGAAATAAGCTGTAACAATTGTAATTTATTATATGTTGGACAGACCAAGAGATCCATTAAAACCAGATTTAAAGAACATATCGCTCATTTTAGATACAATAGAGAAGAAAAATCAAGTGTCGCCCTACATATGATAAATACAGGACACAAAATTAACATTGAAAATTTAAAATTGTTAAGATCGGTCACAAATAGCAGAGAACTTGATGCATACGAAACAATTTATATCAATCAGAGGCCAGTTACCCTTAACGGAGATAAAGGACCATTGGCGGCCTCCAGTTTATTGAAGGCTACTTGTGGCAGGTCAAAATTGCATGCACCAGATGTGTTAAACAATTAGAAATAGGAAAGAAAGCAAAAGACCGCCAGTATCGATTTGAATCTCAATGCAGATGACGTCGATGCATCTTTTGCTAATCTTTTAAGATTAGTGCGCTTGAAAATGCCAGTTCTGCTGGCGAAATACGTATCGCGTAATTATTTATTTAATTGCCCATGTGGTAAAGGGGTGAAACCTTCTTTGGACTTAATCACAAGCCACAGTGTTTAGTTCCAGTGCTTTAGAAAATTAAAGTTGATAATGTAAAATAAAACTTACGAAAAACGTCAAATTTTTATAACATTTCCAAAATATGGTAAGAATATCTCTAAAATAACAATATCTCGAGTATAAAGTAAAAATTTCAGGAAAAAAGTATCAACTATATGTTTAAGGTCAGAATTTTGAAAAAAAAATCAAAATTTTTATAAGGAAGGATTTTTTAGCAAATTTGTCAATTAAAACTGAAGAAAAAAAGTGAAACTGAAAAAAATCTCTTGAAAAAAAAACGAATTTTTGAGATTACGTTGACAATTTAAAAGAAAAAGTAAAAATTAATAGCGAAAATTTGCGAAATAATCCATCAGTTTGAAAATACTTAACAATATTAAGAAAAATAATTTCCCAAAAACTTTGACGTACAAAGTCACTATTTTATCGAAAAGTAGAAAAAAATATGAATTTAAATTTCCACTTAAAGAAATTGAATTTTTTAGCAACTTTTTTTCCATGAAACTCGACAAAAAAGTAGACCTTTAAAAAAAATTAAGACTTCTTTAAATAGACAAAGTTTTACATTTAATTCTTCTTGGCGGACTCTTAACGTTTAAAACGAAAATTCAAGAAGTAAAAAATGAAAGTGGAAACTAAAAATTTTAGAAAAAAGTGGAAATTTCGAAATTAAAATCGATATTTCGAATTCTGGAAAGTAAAAATTTTAAGCTTCAAGTCCAAAATTAAAAAATAAATAATAAATGTTGAAATTTTGTTTTATTAAGAACGATATTTCAAAAAAAAGGGGGAAATATCTTTTGAACTTTGCAATTTAAATTCAAAATAAGAAACAAAAATTAGTCTTTCAAATTGAAATCTTTCCAAGATTCATTTTTTTTTAATCTTAAATCGTCTTATTCTTCATGGTGAACTATTATTGACCGGAAATATTATGTTTTTTAATTTTATTTAACATTTCTTCGGCCCAGTTTATAATTTAAATATGTCCAAACTGGGCCGAAGAAATGTTAAATAAAATTAAATCGTTTTCTCGACATCAAATAGAAATTTTTAAGAAAACTTGAACTAGAACTTTTTGAGCATAAATTCTAACTTTCCAGATTCAATTAAAATTTAAAAATCAAGATCTCTAGATGCCAAAATTTTGAAAAAATTAATATTTTAATAAACTCTGAGTTTATAAAAAAAATCAAGTTTAAACATTAAATATCGAGAAAAAAGTCGACATAATTGTGGTAGATTTGAAAATTCAAAATTCGATAGAAAGAGTTCGTAAATTTTGAGAAAGATGTGGAAGTTTCGTGTTAGTATCGAAGTTAAAAACTAAAAATTTACAGAAAGAAATCCTCGAATTTTCGAGTTTACCATCGAACCATCGAAATGTTAAGATAAATAAAAACTGGAAATAACTAAGCTAGAAATTATCAGAAAAAGTTAAAATAAAAAAAAAAACTATATAAAATATGTTGAACAAAAATTGAAGCTTCTCGAAAGAATCTAAATTTAATGTCGACATTTTTGGAAATGTTTGGGAAATAGGGGGCTCTGAAGAGTTTCTTGCACAGGGAGCCTAAGCCACTAGGCCACTGCTTCCTAACTTTAAAATCCAAATCCTTTTACCCATTACGTAGTAGCAAAGGAGTGCTTGTGATAAAATCAAAAAATACAGTATTTGTTCAGACGTTCAATAAGTTCGTATTGTTGTCATAGCAGCTTTGAACGATCGAACGTTACGTTTTCAATCTACATCAGGACTTCCCAATCAGGCAGACCCAAAAGGGGACAGGAGCCCAATATGTATTCAAACATGTTTTGACTTTTTTGAAAATGTATAAACTTTTTGAGGGGTTGGATTTTTCCAAAATGGTAACTTTTATTTGCAAATTTTCGATTTTTGAAAATTTGGATTTTCCAACATTTCGATTTTTCATAATTTCGATGTTTCAAAATTTATATTTTTTAAAATTTCGATTTGGCAAAATTTCGATTTGGCAAAATTTCGATTTTTGAAAATTTTGATTTTTCAACATTTCGATTTTTCATAATTTCGATGTTTCAAAATTTAGATTTTTTAAAATTTTGATTTGGCAAAATTTCGATTTTTGAAAATTTTGATTTTCCAACATTTCGATTTTTCATAATTTCGATTTTTCAAAATTTAGATTTTTTAAAATTTCGATTTGGCAAAATTTCGATTTTTGAAAATTTTGATTTTCCAACATTTCGATTTTTCATAATTTCGATTTTTCAAAGGTTAGATTTTTCAAAATTTAGATTTTTCAAAACATCGATTTTGCAAAATTTCGATTTTTTCGAAATTTCTGCATTTTAAAATAAATGTTTACTTATTTCAAAATATCGACTTTTTTCAACTTAATGAATTTTTTGAAATTGCGACATTATTAAGAAATTTCTGCTTCTGTTCAAAACTTCGGCGTTTTTTTAGTGTCACTTCAAATATTGCCACTTTTTGTAAGAATTTGGTATTTTAAGCTTTGAATTTTTTTAAAATATCGAGTTTTTCGAAAGGTTGAAATATTTCCACGAATTTATTTCAGAATTTGGACATTTTTAAAACCGTCGAAGTTGAAAATGTTGTTCGAAACGTTTACTTTTTCAAAATTTCGATTTTTTAAAAGTTTAGCCGGTTTTTAAAGTTAATTAACTTTTTAGAAAAATTTCTATATTTCAAATTTTTACGTTTTTGCGATTTTTAACCATTTTTCGATATTTTGATTTTTAAAACTTAGATACGACTTTTTCTCAAAATTTCAACTTCTTTCGAAATTTTGGTTTTATTTTTAATTTTCATGAGAATTTCATCACTTCAAAATTTCGACTATTTTCAAAATTTTCGAATTTATATCAAAATTTTAACTCTTTGAACAATTTCGTCCCTAAATTTTCGATTTTTTAAAAAATTTTGAATTTTTTTAATATCTCTTACATTTTCTAAATTTGCAAATTAAAAGTTTCCGCGATTTATCAAAATTTCGACATTTTTCAAAATATGATCATTTTTTAAAACTTGGATTACTTTTTTAAATTTCGACTTTATTGAATTGCTTCACAAAGTTTGCCACTATTGTCAAATTTCGACTTTTATCTCAAAATTTAATTTTTTTACGTTTCTGTAAATTTCGACTTATTCTCGGAAACTCGTTTTTTTATTGAAACTTTGACATTTTTTTTCAAAATTTGACCATCTTCGAGAAATTTCGTCATTTTTTTAAAGTCCAGTCTTTTAAAAGAGTAGATTTTTTCAAAAATATCAATTTTAAATTCAATTTAAAATTTCCACCTGATCTTCAGGTCCGGATTTAAGACGATTGAACCCCGCACGTGAAAGGGCCCCACATCATCACCAGAATTAACAAAACAGGGCCCCGCAAAAAAAATCTAATTGGGCCATGCACTTATTGGATCCTGCCTTGCTAGTTTCTTAAAGTTCCTATTTTCTCGAAATTTTGACTTAATATGGAAGTTTTGACCTTTTTTTTTGAAAATTTCGTCCTTTGAAACTGTCAATTGTTTTTTTTTGTTCTCCTTTTGAAGATTTTAACTCTTTTTAAAAATGTTGACTTTTTTAAATAAAGTTCAATTTTCACTAAAGCGCTGAATTAAACACTGTGGTGGTGGTGTGATTAAGTCCAAAGAACGCTTGAAAATGCCAGTTCTGCCGGCGAAATACGTATCGCGTAATTATTTATTTAATTGCCGATGTGGTAAAAGGGGTGAAACCTTCTTTGGACTTAAAGTTCAATTTAAAATATCAACTTTTTATCAATATGTCGCCCCTTTCTTGAAATTTCCTTTTTTGATTTTTCTGAGTTGCGGATTTTTTGAAAATTTCGACTTATTCCAGAATTCGAATTTTTTTGAAAATGTCGTTCTTTTTTTCAAAATTTGGACTTTCTCGTGAAACTGTTCGAGTTTTATTGCCTATTTCTGAAAATTTCGACTTTTTTGATAAATTTCCATTCAAAATTTCCATATTTTTCACAATTTCGACTTTTTCGTGAAATTTTCCTTTTTTAACCATTTGATCTGTACTGAAAGTGTGTACTTTTACTTTTTTAAAAATTTCGACTTTTTTCTGGAAATTTCGCTTTTTTTCAGGGCTTCGAACCGTTATTTTTTTCGTTCCGGTTTTCGGTTTTCGTTCCAGAAAAAAATTTATATCGGTTCAGTTCCGGTTTTCGTTCCGACAAAAATACCGGTTTTTTCCGGTTTTCGATTTTCGATTCAGTTCCGGGTGACTCATTTGTTTGATTTTTCAAAAGTTTTTCGAATTAGAAATTGATTTGCGAACATAATTTAGCAATGGTTATGTCTTTTTTTCTTCCTTTAATATTACAACATGTAGCTGCTCTGATCTTGCCTAAAAAAAAAGGAAAATATTTTTTATTTTTTAAGTTAAAAAATTTAAAACTGAAACCCTAAATTTTGAGTTCAGTTTGAGTTCAAATTTCAAGAAAAACCTGAATTTTATAAAAAACTAAATCGTATTTTCGGGTTTAGAAATTTTAAATTTAAACTATTTTTAATTGTAGACTCTTATTAATCGGAAATATTATGATTATTAATTTTATTAAACATTTCTACGTTAAATATTTCCACAGCGGGTAGCAGAAATATTAAATTTTGTTCAAACTGGGAGTTTTCATAAAAATCTTAAGTTATATACCCAAGAGTTAAAAAGTTCTAGAATATAAGAAATTTGGCGATTAAAATCAAAAATTTGAGAGACTTTTCTTTCATAATTTTGGGTTTCTAGCGAAGTTTTGACTTTGATTCGCTTTTTCTATCAAAACTTATTTTTGTTGTTTGAACTTTGTTTTCTTGAACTTTGGATTAAAAAGATCATTCTAAAAAAATAAATGAAAATTTAAAAGACCAAAAAAATATAAAATGAAAAATTTTATATTGGAATTTTGACAAAACAGTCAAAATTTCGAAAAAAGAACTTCAAAATTAAACAGAAGAATTTTTACAATTTAGACCTTAATTTAGAAATATTGACCTTAAACTCAAATATTCGATTTTTTTTCTGAAAATGTTGCTGAAAACTTTCAAATTTAAAAAAAAGTAAAATTTTTCAGAAAGTTTTGGTTAATATATGTACCTTCTTTCGATATTTTAGCTTTTTTCTTTTGAAGTTTCAAATTTAAACTTGTAAGTACTTTTTATTATTATTTTTTTCTTTAAAATTTCGACTTTAAATAAAATTTAGTCTTTCTTTAGAAAGTATAACCATTTTTATTGATATGTCGACTTTTATTCTTTAATTTTAGACATTTTTCTCGAAATTTTGAGTCAAGACTCGGACTAAAAGTTTAAGTTTGGAATTTTGAGCGTAAAAATAAAGAATCCACAAAATATGCAATTTCAGTTATTTCTAAACGTCAATTTTCTATAGAAAAATTGAAATTTCAAAACATCAACGACAAATTTTCTGAAAAAGAAACCTCGAATTTCAATTTTAAAGACGAAGTGTAGCTAAAAAATTCGTGAAGAGATTTAACATTTTGAGAACTGATTTTGGACACAAAAGTTTAAGGAGCGAAAGGCCGCGAACTTTCGAGTTTATACTAGAAGATTCGCGAAAACAATTAATATTAAAAAAAACACAACTTTGACTTCTAAATTTCAAACAATCTGACAAAAACATCGCATTTTCGAGGCTAAAGTCGAAATCTTAAGAAAAAATATCAAAGTTTTCAGAATTAAAATTACTATTTTAGCGTAAACAAAATCGTTGGAAATTTAAATTAGACATTTTCTAAGATGTCACCATTTATTATAAAAATGTCTACCCCAATTTCAAGATCCCGGCTTTAACTTGGAATAAAAATTGTATTTTCCCTGAAATTTGTAACATGAAATTTAAACATTTCTAGGTTAAATTTGAAATACCGAAATTTCAGCGAAAATGTTAAGAAAAAAATATATCTTGGAATTTTTAGGAAGTCGGCAGTGTATAAAATCATAAGAATTTAAATTTTGGATTTCGAAAAAAAAATTCGAAATACTAAAAAAGATTGAATTTGAAAGAGTAAAATTAGCAAAAAATCCAAATTTTGAGTAATAACCTCAAAAAATAGAGATATAAAATTAGGAAAGGAAAATCGAAGTTTAAAGAAAGAAGTAAATTTGAAGTTCTCTAAAAAAAGTTAAAATTTCCAGAAAAGTTTGAATTTGCAAATAAAAATGAAAAGCCCAGTTTCCCTAGCTTGAATAAAGAACACGGTACTGCTTTATTCTAAAGTTACAACGCAGGATATTTTTTTTTATTTTAAACTCGAAATTTTAAGAAAAGAAATATTTTGAGTAATTTCTTGATAAAAGTAGAAATTTAAAAAAGATGTCGAAAATTTTTCAAAAATAATTCAAGTGAAAATTTAAAATTTTAATTTGGTTTGAAATTTTGAATATAAAGTCAATATTTTCTAGAAAATGTGGAAATTGTTAGTTTCTCATCTAATTTCTGAAATTTTGAGATCAAAGTTGCATTGATTTGGGTAACATTTTAAAAAAGAAATTGAAATTTCTAAGAAAAAATTCCAAACTAAAGGGTAAAATAAAAACTGTTTTAGGTACATCAATTCAACGAACCGAAATAAACAGATATTTTTTTCCGGTTTCGCTCCGGTTTTCGTTCCGACGAAAATAACTGTGTTTTTCGGTTTCCGGTTCGAAGCCCTGCTTTTTTTCCACAAAATTTTGAATTTTTCATGAATCTATTTGGCTTTTATTGCCTAATTTTGGGCTTTTTTGAAAATGTCGACTTTTTCGATGAATTTCAATTCAAAATTTCCATTTTTCCCCAAAATTTGGACTTTTTCCCGAAATTTCCCTTCTTTGACCATTTGACCTTTTCTGAAAGTTTGGACTTTTTTTTTAAAACTTTGACTTTTTTGAAAATTTCGACTACTTTTTAAGATTTTTGACTTTATTTTGAAAATGTTGTACTTTTTTAATTGTTAGTTTTGATTCGAATTTTCGACTTTTTTGACAAATGTTAAAAGCTTTTTTTTCACAAAATTTCGAATTTTTCATGAATCTATTTAACTTTTGCTTAATTTTGGCCCTTTCTGAAAATTAGACTTTTTCGATAATTTCAATTCAAATTTCCATTTTTTTCAAAATTTCGATTTTTTCGTGAAATTTCTCCTTTTTGACTATTTGACTTTTACTGAAAGTTTGGATTTTTTTTGAACATTTTTACTTTTTTCAGAATTATGACTTTTTCTGAAAATTTCGGTTTTTTTCACAACATTTCGAATTTTTCATGGATCTATTTGAATTTTATTGCCAAATTTTGGGCTTTTCCGAAAATGTCGACTTTTTCCATAAATTTCAATTCAAAATTTCCATTTTTCCTCAAAATTTGGACTTTTTTCCCGAAATTTCCCCTCTTTGACAATTTGACCTTTACTAAAAGTCTGGATTTTTTTGAAACATTTTACTTTTTTCAGAATTACGACTTTTTCTGAAAATTTCGCTTTTTTTCACAACATTTCGAAATTTTCATGAATGTATTTGACTTTTATTGCCTAATTTTGGGCTTTTTCGAAAATGTCGACTTTTTCGATAAATTTCAATTCAAAATTTTCATTTTTTCAAAATTTGGACTTTTTCTCGAAATTTCCCTTCTTTGACTATTTGACCTTTTCAGAAAGTTTGGATTTTTTTTAAAGAACTTCGACTACTTTTTAAGATTTTTGACTTTATTTTGAAAATTTTGTACTTTTTTAATTGTTAGTTTTGATTCGAATTTTCGGACTTTTTTGACAAATGTTAAAAACGGGCATGAATTAATTTTTCATATTCCGGGGGGATTCAATATAAAAAAGGTTGGGAACCCCCAAATTACAAACGCAGGGCCGTATTAAACTTTTTAGGGGCCCTGGGGCCAAATTAATACTGGGCGCCCCTAATACTGATATAGTCAAACACTGGAATAAAAATACTTAAAAGATTAATAACATAAAATCCGTAAATAAATTAATTTATTTTTCGGTGGCTGTAACTTTTAAATAAAAATTATGATACAAAACACGAAGTCAAGGGCTCCTCCCTAATCCGCCTCTGATTGATCAACAGTTTAAAAATTCAACGGATTAAAACATCTGCGATTTGGAACATCTGTTTAGGAAAATTAAAATATTAAAGTTTTGGGACCTCAGATCACTCAAACACAGAATATTTTCTCGAGTGAATTGATTAACATAAGTAAACTTTTAACCAAAGACAATTTCCTGCTGATGAGTATGAATCAGTTTATCGACCCCGACAAACTAAACATTTATTTTATTATTATTATTATTACAACGCAAATTCAAATATAAGCTTCAAAAATTAAAGCAAAATTTCTACTAATAATCTACATAAATGTAAATGAGAATTTTTACCAGTCTAGCCAGTCGAACTACAACAAATGTAACCTTGAAATGCACGAATAAGTGACTGATTGCTGATTAAACCATGGAGCTTGTACCCCAGGACGACCACGTGGTCGTTTAAGAATGAACTACTTACGGATTTGAACACACCGCACTCTGAGAGACAGTATTATCCCAGTCGGATGAGTAAGAGTGAAAGGGAAAGTGTATTCGATTGAGGGACAAAGACCATCAATATTAACTAAACAAAGATGGAATAATACCCAAACGCCGATCATATTTCAGCGCTTCCAAAACATTTTCGTTCATTGAAGATTCATTTCAAACTGTTTAGCAGGGCCGGCCTCAGCTATTCGGCCGCCCCCGATGCCCTTTTTTCCTAATTCTAATTCAACTGCACTTTAGAGCCGGCCCCACACGGAATTCAGGTAAGGTTTCCGAATTAGAAATTCAGAATTTAATCACATTCCACACACGCACGAATTCCTGACATTTTATAGAAATGCGTTCAATGCTCGAAGCTGAATTCGAAAACAAACCGGGATTTTGCATGTATGCTGCCGACTTAAGCGATTTCTTAGTCTTAGAGTATAACGATGCGTTTACACTTCCTTACATCTCTGACATAAATAGTAGTTTGTATAACAAGAGCGGATATGATGTCCATATCGCACGAGAACGAAGTTTGAGCACGACGCCGTAGACGGAGTGCCTCAATCGTTCGAGTGCGATATGGACAATCCGCTCGAGTTGTACAGCGTATTTTTCCTACGACTACGATCTATCAAAGACTAAAATATGATTAAGCAAATTAATAATTTTTCATGTGACATTTGCAGTTTCTAATATATTTTATTTAGTATCCATGTGTCAATGAAACGTCATAAATTTATCGTAACAAAATTTATATTTACTTTTGATTTCTAAGGTAATAATATCTTGCAGCTTCAGAAATGTCCGCTGGAATAAAGTTTACTGATTCTGCACTAAAAGCACTCATTTTAAATAATTTTTTTGGTAATTACCGAAGTCAGTTTGACAGATTCTATTGTATAATTCTTAATCTAAAAATGACATTCCTCTTTATCGCATGCCATGATTGATCAATTTCATAACCACACTAGTGTGAATATGAAATCGACCAATCACGGCGCGACTTTCGTTATATCCGTTCACTAGACTGATAAGGTCTATCTATCCTGCTCGCAACGTATAAAGAAAACAGTGCATATACGGGTGGGAGTGGGAAAATATATTTTCTCTCTGACGTAAACGTCAAATAATCTGAGGGAGGCTATCTCCTCCCAACTGTGTGGATTACTTCTCTCAGGATAGTTGACACTTATGTCAATTTACTGAATAACGTGTCTAATCTAAACGCACCCTGAGAGATAGAAAGGTAATTAAACCAAAGAGAAAGAGTTGGGCCATGATGAAATCTATCAGTTTTTATTTTGTAAATTTGAAAAATTACAGTAATTTTCGAAGATATTTTGATAAACACCATTTAATTATATTTTTCTGATTCTATTTTAACAGATATATCAAAATAATTTTTATTTCTTGTTGGACCATGATCCAAAAGTCTCATCATTAAGATATCGAGTGTGATAAACCTTCCAAAAATACAGGATATACTTCTTCCGGGATTGGACCGTGTCAAAGAACTACTAAAAGTGTTCGACGTTTCGCCTGAAGGGGGCTTCTTTAGGAACAAAGAAAAGAAACAATAAATAAAAGGGGAATATAAGGGAATATGGAAAATAGAAAGAATGAAAAGGCCAATTTCAAAATATCAGAGCACGGTAATTCAGTATGACCACCATACCAGAGGCGAAACTCTTCTGAATTGAAAATTGGTACAAACGATAAGTTTAGACAGAAGATCTCGGTAACTTAGTATGTCCACCATACCAGAGGCGAAACTCTTCTGAGAGAAAAGAAAGGGATACTATTCGTCTGCGCGATCACTTCCGAAGATTTCCGATGGTTGGTTTCCAGATGGAGGAAAGCATGTAACCGTCTTCTGTGTTGATGTTTTTGGGAATTTTTGGATTTCAATGGTCTCGCGTATCTTCCTATTATAGTAATTGGAAAGATTGGATATAACTGAAATATTATCAAAGTGAATCTTATGCCGGTCTCATGGTGATGTTCGGCAATGGCTGACTACGAAAATAAACCAGACCTAAGACATCTTTGGTGCTCGGATATTCGCGTCTTAAATGATCGCCCCGTTTCTCCAATATACACTAAACCACAAGAACAAGGAACCCCGTACACACCATTAGAACAAAACGATGAAATTTTATCTTTGGTAGATGGGAGAAGCTGTTGGATCTTTAAGGATGATGAAAAATGGGTTTGGTGTTGTTTTCTCAATAATTTTCCGATTTGATCTGTTACTCCGTGAACATAAGGAAGAAAGGCTTTAGAAGAAATTATTGAATTTTGTGAAGGACGAGGGGTAGGATGAAGATGTCGTTCAATGACAGTTTCAGTGTCGTGCGATTTGTAACCATTGTTGCGGAGGTTAAAACGAATTTTGTTCAACTCGTCTGAAAGTTTTATCGGTTGTGCTACAGCTCGTGAAACCAGTGAATTTATGACAGAACGTTTTTGGGAAGGGTGATAATGGGACTCTGCATGCAAATAACGATTAGCATGGGTGGGTTTTCGATAAATGGAATGAGAAACGAAACCATTTGGTAAACAGGTGACCAGTACGTCAAGAAAAGGAAGAGAGTTGTTTTCGACTTCCATAGTGAAGTTAATGGAAGAATGTAAACTGTTTAGGTGTTCCAAAAATAAATTTAGTGAACCTTGCCATGTGGCCATACAATAAATGTGTCATCTACATAACGAAGCCAAACCTTGGGTTTTAAATCCGCAGTTTCCAACGCGGTGTTTTCAAAAGATTCCATGAAAATATTTGCTACGACTGGGGACAAGGGGGAACCCATTGGGGTGCCGGAGACTTGTTTATAGAAGCTGCCATTGAAAGAAAAATAAGTTGATGTGAGGCACATCTCAGTTAAACCAACAAGAGAATCTGCTAAAGCACTGAACTTAAACACTGTGGCTTGTGATTAAGTCCAAAGAAGGTTTCACCCCTTTATCACATCGGCAATTAAATAAATAATTACGCGATATGTATTTTGCCAGCAGAACTGGCATTTTCAAGCGTACTAATCTAAAAAAAATCAGCAAAAGATGCATCGACGTCATCTACATTGAGATTCAAATCGATACTGAGAATCTGCATTCTCATTGCCTGAAAGTAATTGACGAATTATCGTCATGGAGTCGGAAACTGGAACATTAGTGAATAGTGAAGTGACGTCAGAACTTACCAGTATGTCGTTGGAATCTAGGGTTAATTCGGACAACAATTCGACAAAGTGTTTCGAATTCAGGACGTGTGATGATGTGTTTCCGGTGTATGACTTGAGGATGTTAGATAAATATTTCGAAACATTGTAGGTAGGTGAATTTATCGTGCTGACAATGGGCCTAAAAGAAATATGGGGTTTGTGAATTTTGAGGAGACCATAATGACGAGGTGGTTTGAATTCTCTCGGAAGAAGATGTCTGAGAGTGTCTGCGAACAAATTTGAGGATTTTAGCTTGGACTTGAGTTCGCGTTCAATTTTGCTTGCTGGGTCCCGAGGAAGAGGAATATAGGATCCGTCATCCATCATTCAACATAGGATCAATCCTGAATTTTGGATACATATTCGGAATTATCCAAGACGACAGTTGCATTACCTTTATCAGACGAGAGAATAGTGATTGAAGAATCTGTTTTTAGGGTTTTAAGGGCACATCTTTCTTCTCTAGAAATGTTGGACTTTGGTGGTTTTTCATGTTTTAGTATTTTTGTAGTTTGAAAACGAATAGGATCTGCTGCCTCCTTGGGGAGAGTTCTGATGGAAGACTCTACTGCACTGATTATTTCCTCAGTTGGAATTTTTCTTGGGGCGGCAGCAAATTCAGTCCTTTAGATAAGATGGTATGTTCGTTATCCAACAGTAGACGGGAAGACAAATTGACCACCGTTTTTGAGACTAAACTATAAGTTTTGACCTTGGAATTTAGGGATTCGAATTTCTTCTTGTGTTTCAGATTTTCTAATTCAAAAGTTTTTTCTGACTGATTATAGGATATGGCGCCGAAATGACTCCAATGTTAAACCAACAACATACTCGATAGTTCCAGATGGAGCCCGAGCAATTGTCGGGAGATCGAAACCAAATGGCGTTTAATCCTTTTAATCATATCCCGAACAAGAGACAAACCAGCTTTATCAAGAACACTTTTAGTAGTTCTTTGACACGGTCCAATCCCGGAAGAAGTATATCCTGTTCTAACTCTGGCCGTGGAAGCCTTCGTTATCACTTCCAAAAATAGTTAATGGATGGGCTAATCAAATGATCAATCTACTTACTCTGGCAGGCAGGAAGGGGGAGTTTGGGGTTCCATTCCGACCCCAAGCAGACGATTGTCCTCGTTCGGAAGCCGGTGTCGCTGAAGACGTATCCGGAGCAGCAGGAGAACAGCGCCGAATTTTTATCGCTGTGGACCAAATAGCCATCAGTAGGAGGGTTTGGCAGGTGGCATCCGATGGCTGAAAATCTGATTAAAACCCCTCGGCTTGGATTCAAGTCGTACTGCGATAACAAGGAAATTTTGATTTCGTTACTCGACGAAATGAGTTGAGTTGGAGGTTCCTGCTGATGACAAAGCGAATTGACTACTATATCGGAGTCTATTAAGTCTAGATGATCCGGACATTTTTCTTCCGTCACGAATGGTTCTACTGGGAATTATTCCGTTGATGAGTATTTAACTAAACTACTGAAGGAAAACAATCCTACCTGAAACGGAAATATCTAACACAGTGATACGAATTTGCTGGCGACGCGGCGCCCTGATAATCCAGTTGCAGTCCTTCCTTCCTGAATAAACTCTGGGGTAGCCAGGACTGTGAATAAAACCATCTGATATACCGGAGGTGTTTTCATCCGGCAGTTCTATCAAGGTGTTGCAATATTTTTTTATGTGGCCGTCTGGAACAAATACAA
The DNA here is from genome assembly GCA_028583605.1 of Dastarcus helophoroides. Lineage (NCBI taxonomy): Eukaryota > Metazoa > Arthropoda > Insecta > Coleoptera > Bothrideridae > Dastarcus > Dastarcus helophoroides. The sequence goes on along the minus strand of CM053336.1, from coordinate 11,076,852 downwards.
CTCAAACTAGAGCGCTGACGCTTCTACCGAATGTTACCATAGCTTTATGATTAGAGGGTCGTGATGATTGAAAATAAAAATTACCCCAACTAAATAGCTTGGGAAGTAATTGTAGAAGTGGAAAATTTCATCACTCTTCGACTTTGATTGGAAGCGATAAAATATACCAGATTGTAATAACTTACTCATAATATTCTAGGAGTATTGAAACTAACTCAATTGCAAGCGATTGTGCACACTCATAAATCTTGGGGATATTTGGGCATTTCCGCCACCCTCCGTGAATGTGACAAAAGCTGTTGATCGATTGGACTTAACGCCCAAAAATTATAAATGCTACTTTTGTAGACCACGTCTACAAAAGCAGTTAATCCTTATAATCTTCGAAAGGTCGCGCCTTACCTGTAATGCAGGCGTATTTCACGCTTATTAAGCCTGGGCCCCATGGCTCACAAGCTGGACAATCTTCGGCTAATATGAAACTGCAGTGATTTATTCCGGAACATCTGAAAAGAAAACAAATTTTTCGTCCAAAATTTGACATTCAAACGCAGATTAAAGCATAATAAACGTGATATTGGGGAAAAACAATTTGTGGAACTTGTAACAATGTAACATACGTGTCTCAAGGGATAAAAATGAAAAATGTTAATTTATAGACCCCTATCGCGTAACACCGTCAGTGATCTCCTAATTAGTCACGGCTGAAGGTGTCGGGTGAACGCAAGAGAACGACCGAACATTATCCACGTTTTGGGGTAGATCAGGGAGATACAACCTACCCCACATCTTTCGCCAAATTCCATTTATCAACCCCCCAGCTCGTGTAGCTCTGGACAAGCGTTCCAATTCCTAACATTTACATAGAATGACGTGGCCTTTCGCGAACTAGGATTTTATTACACCGCTCGTAGCGGCGAGTTCCCCCTTCACACCCTTAACTCGATAAAAGGACACGATTTGGCGCTTTAGTTGTTTGTATTTGCTGAATAATTATTCTAGTTTCAGCTCGATTTTACTACTCAATATTGTCCTTTATTTGTACGCGTTTACATTAAGGAAATATATTTTGTATTAGCTGCTACCCATGGCTTCGTCAACGAACTTGAATAAATAAGTTTAATGCAACTAAATTGAACTTTCAAAACAATTTTACATGAAATAAAATTCGATATTAATTTTCAGTTCAAATTGGAAACGGTAACGTAATATTACTGAAATCGATGATTCAAATACCTACTTTATATGGTGATAGTTCAAAGAGGCTAAGAAGAGAGGCCGCTGTCAAAATAAAAATTACAGGATTTGACATCCTTTCTCTGTTGTTTACTTCGTTTAAAAAGGTTTTAAAAGTTATTTAAACTTTCTGGATATAAGTCTATGATAACAAATAGCTATTTCGCACAGTAAGGAATGTCTATGCAAATTTTCGTCGGAATAGCTTCAGTAATTGAGCCGTGAAGAAGTCGGCCAACAAACAGGCAGACAAACACTCTTTCGTATTTATTTTTATTGTTCGAATTATACTGACTTAATTGTACTCGAAGGACCAGAAGAAATAATAAGCTTGTTTCTTGTTTTTAAATGTGGTTTTATTCACGGTCTCTTTTCGAATGTTGATTCTTTTAGGGATGATTCTGCTTCGTACCCTTTTGTTGACGATTAGTCCCAAAGCATGGGCGGTCACATTGAATACACGTCCAGTTCTGCCGTGGTAAGCTTTTAAGGGCATACCTTTTATTGAATACTGTACTGTCGCTGATGAAACACACAAGTATGGAAGAGAATTATTGAAAAACCATTTTTTTTTAATCAGCGAGTCATTAAAAACAATTACGCGAAGTAATTTAAATAAATAATGTTTACAAGATTGGTATCAGTTGCCCTCATATCGAATTCATTTTGTACGTATTAAGATTAAAATGTCTGATAAATTTAAGATTGAAATGTGTGATGCATATCAGGATTGAAATTCATTTATTAGTCACGAATATCCGCACGCGTCGGGGTGTTTACAGGGGTTACGTTCAAACGACAGTTGACAGAGTTATAGGGTGATCTCACCCCCAATTTCTTACTGTGGTCTCTGTAGATGACCCAAGGGAATTCTCAGTTGGCGATAATGCTGTCTATATATAACCCCAAAAATTGTTAGACGCTTGAGAACTTCATAACAAGGGAACACGAAGCCATTGCATTATTAAATAAAAAAACATTAGGAAGGGAATGTTCACAACAACGTTGACACTGACGCTTACGCCATCGTCAATGTCACACACTTTCATAACGACAAAAGTTTTTCCGAAATTGCCAGAAAAGGTTAAAGTTAAGCAACAACAATCAAATAGTTTTATGAAACAGTCGAAGTTTTAAAAAAGAGGACGAAATTTGCAGAAAAAGTGGAACTTTTGAAACCTTTGAAACAAGGGTGAATTTTGAAAAAAAAGTTGAAACCTTAGAAATGGTGGAAAATTTCGGAAGAAGTCGAATTTTCGCAAAAGGCAGAATTTTAGAAAACGACTAAATTTTCAAAAAAGGGTGAAATTGTCAAATAGTGTCGAATTTTTAAAAAATGTTTTCAAAAATAAAATTAAAATTGTTAGAAAAGGGCAAAATTAATCGATAAAAGACAAAAAGTTTCAAAAAAAAGTAGAATAAAAAACGAAATTTTCGGAAAAAGTGTTATTTTTAGAAATTGCCAAAATTTTCAAAAAATTCCAATCTTTCAGAAAATATCAAATGGTCAAAAAAAGAAAATCTTAAAAAAAGTCCAAATTTTGAAAAAAGTGAAAACTTTGAATTGAAATTAATCAAAAAAGTCCAAATCACCAGAAAAGATTAAACTTAGGAAACAACACTCAAACAGTTTCATGAAACGGTCGAAGTTTTGAAAAAGAGGACGATATTTTCAGAAAAAGTGGAATTTTTGAAAATATCAATTGGTCAAAACAGGCAACTTTCAAAAAAAGTCCAAATTTTGAAAAATTTGGAAATCTTGGATTGAAATTCATCAAAAAAGTGGAAATTTTCAGAAAAGGTTTAAATTAGACAACAAAAGTCAATGAAAAAAGTCGAAATTTTGAAAAGTATGACGAAATTTTCAGAAAAAGTCACATTTCTGAAGATAGTCGAGGTTTTTACAGAAGCCCAAACTTTTAAAAAATATCAAACGGTCAAAACAAGTAAATATCAAGAAAGAGCCCAAATTTTGAAAAAGTGTACATTTTGAATTGAAATTAATGAGAAAACTCGAAATTACCAGAAAAGGTCAAAATTAGGCAACCAAAGTCAAATAGTTTCATGAAAAATTTAAAATTTTGAGAAAGAGGACGGAATTTAAAAAAAAAGTCGAATTTTTGAAAATAGTTAAAATAAAAAAAAGACCTAAGCTTCCAGAAAATATCAAAAGGTGGAAAAAGGAAAATTTCAAGAAAAAGGCCAAATTTTAAAAAAAGTGTAAATTTTGGATTGAAATTTATCAAAAAGGTCGAAATTTTCAGACAAGCTTATAATTAGACAACAAAAGTTAAATAGTTTCATAAAATAGTCGAAATTTTGAAAAAGAAGGGGAATTTTCAGAAAAAGTGGAATTTTTGCAAATAGTCGAAATTTTTAAAAAGCCCAAAACTTTTAGAAAATATCAAATGGTCAAAAAAGGAAAATTTCAAAAAAAGGCCAAATTTTGAAAAAAGTGGAAATTTTTAGAAAAGGTTAAAATTAGGCAACAAAAATCAAATAGTTTTATGAAAAAGTCGAAATTTTGAAAAAGAGGGCGAAATTTCCAGAAAAAGTCGCATTTTTGAAGATAGTAGGCGTTTTTAAAAAAGCCCAAACTTTCAAAAAATATCAAATGGTCACAAAAGGAAAATTTTAAGAAAAAGTCCAAATTTTCAAAAGGTGGAAGTTTTGAATTGAAATTAATCAAAATAAGGCCAACATTGCCAGAAAAGGTCAAAATTAGGCAACAAAAGTCAAACAGTTTCATGAAAAATTTAAAATTTTGAGAAAGAGGGGAAATTTTCAGAAAGTCGAATTTTTGAAAATAGTCAAAATTTTTAAAAAGGCCTAAACTTCCAGAAAATATCAAAAGTTCAAAAAAGAAAAAATTTCAAGAAAAAGGCCAAATTTTGAAAAAAGTAGAAATTTTGTATTCAAATTTATCAAAATGGTCGAAATTTTTAGAAAAGCTTATAATTAGACAACAAAAATTAAATAGTTTCATAAAATAGTCGAGATTTTGAAAAAGAGGACGAAATTTTCGGAAAAAGTCGAAATTTTGAAAAAGAGGACGACATTTCTAGAAAAAGTCGCATTTTTGAAGATAGTAGACGTTTTTAAAAAAGCCCAAATTTTCAAAAAATATCAAATGGTCAAAAAAGGGAAACTTTTAAAAAAAGTCAAAATTTTCAAAAAGTGGAAATTTTGAATTGAGATTAATCCAAATAAGGTCAAAATTGCCAGAAAAGGTCAAAATTAGGCAACAAAAGTCAAATAGTTTCATGAAAAATTTATAATTTTGAGAAAGAAGACGAAATTTTCAAAAAAGTCGAATTTTTGAAAATAGTCGAAATTTTTAAAAAAAGCCTAAACTTCCAGAAAATATCAAAAGGTCAAAAAAGGAAAATTTTAAGAAAAAGGACAAATTTTGAAAAAAGTGTAAATTTTGAGTCGAAATTTATTAAAAAGATCGAAATTGCCAGAAAAGGTCAAAATTAGACATCAAAAGTCAAATAGTTTCATGAAAAAGTCGAAATTTTGAAAAAGATGACGAAATTTTTAGAAAAAGTAGAATTTTTGGGAAAGTCAGAATTGTTAAAAAAGCCTAAACTTTCAGAAAATATCAAATGGTCAAAAAAAGGAAAATTTCAAGAAAAAGTCCAAATTTTGAAAAAAGTGGAAATTTTGGATTAAAATTGATCAAAAAAGTGGAAATTTTTAGAAAAGGTTAAAATTAGGCAACAAATGTCAAATAGTTTCATGAAGAGGACGAAATTTTCAGAAAAAGTCGCATTTTTGCAGATAGTAGACTTTTTTAAAAAACCCCAAACTTTTTAAAAATATCAAACGGTCAAAAAAGGAAAATTTTAAGAAAAAGCCCAAATTTTCAAAAAGTGGAAATTTTGAATTGAAATTAATCAAAATAAGGTCAAAATTGCCAGAAAGGGTCAAAATTAGGCAACCAAAGTCAAATACTTTCATGAAAAACTCGAAATTTTTAGAAAGAGGACAAAATTTTCAGAAAAAAGTCGAATTTTTGAAAAAATTCAGAGTTTTTAAAATAACCTAAACTTTCAGAAAATATCAAATGGTCCAAAAAAGCAAAATTTCAAGAAAAAGGCAAAATTTTGAAAAAAGTGCATTGTAATTTATCAAAAAGGTCGAAATTTTCAGACAAGCTTATAATTAGACAACAAAAGTTAAATAGCTTCATAAAATAGTCGAAGTTTTGAAAACGAGGTCAAAATTTTCAGAAAAAGTGGAATTTTTGATAATAGTCAAAGTTTTTAAAGAACCCCAAACTTTCAGAAAATATCAAATAGTCCTAAAAGGAAAATTGCAGGAAAGAGCTCAAATTTTGGAAAAAAAAGTGGAAATTTTGAATTGAAACTTAATCAAAAAGTTCGAAATTGCCAGAAAAGGTCAAAACTAGGCAACAAAAGACAAATACTTTCATGAAAAAGTCGACATTTTAAGAAGGAGGATGAAATTTTCAGAAAAAGTCGAATTTTTGAAAATAGTCACAGTTTATAAAAAAGCCCAAACTTTCAGAAAATATCAAATGATCAAAAAAGGGAAATTTCAAAAAAAGTCCAAATTTTAAAAGTGGAAATTTTGGATTAAAATTTATTAAAAAAGTCGAAATTTCTCAAAAGATTCAAAATCTTTGACAGAGAATTTTGAAAAAAGTTCAAAAACAGTCGATACTTTCAAACGTCGAAATTTTCAGCAAAAAAAAGGTCAAAACTTTCAAAATTAAATACAAATTTGGAGAATTTAGGAACTTGAGAAATTAGATGGTTTCAAAATGGTGGAACTTTTCAGTTGAATTAAAAAAAATATATATTTTAAACAAAAAATAAACTAATTCTTCAAAAAAAACTGAAATGACGAAATTTCTCGAAAATGGTTAAATTTTGAGGAAAAACATCAAAATTTCGATAAAAAAACCAGTAAAAATTGAAATACAGAGCTTGTCCCCTGAAACCAAGAAAGAATCTTTCAAGTTCTGTATTTCAGTTTTTGAAGATAACCAAGGGCCAGTCCGTTCCATAAAAAAAAACCAGTTCCAAAAAAAAATCAAAATTTACAGAAACCTAAAATTTTTGAGGAAAGAGTCGAAATTTCAGAAGAGTGGCAAATTTTGGGAAGTTCTCAAAGTTGGATTTTAAAAAAAGTCGTTTTTCAAATAAAGCCGAATTTCTAGAAGCTTGCAAGAAATGAGAAAAAGACGGAACTTCAAAAAAATCGAATTAAAAAGCAATCTTGAAATAGGTCTCTTTTTAAATTTTTATTTTATTTCCAAGATCGACGTTTTTTTTAAAATATCAACGAAATTTCGTAGAGAAAACGGGTTATAAAAAAAGTTGATGTTTTAAAAAACGTTGACTTAGAAATAAAATAAAAATTTAAAAAGAGACCAATTTCGAAACAATGTTTAAATTTCAAAAAGATGAAGCAAGTAGACTGTTTGGTTACATGTAAAACTTGATAAATATTTTCTCCCCCTTAGGGTATGCAAGTTGAATGCAACCTAGACTACAAATTCATGCAGCCCTCCAGGCGTGTATAGTGAATCATAAGTAGCTAAACTACCAACAGTTGAAACTACCAAACTGCCGCCTAGCGAAGCGGTTGCTCTCTAGGAACAAATTCCCAGAAGACAAGGATTCTAATGCACAGACCAATAGGTTTGAACATTTATTAGATTCGAAGTTTGGAAACCAAATACCGGTTTCGATCTTGCCTCACGCCTGGAGGGCTGCATGAATTTGTAGTCTACGTTGCATTCTACTTGCATACGACATTGTTGGCGATGGCCATAGTTTCTCTATGGACCAATAGGTGGTAGTACTAAGAGTCACACGCTAGACGTCCGTGAATTCTTTAGTACTTACTTGTCGGAACATTTGTTAGCATTCGAGTTGGATATATCAAACTGACAAGAGTTAACAAAATCTAGGAACAATTTCCCAGAAGACAAGGATTCTAATGCACAGACCAATAGGTTTGAACATTTATTAGATTCGAAGTTTGGAAACCAATGACCGGTTTCGATCTTGTTAGATCTCGTCAGTTTGGTATATCCAAGTCGAATGCTACCAAATGTTCCGACAAGTAAGTACTAAAGAATTCACAGACGTCAAGCGTATGACTCTTAGAACTGCCATGGCCATCGCTAACAATGTCGTATGCAAGTAGAATGCAACCTAGACTGGTAGTACTAAGAGTCATACGCTTGACGTCTGTGAATTCTTTAGTACTTACTTGTCGGAATCATTTGTTAGCATTCGAGTTGGATATACCAAACTGACGAGATCTATCACGATCGAAACCGATCCTTTGGTTTCCAAACTTCGAATCTAATAAATGTTCAAACCTATTGGTCTATGCATTAGAATCCCCCTTAGGGGTTGAATTTCGAAAAATCTTTTCTTAGCGGATAAGAAATGAAAGAAAATTTTGAACTTGTTACTTCAACGTAGAATGTTCATACTATTAAACTTTATTAACGATAAAAACGCAACAGAAATTAAAAGTAAGGCTTAGAAATGTCAATTACGTAGACTTTTGCCTTAAAATCCGGGCGTTACCCTCGAATTTTATTTCCAAATGTCGGTAATTGAAAAAAAATAGAAACTATTATATTTGAAATAGAAATATTAGAAAATTTCTAAACGAATTTCTAAAAATATCTGATATCTCTTAAATGTTGACACGTTTATCGTCACTGAGTTTTTCATTTCGAACATTCAACCTTTTTCTGAAAATTTTGGACTTAAATATTTGAATTTTACAAAAACCAGAAAATTTCCATTTTGTTTAAAAAAAAAATAATTTTAAGTTTAAATTTGAAATTCCAAATAAGCTGAGATTTTTAAAAAATTTTAAGTTTACAAAAATTGCAAGAATCCTGATATCTCGCTTTTTATCAAATTTTTACACTATTTGAGCTTTGGTATTGGATGTTAAAATTTAGATATCAAATTCGTAATTCCACCTAAAGTGGAAACAATTTGATATTGATAGATAAAGAAAATAAATTGACATTTCCAACGCTTTTTATCAAATTTTCACTCTATTTGAGCTTTAGAATTGGATTTTTAAAATTTAGATATCAAATTCGTGATACCATCTAATGTGGAAACAATTTGAAATTGATAGGTAAAGAAAATGAATTGACATTTCCAACGCTTTTTATCAAATTTTTACTCTATTTGAGCTTTAGAATTGGATTTTAAAATTTAGATATCAAATTCGTGATTCCATCTAACGTGGAAACAATTTGATATTGATAGATAAAGAAAATGAATTGACATTTCCAACGCTTTTTACCAAATTTTCACTCTATTTGAGCTTTAGTATTGGATTCTAAAATTTAGATATCAAATTCGTGATTCCATCTAACCTGGAAACAATTTGATATTGATAGATAAAGAAAATGAATTGACATTTCCAACGCTTTTTATCAAATTTTCACTCTATTTGAGCTTTAGAATTGGATTTTAAAATTTAGATATCAAATTCGTGATTCAACCTAACGTGGAAACAATTTGATATTGATAGATAAAGAAATTGAATTGACATTTCCAACCCTTACTTCGTGGAATCCTTTAATATTCCTTATTATTAAACTTTATTAAGGATTAAAACATTGCGGAATTTCGATAAATATTTGCTAACACCGAAAAATTGTGGAATTTTTGATGTCTGTTGCTTTTTAATCGTTAATAAAGTTTAATATTCATGAAAGAAAATGAAACAAATTTTCCAATCTTAACGACTATAGGCAACTTTAAACACAACCATTTGTTGTATTTGTTGAAAACATGCAATTCGGAGACTGATTCATTACATATAAAATTTAATACACATTTTCACCACCTTAGGGGTTGAATTAGAGGAAATTCTGCTTTAGTGGATACCTAAATACGTCGATAAGGAAACTATGTGCGAAATTTCAGCTTTGTAAGTTTAATAGTGCCGGAGATTTCGTAAAAAGTGAGCGGTATTTATTTTAATAATGACTATGTGAGTTTAAATAGGTTAATGTTAGTAAATGTATGTGATAATTTTGGTTATCCTTGGTGATAACCAAGGATAACCAAAAGCTCTGTATTTCAATTTTTGAAGATATTCAAAAATTGAAATACAGAACTTGTCCCCTGAAACCAAGAAAGATTAAAAAACACAACAAAGGTTACTCTAACGCGTTTCGACAGCCAAGCTGTCATCTTGAGAGAGATACTGAGTCATAATGTTTTTATTTTTGGGAAATTTATTTAGCTAACTGGAACCATAGTCCATCTATCCATCTATTAAAATGTTATTCATCATCACTGATCATTCTGCTCTAAAGCAGAAATTCCTGTTTTTTTAATTCAATTTTTCGAATTACGAGATGATAATTTATGGGGCAAATACAGCCTTTTGTTGCCATTACACACGCAGCTGGATTGAAATCGACCCCATTATAATTGCTAAAACATTGACGTATTAATTTTCATTCAAATTGAACTTGAGGACGGCAAATTCTATTTTTAAAGGCGTCGCAATATGGAAGCACAATTTTACATTGAATTAATTTGCTCGTGCAAATTCGGTATTTATAAACTGCGGGATTGTGTACGCGAACGAGATTATTTGGAGGTGAGCATTTGGCATTGGCGAATTTGACGGTAAACGTGGGGACAAGGTTGTTTTCCCGGTGATGGCCAATATCAGGGTCTACTCCCGGCCTTGTCCAAGGATATTACGTCTAGGTCAGGGTCGATACGGAGCTTCTCCCAACATTATAACGTAGTGTACGTGTACCGAGATCTGAAACGTCACAAGGTCGGTTTTTGGTAATCGCCCACTTAAACGAAAACGTCGACAGATATCGATTTTGCATCCTCGGTGTTGTTTTTTAGGAAAACTTCACTGATAATGTATGGGAAAATAAAAAATAACATATTTGATGAATGATTAATCATTACCATTTAAAGATAAGTGTATGATGTATTCATTCTTTTAAAGCGTCTTTGAAAAGTGCTTTCCTGGCTCTTAATAGGAGAGAAATTTGTGATAAAAGCACTTTCGGTTGCCATTAAAAAATGTTTATCATCAAAGTGTTTTATAAATATATCTTCCCCTGTTAGCGGCACATTCAATGATTCATTAAAAATACGAACACATACTTTTAATAAAACGGGTTCTAATTATAACTATATTTCGATTTGGACTAATTCAGGACGCGCCTTTAATAATATTAAAAGTTCAACTAATCAATCGATAGGAGCAGACTACCTCCAACTTTACTTAAGATAGTTCACCGGTCAATTACTTTTCTATAGATTCAACTACAATTTTTAACATGCAAGAGTTATAGGTGAAGATTTTAATTTATTCTGACCAAACCTATCTACAGATTTTGATAAAAAAATTGAGGTGACATCAAGAATATTAAAGGTCCAAATTTCAAAATAGAGCCGAAAATTTTGAAACAAGAATATTCAAGTCATACAATTTCAAATTCAATTTGGCTTGAAGTTTTGAGAATATGTACTTTCAAAAAAATGTTCTTTAAAGTAAACTCGTAATTTTGAGATGAAAGTTGCACGAATTTGTGTAAAATTTTGAATCCCAAATTCTAGGGTAAAGTAAAAATTATTTTAAAGATATAGAAACTCAACAAACCCAAATAAACCATTAATTTTTTTTCGGTTCTGTTCCGGTTTTCGTTCCTACAAAAATAACGTTTTTTTTCGGTTTCCGGTTTTCGGTTCAGTTCCGGTTCGAAGCCCTGGTTTTGGGCATGAGCCGTGTGTTAGCGAAGTTTGTTCCGAAACTTCTGAATTTTGGTCAGAAGAACCGTCGCATGAGCTCAGGAGCTCTTGAATGACGTCAGTGATGATCCTGACTTGCTCAAAAGGGTCATAACTGGTGACGAATCATGGGTATATGGTTATGATGTCGAAACTAAGGCCCAATTGTCCAGATGGAAGCACCCAGGAGAGCCAAGACGAGAAAAAAGTACGCCAAGTTCAATCAAATGTCAAATGATCACTGTTTTTTTCGACTACTAGGGCGTAGTACATCAGGAGTTTTTACCTCAAGATCGTACGGTCAATAAGGAGTATTACCTTGAAGTTATACGCCGTTTGAGAGAAGCAATACGAAAAAAAAGTCCGGAATTGTGGAAAAATAATTCATGGCTTTTGCATCACGATAATGCACCTTCTCATTCATCGTTGCTTGTGAGAGGTTTTTGGGCCACGACAATCATACCTTAACCACCATTTCATCGGATTTGGCCCCTTGCGACTTTTTCCTGTTCCCAAAACTTAAAAGACCTATGACAGGGCGGAGATTTGCAACGATTGATGAAATAAAAACTGCATCGCTGAAGGAGTTCAAGGTTATACCAAAAAGTGCTTATGAGAAGTGCGTTAAAGATTGGAAAAAGCGTTGGCACAAGTGCATTGTATCTGAGGGGGATTACTTTGAAGAGGACAGTATAAATGTTGATGAATAAATAAATATTTTTTCATAAAAATGTCGTCACCTTACTTTTTGAACAGGCCTCGTATGTATTGTATCCGCGGGTACAGTGCTTACGCTACAAAGATCTAACTTTCCAAAAACTTTTAGCTCCGAACTGCCCATGAAATACCTTAGGGTAGTTAATTAAATATATAATTAATTCACGTAACCATACTTACCTTTTATTGAGCGCTACCCTAAGATCCAATAAGGAAAAGTCATCGTAATTGGTCCAGTTGATTAAGGCCGTTGGTGTTGCTTGGAAATTCACCTCTAAAATTGCTATAATTGCGGTCATTCTACATTTTAAGTATAAACTGCAGGCTTCACATCCACTTGCGTGTACCGTCTCTGAAAACAGAATTTTTTTATAATTTTTAGGAAACAACTGAAACTAAATTTTTGGACGAATTTTTTGCCTTCTGTTTTGGTTTCACGATTTTTTTTTAATTATTATTGTATACGATATTCAGCGTGCAATAATGCACGAATAAAATATTTTATATGAAAATAAGACGATTCCAGTTAATTTACTTTGACACAAAGTCGATAGCTTAAGGTTTGACAAAATATTTTTTTTAATTCACTTTTTTATTATTCATTGATTTATTTATGGAGTTTTTGCCCTTAAATTTTATAGATAAATATTTCTTTGGCTTTTTTTTATGGAACGGACTGGTCCTTGGTTATCTTCAAAAATTGAAATACAAATCTTGTCCCCTGAAACCAAGAAAGATTAAAAAAGACAGCAAAGGTTACTTTAACGCGTTTCGACAGCCAAGCTATCATCTTCAGAGAGATACTGTACAGTAACGTGTTAGAGCAACCTTTGTTGTGTTTTTTAATCTTTCTTGGTTTCATCGGACAAGATTTGTATTTCAATTTCTTTGGCTGATAAATAGGAATTGGGAAAAGTTGACAGGGGGCTCCATGCTTCACACTATTATTTTCTTCAGCTTTTTTGGACTGCAAAGATTTTTAAAAAACAGTAATTTTTAACATCATGCAATTTGCTTTAAAAGAAAATATGTCATGTCATGGCACTAAGATGTACCATTTCGGAGAAACCTGCAAATGCTTCAATTTTTAAATTGTTTACCCAATTTAGGGCAGAAAATAATAATAGATAAATTATTTATTCAAAATGTTATTACATCTAATACTGTCGGGTTTAAAAATTTTAAACTTTTAATAATTTTAGAAAAAAAAGAATATAACATTGAGATTTAAGGAGGGAAATTTGAAAAAAGATACGACGTTTCTAGAAAAATTTAAAACCTTTAGAAACCTCGAGCTTTATATCGAAATTTCTAGAACAGTTCAACATTTCATATCTCAACACAAAAATTTTAAAAGAAAAATATTAATTTTAAGAATATAGGGAATATCATGGGCGTATTCAGGATTTGGTTCAGGGAGAGACATTTGAAATATTCAGACACACAAAAAGACACGATTCGCAACTGAACTAAGTAAATGTATATTTTCACGTAGCCGCATGAACAAATTAAATTCAAAATTCCGAAAACGGTGGAACTTTAAAAACAAATAAGAAAATCGCATTTAAAATAAAAATCGAAACTTTCGAAAAATTTTCAACAATGTCGAAATTTCATAAAAAGGTCGAATTGGGTGAAAAAAACTCGCAATTTCCAAAATTAGAGAAACTTAGAGAAAAAATTCTCAATTTCTAAAATTAGAGAAATTGAGAGAAAAAAAAAATGCAATTTCCAAATTCTTTCTTTTGTTTACATTATTTAAAAGTTGGTATAATATCAAATTGATGAGAACTCTCTTTCTGGAAATATCACCAAATTATTTATTTATAAAATTCTTAGTTTTTTTTATTAAAATTTTGATCCAATTTTGAAACAACAAACAAATTATGAATGCAAATCGAAATTTCGAAAACAGTTCAACATTTCATATGTCAACTCAAAAATTTTAAAAGAAAAACCTTAATTTTTAGAATATAGAAAATATCATGGGCGTAGGCAGGATTTGGTTCAGGGAGACATTTGAACTATTCAGACACACAAAAAGACACGATTTGCAACTGAACTAAGTAAATGTATATTTTCACGTAGCCGCATGAACAAATTAAATTCAAAAGGTCGAATTGGGTGAAAAAAACTCGCAATTTCCAAAATTAGAGAAACTTAGAGAAAAAATTCTCAATTTCTAAAATTAGAGGAATTGAGAGAAAAAAAATGCAATTTCCAAATACTTTTCTTTCGGAAGGTTTACATTATTTAAAAGTTGGTATAATATCAAATTGAGAAGAACTCTCTTTTTAGAAATATCACCAAATTATTTCGTCATAAAATTTTTAGCTTTTTTTATTACAATTTCGATCCAATTTTGAAACAATAAACAAATTATGAATGAAAATCGAAATTTCGAGAACAGTTCAACATTTCATATGTCAGCACAAAAATTTTAAAAGAAAAACCTTAATTTTAAGAATATATGAAATATCATGGGCGTAGGCAGGATTTGGTTCAAGGAGAGACTTTTGAAATATTCAGAGACACAAAAGGACACAATTTGCAACTGAACTGAGTAAATGTATATTTTCACTTAGCTGCATGAACAAATTACAGTCAAAATTTCGAAAACGGTGGAACTTTAAAAACAAATAAGAAAGTCGCATTTAAAATAAAAATCGAAACTTTCGGAAAATTTTCAACAATGTCGAAATTTCATAAAAAGGTCGAATTGGGTGAAAAAAACTCGCAATTTCCAAAATTAGAGAAACTTAGAGAAAAAATTCTCAATTTCTAAAATTAGAGGAATTGAGAGAAAAAAAATGCAATTTACAAATAATTTTCTTCCGGAATGTTTACATTATTTAAAAGTTGGTATAATATCGAATTGATAAGAAATCTCTTTCTGGAAATATCACCAAATTATTTCTTTATAAAATTCTTAGTTTTTTTTTATTAAAATTTCGATCCAATTTTGAAACAGTAAATGAATTATGAATGAAAATCGAAAGTCCAAGTTCAAAACGAAATTTTCATAAATAAAATGAATTTTGAGGCATATAGTCTAAATTTGGAAAATAAAACGAATTTTGAAAACAAAGTTGACTTCCAGAAAGTCAATTTAAAAAAAAAAGAAATGTTCAGAAAAATCAAATATAAGTGAAAATGTATTTCCAAAAAACTAACCGATTTTGAAATAAATCAGTCGAAATTTCCCTAAAAAAAAAAGTTTCTAGAAGGATCTGATAAGGGCAATAAAGGCGATAACGAAACAAATGGCAGATAAGCTTTCTAGAAATTTCGGGAACGATAAGCCTTATCTGCCGAAAAGTTCTAGAATCCGGGGGCCAAAACTATAAAAGGCGAGTCAGTCAGTTAGAAGCAAGTGCAATAAGTTGGTTAGCAATTAGTAAATAATTAGTGAGTTACTGTTCAGTTGAAGTGTGCCAAGTTAATTCAGTAATAAAGTGGGTATAATCTATCACGTGTATCAATTCGAACCGATAACGCACGTAACAATATTCACGATTTCCTAAAGAAAGTCCATCATTGAGACGAAACGTAAAATGTTTTGGAAATGGAGCAGAAATTTCGACAAATATAATTCTTGGAAAAAGCCCAATTTTTGGGAAAAAGTCGGACAGAAAATCATATTTAAAATAAAAACCTAATCTTTTCGAAAAATGTCAAAAATTTGGAAAAAAGGTCAAAGTTTCCAAAAATAGAGTTTTGTGAAAAGGTCACAATTTACGGGAAAATTCGAATTAAAAAAAAGTCGCATTTTCTAAAAGTTTTTTCTCGTAATTTTTACTTTTTTGTTTAAATTTTGACATTATCTTCTTTCGGTAAAGATGTTGAATTTACAATTATTCTCTTTTTCGAAATTTCCCAAAAATAAATTTCTCAAAATGTCTAGTTATTTTATTTCTGATCTAATTTCGAGAAAATGACCGAATGTTGATAAAGTTGAAATTACGAGATAAAGCAAAAGCACAAAATATCGAATTTAGAGATAAAAGTTCCTGGAATACCCCAAAACTTGAAATGAAAGTTGTTTCATAAAAGTAAAATTTAAAATATTCGGAATTTTCAGAAACCCCACTTGAAGAACAATTAAAGAATTTTGAAAACAAAAAGAGAAAGGAAAGTTTCAACACTAGAATTTTGATAATAAAAGCGAAGATTAACTTTGGGAAACATTTTAGGAAAAAAGCTCAAAATATTGGGGACGAATTTCGAGGAGAAACTCCAAAATTCCCGGAATATTAAATATCTCGAAAGCAATCTTTAAGAAATCCTTCAAAATTTCAGGTAAATCAAAACGTAAAAAGGCGAAACTTTCATATAAAGAAATAAAGAAGAAGAAGAATTAAAAAAAAAATTACAATTTCGAGTTAAAGATCGAAATTTCGATAACGACTTCCGATCATAAATTCGATATTGGGAAAATGTTGAAACTTTTCAGAGTATCTAAAATTTGGATTCAAAAAAAGTCGTGAATGTTGAAACCAATACGAATTAAAAAATATATCATCTACTGGAAATTTCGAGAAAAAAACAAATTTCGAAGAAAAAGTCCAAATTTCGAATAGAAAGTCCAAATTTCGAAGTAAAATTGAAATTTCGCAGAGAGTCCAATTTTGAGAAAATGTTCGAAATTAGTGAATCAAATTAAAATTTCCAAAGACAATTCTCTTGCAATTTCTGTCTTCTTATAAAATTTCACAATTTCCAAAAAATATGTGTCAAAACCTCCAAATCAGTATTTTTTTCAAAGTTTTTACTTTTTTATGATAAGATAGACCAAATTAAAAAAAAACAAATTCTGACAAACCATTCCGTATTTGTAGGAAGTCGAAATTTGAAAACAGTCGAAATTTTTACAAAAAAAAACGAATTTTGAAAAATGTCTAATTTGGAACAAAACGACGAATTTCGAGAAATGACGAAATTCAGAAACAAAGCGACCGAATTTTGGGAAATGCAAAATTTGGAAACAAGGACAATTCTCTGGCAATTTCTGTCCTTTTATAAAATTCCATAATGTCCATAATGTGTTTTACTTTTTTATGATAAGATGGACCAAATTAAAAAAAAACAAATTCTGACAAACCCTCGCGTATTTGCAGAGAGTCGATATTTGAAAACAGTCGAAATTTTCACAAAACAAAGGAATTTTGAGAAATGGCAAATTTGGAGCAAAACGACGAATTTCGAGATATGACGAAATTCGGAAACAAAGCGACGAATTTTGGGAAATACGAAATTTGGAAAGAAAAACAATTCTCTGGCAATTTATGCCTTTTTATAAAATTCCACAATGTCCAAATAAAATTTGCCAAAATCTCTAAATCGGTATTTTTCTTAAAGTTTTTACTTTTCTATGATAAGATGGACCAAATTAAAAAAAAACAAAGTCTGACAAACCATTCCGTATTTGCAGAAAGTCGAAATTTGTAAACAGTCGAAAAGTTTACAAAAAAAAACGAACTTTGAGAAATGTCTAATTTGGAACAAAACGACGAATTTCGAGAAATGACGAAATTCGGAAACAAAGCGACAAATTTTGGGAAATACGAAATTTGGAAACAAAGACAATTCTCTGGCAATTTCTTTTTTTTAATAAAATTCCACAATGTCCAAAAAATATTTGCCAAAATCTCTAAATCAGTATTTTTCTCAAAGTTTTTACTTTTTTATGACAAGATGGCCCAAATTAAAAAAAAACACAAATTCTGACAAACCATTCCGTATTTGCAGAAAGTCGAAATTTGAAAACAGTCGACATTTTCACAAAGAAAAACGAATTTTCGAGAAATGTCTAATTTGGAACAAAACGACGAATTTCGAGAAATGGCGAAAATCGGAAACAAAACGACGAATTTTGGGAAATGGCGAAATTTGGAAACAAAACGACGCATTTTGAGCTAAAACTAAAAAACTGTTGAAAAAGTCAGATCTGAAAAATAAAGACGAATTTTAAGAATAAATTCAAAATAAAAAGAGATGAATTATTTTAAAAAAAAAGACGAATTTTATTTTTTTTTTTAAATCGAAAAGATGAGCCTTAGGAAATCAGTCGAAATTTGCGGAAGTCGGATTCTTAAAAAGTCAGAACTTGCTTTTGAGAAGAAATAATGGAAGGTCGAAAAAAGAGTGAAAGTTTTGAAAAAAGGTTTGACATTTCGAAATATAATAGAAATAGAGAGAAAAAAAAACGAAAATTTTCACAGAAAGTCTAATTTTAATAAAACGAAAGTCGAACTTTCTAAATAAAATGGAAGAAAAAAACGAATTTTGACAAGAATAGTCGAAATTTCGAGGAAAAGACAAATTGGGAAAGTTAGATCTAAAAAAAGAAGACAAATTTTGAGAATAAATTCAAAATAAAAAAAGATGAATTATTTAAAAAAAGACGAATTTTATTTTTTAAAAAATCGAAAAGATGAGCGTTAGAAAATCAGTCGAAATTTGCGAAAAGTCAAATTCTAAAAAATTCAAAACTTGCTTATTGGAAGAAATAATGGAAGGTCAAAAAAAAAGAGTGAATGTTTTGAAAAAAAGTTCGACATTTCGAGAAATAATCGAAATTGAGAGAAAAACGAAATTTTTCAAAAAACGTTTAATTTTAATAAAACAAAAGTCGAATTTTTTAAATAAAGTTGAAGAAAAAAACGAATTTTGACAAGAATAGTCGAAATTTCGAGGAAAAGACAAATTGAGAAAGTTATATCTGAAAAATAAAGACAAATTTTAAGAATAAATTCAAAATAAAACAGATGAATTATTTAAAAAAAAGACGAATTTTATTAAAAAAAAACGAAAAGATGAGCGTTAGGAAATCAGTCGAAATTTGCGGAAAGTCAGATTCTTAAAAAGTGAGAACTTGCTTATTAGAAGAAATAATGGAAGGGCGAAAAAAGAGTGAAAGTTTTGAAAAAATTTCGACATTTCGTGAAATAATCGAAATTGAGAGAGAAAAGAAAACGAAATTTTTCATAGAACGTTTAATTTTAATAAAACAAAAGTCGAATTTTCTAAATGAAGTGGAAGAAAAAAACGAATTTTGACAAGAATAGTCGAAATTTCGAGGAAAAGACAAATTGAGAAAGTTGGATCTGAAAAATAAAGACAAATCTTAAGAACAAATTCAAAATAAAAAAAGATGAATTATTTAAAAAGAAAAGATGAATTATTTAAAAAAAAGACGAATTTTATTTTTAAAAAAATCGAAGAGATGAGCGTTAGGAAATCAGTCGATATTTGCCGAAAGTCAAATTCTAAAAAAGTCAGAACTTGCTTATTGGGAGAAATAATGGAAGGTCGAAAAAAAAGAGTGAAAGTTTTGAAAAAAAGTTCGACATTTCGAGAAATAATCGAAATTGAGAGAAAAACGAAGTTTAAAAAAAAACGTTTAATTTTAATAAAACAAAAGTCGAATTTTCTAAATAAAATGGAAGAAAAAAACGAATTTTAACAAGAATAGTCAAAATTTCGAGGAAAAGACAAATTGAGAAAGTTAGATCTGAAAAATAAAGACAAATTTTAAGAATAAATTCAAAATAAAAAAAAGATGAATTATTTAAAAAAAAGATGAATAATTTAAAAAAAAGACGAATTTTATTTAAAAAAAAAATCGAATAGATGAGCATTAGGAAATCAGTCGAAATTTGCGGAAAGTCAGATTCTTAAAAAATCAGAACTTGCTTATTAGAAGAAATAATAAAAGGTCGAAAAAAGAGTGAAAGTTTTGAAAAAAAGTTCGACATTTCGTGAAATAATCGAAGTTTGGAGAAAACAAAACGAAATTTTTCATAGAACGTTTAATTTTAATAAAACAAAAGTCGAACTTTCTAAATGAAGTGGAAGAAAAAACGTATTTTGACGGGAATAATCGAAATTTCGAGGAAAAGACAAAGTTCGAGGAAAAGAGAAATTTTGAGGAAAAAGACGAATTTCGAGAAAAAACTCATCACTTTGAAATAAAATAGACATCTTGCAGAGAAAGTCGAGACAATAACTAGTTGAAATTTGAGAATAAAATTGAAAATTCCAAAAAAACTTTCCTAAAACTCTTGTATTTTTATAAAAAATCGTATTAACGAAAAAATATTTCCCAAATTCTTAAAATAAATATTTTTTTTTTAATTTTTACTGTTTTTTGAAAAATTCAAATTCAGAGAAAGAGAATTTGATAAACAAATCGACAGTTGCAGAAAATCGTATTTAAAAAAAACAACACAAAACAAAATTTTTTGGAAAATTATATTTGAGTTGGGAAAAAGATGAATTTAGGGATACAAATTCGAAATGTTGAGAAAGTATAAAAAATAGTTCTCGAGAAAAAAGTCGAGATTAAAATCGAAATTTCGAAAACAAACTAATAAAAGCAATAAAAATCAAAATTTCGAGTTCAAAGACGAAATTCCGAACAAGAAAACTATCAGAAAAAACCCAATTTTCGAATAATCTGTCTCCGTATCTTATCTATTCGTCTAGCTAATTATATGTGTAATTTTCCACTTATCTTTCTGTTTAATATAGTCAATTTAATAAACCATAAATTCTAACAATAAAATTCCCAATCAATGAAATCTAAGCCTGCGAATAAACACGCATTTTGTGGACACCGGTTTGTTCATCGTTTTTAATTACCCAGGACGGAAGCTAATTGCCTCCCCGACAAATGCGTCCGACAGAATGATCGAATGTCATATCTGTTCAATGTGTATTACCTTCCATTGTTCAGGGGGGCACAAAAGGGAGAACAATCAATCCAGAACCCGGCTTGTTCCATCCGTTCAAGGCTCATCCAGATTAACGAGCTAATTTCACAAGAGAATCGACTCAACAATCATCTGCATATTCGCCAGAGATTGCCTAATACGTGTCAAGTAAATTATACGATTGAAAAACTAATTGGATACGTGCATTATTAAATTATTATGTCAGTCCTGTTTCAGTAATGATGCTTTGTGAAAATACGGCTGGTTTGATCCAATTACCACTTTCTGGGGCCGAGGCAGCGGCGTGAAATACGACGTACAGGACGTCCGGTAACAATATGCGGAATATGCAGTAGATAATGACCTGAGACTTAGCCGAAGTACTTGTGAAATGCTAAAATGTTGGAAAAAGTCGCAGAAACAGAATAATCATTAGTTATAGTTAGTCAAATTTGCCAACAATTTATTAGTCAAATAATAACAGCGCAAAAATGTGGACGTATTTTTCGAAATTTATATGAATTATAATTTTTTCGAATCGGCGCCTTTCTTCTCAAAATTCAGAAAACCAAAGAGATGGGGTTTATGGTCAAATAGCCACTTCATAGAATGGATTTAAAACCCATTGAATTCTGGGAGCATTTAACTTAATTAAGGTACGTCCTGGATTGTAAAAACTACACCAGTGATTCGTCCTCGCCTTAACTGATTTTTTTGTTAATGCTTAAAGTTGGGTGCCTAATTAGTTAATTTTCTCAGCCCCATAAAAAGTCTAGTAAGAAAATAATGACTGAATTTGGTGGTTCAAATAGTTTTCTTTTTGTTGCAAAACGGTGGTAAACGTATAAAGCATGAAATTGAAAGAAATCGATTAAAATTGAATCATAATTACATTGAAAAACTCACCTATATATCCGCTGACAGATCGATGAAAACTCAGAAGAAGCAAACCATAGACGAAGATGAGCATTTCCCGAAGAAAAATTCCCAAAAGTGGCGCGTTTTACTTCAACAAACAGTAATAACAACATAACTGCCCCACTTTTTGCTCTCTTTGCCGGCGCTCGGTATCATTTAATTTCAAATAAAATTGAGAAGGCTTTTAGTTTTAGATGGGCGCTGTAAACAATTTATATTTCCCTGTCAAAACTTTGTTTAGTCGTTCGGGAAACTCGCGGTTATTTCTGTAACGAAAATAATCATTACTGGAATATAGATATTTCGGCGAGAACTAGCGCATTGTATTAAAAGCGAATACGGTGCAAGTTTTTCTAAAAAAAATTCTCCGTTTACGATTTTATGTAATAAATCTTCTAATCAATTACCAGACAAAATAGCACTGAAATAACTACAAAGCAGAAGTCGCCAAAAGTGCGTATTTTAAAAATACCAAATCTGTCCCAAAGTCAACAAAAATTAGGTGCCAACTCGAGCAAAAGAACAACAAAACGTTACCCTTACTTCCGCACTGAAAAAAAATTTTCCCAATCAAATAATTGGATTTGCAACAGACCCCGTTATCGCAAAACGTCTGATGTATACATTGCACACGTAGTGGGCCTAATTTTTAGTTACCTTTCCTTCAAGACAAGACCCAAACGGCAAGTAACATTTTTTTTTAAGAATTGGGACAATCTTAGTTTTAATCGTGGTTAATGTGGAGTACAATTACTGAACCTGTCCCGCACATATTCGAGTGGGAAATTGGTTGTAAAAAATCCACCCCCGGCGTCGGTGACGTTAATCAATGGTGAAATCTATTCGGATTGCTAACAGTGGTTTGAACGCGACCGGACGTCCGTCTAAACTGAGTAGGCCATGCGGTGCCAGCGGCGACTAGATGAGTTCACCACCCCCACTATACAATTTCCATCCCCTAGTTTCGCAAGGGTGCATATTATATCGGACGAATTAATAAGTTTCCAGTGCCCCATTGCACTAGATATTTACGTCGGCCACTGGAAAACTTACTAATTCGATTTGCGAAGACCTAGAGACGTCGCTTTAGCCAATATTGAACTTGGAGACGCTTTCTACGACGACGTCTGATGAGGTACAATGAAAGAACTGTTTCATTTTGAAATATTTTAATAGAAACGCCGATATAACCATCAATTTAGCTAATGATATAGTGTGGATGAAGCTGCTTATTATCGATTAATTAATGGTAGGTTACGTGGCTGGTGGTACCGCTGTTGTAACATTCGTTAGGGTGGTATCCACTCGTTCCTCGGGGATGCTTATCTGGAATTGAAGTAACACCACCAAGTACGTAACCATTGTGGCCAATAACTAAAAAGATAAATGATCTTTAATTAGACTTATGATTACATAACACGACAATTTGTCGTATTTTCAAAGATGTACTCTGTCTGCAGTCGTTATACCTCACAATAGTATCAAACCTCAAAATTACCGAGTTTCTAGAGAGGGTTTCTTAACTTTTTAGTAGTCGCGGACCACATTCGAAATGTCCCCCTACTTTTGAATATTCGCGATGAATAAAAAAAAGTTTATCATCCCAAAGGCAATTATGACGACCAAAAAAAAACTCATCAAACCCAATGTGCCAAATTCTTGTCGAACGTCCAACGACCAAAGAAAAGCTCATGAAGTCAACACTTTCTGCCAGGGCTTCGAACCGGAATTAAACCGAAAACCGAAAAAAACCCTTATTTTTGTAGGAACGAAAACCGGAACAAAACCGAAAAAATAACGATTTATTTCGGTTCGTTGAATTTGTTTGTTCTTAAAATAATTTTTACTTTACCCTAAAGTTTGGGATTTTTTTAGAAATTTCCTTTTCAAAATTTTACACAAATTCATGCAACTTTCATCTTAAAATTACGAGTTTACTTTAAAGAATATTTTTTTTAAAGTTCATATTCTCAAAACTTCAAGCCAAATTGAATTTTAAGTTGTATGACTTGAATATTCTTTTTTTAACATTGTCGGCTCTTTTTTGAAATTTGGACCTTTTTCTCGAAATATTTCTTTCCTTTTCCTAAAATTTCGAGTTTAAAATGAAAATTTATGTGCTGTTGTAAATATGGACTCGAGCAGTGGAGTCTTTTTCATTGAAGCTCAGTTTCCTGGCAATTTTATTTGCAAATTCCGAAAATTCCAACTTTTTCTTCAGAACAAACACTCAAAATTTGTTTTTTTTTTCAAACTTGGGTTTTCCCTTTAGTAATCTAATACTCCTAATTGTTGAAGTTATTAATAAAAATTTCGAGATTTCTTCAATTTTTTCCTTCAAATTTCACTTTAATTTAAATATGCCAATTTTTTCTCGAAATTTCAAATTCTAATGATTTTTTACGATGCCAACTTCATCAAACTTCCCAAAATTCCTGAATTTGGCTTATTTCTCAAAATTTGCGATAAAATCTCGCTATTTCTCATGTTGGATTACAAACTTACAATTTCCACACTTTCTAAGAAAATGTTGTTCTCAAAATTTCAAGCCAAATTGTATTTTAAGTTGTATAACTTGGATATTCTTTTTTCAAAATTTTCGACCCTTTTTTGAAATTTGGACCCTTTGCTCGAAATATTTCTTTCCTTTTCCTAAAATTTCGAGTCTAATATAAACATTTTATGTGCTATTGTAAATTTGGACTAAAACAGTGGAGTATTTTTCATTGAAGCGCAGTTTCCTGGCAATTTTATTTGCAAATTAGAATTTTTCCAAAAGTTCCAACTTTTTCTTCAGAATAAACACTCAAAATTTGTTCTTTTTTTCTCAAACTTGGGTTTTCCCTTTGGCAATCTAATACCCCTAATTTTTGAAATTATTAATAAAAATTTTGAGATTTCTTCGATTTTTTCCTTCAAATTTCACTTTAATTTAAATATGCCAATTTTTTCTCGAAATTTCAAATTCTAATGATTTTTTTACGATGCCGACTTCATCAAACTTCCCAAAATTCCAGAATTTGGCTTATTTCTCAGAATTTGCGATAAAATCTCGCTATTTCTCATGTTGGATTAGAAACTTACAATTTCCACACTTTCTAAGAAAATGTTGTTCTCAAAATTTCAAGCCAAATTGTATTTTAAGTTGTATAACTTGGATATTCTTTTTTCAAAATTTTCGACCCTTTTTTAAAATTTGGACCTTTTGCTCGAAATATTTCTTTCCTTTTCCTAAAATTTCGAGTCTAATATAAACATTTTATGTGCTATTGTAAATTTGGACTAAAACAGTGGAGTATTTTTCATTGAAGCGCAGTTTCCTGGCAATTTTATTTGCAAATTCGAATTTTTCCAAAAGTTCCAACTTTTTCTTCAGAATAAACACTCAAAATTTGTTTTTTTTTCTCAAACTTGGGTTTTCCCTTTGGCAATCTAATACCCCTAATTTTTGAAGTTATTAATAAAAATTTCGAGATTTCTTCGAATTTTTTCCTTCAAATTTCACTTTAATTTAAATATGCCAATTTTTTCTCGAAATTTCAAATTCTAATGATTTTTTTACGATGCCGACTTCATCAAACTTCCCAAAATTCCTGAATTTGGCTTATTTCTCAAAATTTGCGATAAAATCTCGCTATTTCTCATGTTGGATTAGAAACTTACAATTTCCACACTTTCTAAGAAAATGTTGTTCTCAAAATTTCAAGCCAAATTGTATTTTAAGTTGTATAACTTGGATATTCTTTTTTCAAAATTTTCGACCCTTTTTTGAAATTTGGACCCTTTGCTCGAAATATTTCTTTCCTTTTCCTAAAATTTCGAGTCTAATATAAACATTTTATGTGCTATTGTAAATTTGGACTAAAGCAGTGGAGTATTTTTTATTGAAGCGCAGTTTCCTGGCAATTTTATTTGCAAATTCGGATTTTTCCAAAAGTTCCAACTTTTTCTTCAGAATAAACACTCAAAATTTGTCCTTTTTTTCTCAAACTTGGGTTTTCCCTTTGGCAATCTAATACCCCTAATTTTTGAAGTTATTAATAAAAATGTTGATATTTCTTCAATTTTTTCCTTCAAATTTCACTTTAATTTAAATACGCCAATTTTTTCTCGAAATTTCAAATTCTAATGATTTTTTTACGATGCCAACTTCATCAAAATTCCCAAAATTCCTGAATTTGGCTTATTTCTCAAAATTTGCGATAAAATCTCGCTACTTCTCATGTTGGATTAGAAACTTACAATTTCCACACTTTCTAAGAAAATGTTGTTCTCAAAATTTCAAGCCAAATTGTATTTTAAGTTGTATAACTTGGATATTCTTTTTTCAAAATTTTCGACCCTTTTTTGAAATTTGGACCCTTTGCTCGAAATATTTCTTTCCTTTTCCTAAAATTTCGAGTCTAATATAAACATTTTATGTGCTATTGTAAATTTGGACTAAACCAGTGGAGTATTTTTCATTGAAGCGCAGTTTCCTGGCAATTTTATTTGCAAATTCGAATTTTTCCAAAAGCTCCAACTTTTTCTTCAGAACAAACACTCAAAATTTGGTTTTTTCTCAAACTTGGGTTTTCCCTTTGGTAATCTAATAGCCCTAATTTTTGAAGTTATTAATAAAAATTTCGAGATTTCTTCACTTTTTTCCTTCAAATTTCACTTTAATTTAAATATGCCAATTTTTTCTCGAAATTTCAAATTCTAATGATTTTTTTACGATGCCGACTTCATCAAACTTCATAAAATTCCAGAATTTGGCTTATTTCTCAAAATTTGCGATAAAATCTCGCTACTTCTCATGTTGGATTAGAAACTTACAATTTCCACACTTTCTAAGAAAATGTTGTTCTCAAAATTTCAAGCCAAATTGTATTTTAAGTTGTATAACTTGGATATTCTTTTTTCAAAATTTTCGACCCTTTTTTGAAATTTGGACTCTTTGCTCGAAATATTTCTTTCCTTTTCCTCAAATTTCGAGTCTAATATAAACATTTTATGTGCTATTGTAAATTTGGACTAAAACAGTGGAGTATTTTTCATGCAAGCGCAGTTTCCTGGTAATTTTATTTGCAAATTCGAATTTTTCCAAAAGTTCCAACTTTTTCTTCAGAATAAACACTCAAAATTTGTTTTTTTTTCTCAAACTTGGGTTTTCCCTTTGGCAATCTAATACCCCTAATTTTTGAAGTTATTAATAAAAATTTCAAAATTTCTTCGATTTTTCCTTCAAATTTCACTTTAATTTAAATATGCCAATTTTTTCTCGAAATTTCAAATTCTAATGATTTTTTACGATGCCGACTTCATCAAACTTCCCAAAATTCCAGAATTTGGCTTATTTCTCAGAATTTGCGATAAAATCTCGCTATTTCTCATGTTGGATTAGACACTTACAATTTCCACACTTTCTAAGAAAATGGAATATTGGAACTTTTTTGATGGCGCCTTAAATCAACATCAATTCTTGGGTAATGTGGTATAATTTTTTAACTGCAAAGATGGTATGATTATGATAAGTTCCTGTCGAGATATAGGCTTAAAACCAAAATGAAATAGTAAAATTTCTCGTTCGAAACAACTATTTGACTGCAAAAATTTGATACCATTTATCTAGTGAATATGGAAGCTTTGAAATAGGAACATAGATAACATAAAACTATTATGTTGCAGCTGTTTGATTTTCACGAAACTTATATCTTTAATCTGTTTACTAATTACTATTTTTGAGAATTTTTATAAAGTGATTACTCTAAAACCTAAAAAATATGTGTTAGAAATACCTATAATTTGCCATCAACCAGGGCTCTAGGAAATAAAAAATATTTTTTTTAGGAGATTGCAGCCATTCTATTTTAATAAAACTTGTACCAGGTAATTTATATACTATTAGCAATTGTTGGCAATTTTTAAAAAGTGGTTAATTTACCGAAACCTAAGAAAAATTGCATTAGGTTCCTATAATTTGCGATCAACTAGGGCTTTAGGTAACAAAAACAATGTTTTTTCAACAGGTTGCAACCATCCGATTTCAATAAAATTTATACCAGTTATTCTTTATACTATTAGCAATTTTTGATAATTTTAAGAAAGTGGTCACTCTGTTCAAATTAAAAAAAAATGCAATGGAAAATAATTTCCATTAAAAAAAACATATATTATTACGCAATATAATTTAAATACACACTCACGATATTTGTCATAATATTGCCTACAATTTGGTTTTTGTGTCATTTTTCTAACTTTATTATTTACGGAGAAAACAAAGTTTAAAAAATGCTCTGCAAAAAGGCCATTTTTCAAAATTACTCAAAGACAGTAAGAGATAGGCGGCCAAAACTATGGGAACATTATTACAGATAGGTGACCTACTGATCAATATAACATTCATCACATTTGGCTCCTGGGGCAGATTTTCTATGCTTATCCTGCTATACCCTTTAAACTCTTGACATTAAAATTCCAAGTTTTAAGAATAAATCAAAATTGAGCTCAGTTTAGTGGCGAAAAAGTTTACGATTAGAGTCAAAATGTTTAGAAAAAATCGAGTCAAAGTCAAAATTTTGCGGTAAAAGTTCTAATTTCAAGAAAACATTTTGGAGGATATAATTTGGAAAATATAACAAATTAAAAAGTTGAGGAAACGTCCAACGTTTTTGAAAAAAATAAAATTTAGGAAAAAACTATATTTCGTCTTAAATTTCAGATACTTAAATAGTGTCATTTTGAGAAAGAATTTACCACTGAACTTTTTCTTTTAATTTCTATGTTTTCTGAAATTTCAATTTTTTTGAAATCTTAATTTGAGAGGGATAACCAGATTTTAACACTTGTAAAGGGTTGTCAACCAAAAAGGTTTAAAAACGTTGTTCCAGAGCTTATTTTAAGAACAGTTTGAAACAAAAAACAAGAAGTGTTGCTTCTTGCTAATTTTTCGACAAGAAATCTTGCTTTTGTTAAAAAAAACTTCTTGTCTTGTCTTAGTATTGCTCACAACTATTTTGTCCTGTTTCTGTAGCAAAAACAAGACAAGAATAAGAAAAAGCATGACAAGAACGAGAAAATAGTGTAACACTACTGTCGACTAAAAAAGCATAAGTTCACCCAAATCAATCTTGTATATCGTCGTTGCCAAATCTATGTGCTGAAATGTGAATTTTGAAGGAGAGCAGAAAAACATTTCGTCTCTGCAGAGGAAGAATTTTCTATGTGCACCTTTTTATGATAATGGGTTCTTTTTATGAAAAGAACCCATTATCATAATCCCCAACAAATTATGATTTGTTGGGGATTTAATGTATCTTCCCTTCCAAATAGGTATGTTGTTCTCCCTTCTGTAAAATTTACATTTCAGCACATAGATTTTTCCACGACAACGACGACATATTCTTTTTGGTCAAGTGATCTTCCCGTCCGCAAATTCTTTGTTGTCGTACCTATAAATAAGTTACAACTAAAACATAGTTCATCGTAGATAGTCTCTGATCGTAGACAACCACGAACCTAAGGATCTCACGCTATGGACCCCCAAGGAGCCCCACGTTAAGAAACCCTGTTCTAGAACTATAGCTTTTAATAGGTGAGGACGTACTGAAATTGGTATGACTTACTGACTTAAACAACGTCCTATTGACATCGAAAAATCCTACTAGGCTCATATCTGTTGGATTCATTTCGGTTGCTCGCAGAAACATACTGATCTGAAATTTTAAATTAACAATTACTATTGCGAAAAAATCTAAAACAAGTTTAACAACAAATGTTTAAAATTCTTTCGAAATTAGATGAATTGTCTAGACCTAGTTACCATCCCACAATGGTGATCAAAATTGGTTGTTGCGGAATCTCCCAATTTGGCAAGTTTTGTATTTCCAAAAATCCCGTTTTATTGTTTTCTAACCAGTTGCTCGTATTTTTTATGTAACTATCAAGTATCACTGACAAATTCGAATAACGCTGTCAGGATTTTACCTTTTCTAAATATACTATTATTTAGGTTTAATACTTTTCCGTGATAAAAAGAACACTATTTTATATTTCTCCCTTTATAAAAATTTTCATCAAAATTGGTTCAGTAATTGAGCTGTGAAAAGCTATCAAACGAATAGACAGACGCACAAACACACCTTAAATTTAAAAGATGTAGCAAAAGTAGTAAAACTCCTAAGTTTGATATTAAAATATCTAGATAAAATGTTATAATGACTCGAAGTTTAAAGCCTATTCAAAAAATTTTCGGTTTTAAGTCCAAATTTCCAGTTTAACTCGAAATTTCCGATAAAAGGGAGGAATTTTGAGATTAAAATCGAAACTTTCGAAAAAGAAGGCAATATGCAGGGTGGACCATAATTAATGGTACATAGAGCAAGAGTAGATTTTTCGTGTAAAAATAACGTGATTTAGCCACATTTACCTTATACCAAAAGTTGATATTAACAGAGATGCAGGGTGTCAAAGTTAAAAAAAAATGTGATTTTTTTCGCATAACTGATAAACACATTTTACCATAGACAAAAAATTTGGCATAGGGAGGTTTCTTTGGTGAAGAAATTTTAATTTGCTAACAGATTGTCCGTAACTCATAGGGGGCGCCACCTGCGCTACCTTGTATTATTCTAAAGCATCATAATTTTGTTGTGCCTTCATGTACACTTCTTTTAATTAGATATTTTTATTTACCTACATTTTTTACGTAAAAAAGGTATACTTTCTAAATGTTGATAAGAGCAACCGTTGTCAAGATATTTGCCTTCGAAGTTTGTCGCACGTTTATTTCAAGTTATCTAAATGTGAATCTTTCGCAGTAGGTTTTAAAATAAAAGTAATAAAACTGACTCTAAAATAGTTTATATCAGATATTACTGTACTGACATTATAATTGCATACATTTTTTAAATTTATAAAGCAAATTTAAATAAAATACCAAAACAAAATTTATTTTCAAAAATAAGTATGTAGGAAACGCTTTTTCGTGTAAAGGGATTGTAAACAATTAAAAATCTGGTTACCTTTTATTGAAATTCATCTCCAAATATCTGCTTTGACCACCCAGACTATTCAAATTTTTTTGTGCGGACTCAGAGATCATATCTTACATCTCTATGTTAGAAAATAAATTATGGATTTTCTTTATTGAGATTTTTAAAATTTAAGTAATAATATTATCAGCAAAGTAATATTTCACATAAATTAGTTTCAAAGCTGTCTTATGATTACTTTTCAAGCCTACTTCCACAATTTAATATCTTAGTAACAGGCCCGTAACCGGGGGGCGGGTGAGCTAAGGGGCTGCAGCCCCCCCCCGAAATTTTTTGGCTTCACACTAGATAGAACTGAATTTTCCAGATGTGCGACCTTTTTAAAAACCATTTTTAATGGATCATTTTGTTTTCGTACCGAAATGCAAGGATATTTTTTTTCAAATTTGGCGCCATTTCTTCTTATTAGAGACCGATTTTAAGCACAATCAAACAAGGTAAAAAGGTGAACAAAATGTTAAATTAGGCAAAAACGGAAAGCTAAAGAAGGCACCAAAAAGGTAAAATACTCTAAGGCATTAACAGGCCAAAACTAACAATTAACAAAAAAAAAACATTTTAATATCTCAGTCGAAATTAGAAAAAATAATAGATTTTAAGTTATACTCAGGATATTCAAAAGAAGTACAACATTTTCAAATGAGGAAGCTCTTAAAATTTCGAGTTCATTCTCGAATTTTCGCCTTAAACCTTAAAATATTTACCTTAAACTCATTCGAATTTTTTCCAAAATTTTGACATTTAAATCTGAGATTTCGTTTCTAGAAAAATTTAAACTTTTCTCGAAATTTCTTTTTTTTTATTCGAAATTTCAATCTTACGTTTTGAATTTTATCAAAATAATGTTGAATTTGCAAGTTTTTCAAGCTTAAATTCCCTATTTTGAAAAAAAAGTCAAATTTGGGGAAGAGCTAGAAATTTATACAAGCTATTTTTCGAAATTTAACACTAAATTTTGAGAAAAACTTGGATTTTGTAATAATAGTTTTACAGTTTTAGAATTTAAAAATTACGTTTTAAATTTTATTAAAATAATGTTGAATTTGCAAGTTTTTCAAGCTTAAACTCTCTATTTTGAAAAAAAATTCAAATTTTGAGAAGAACTGGAAATTTATACAAGCGATTTTTCGAGATTTTACTCCAAATTTTGAGAAAAACTTGTATTTTGTAATAATAGTTTTACAGTTTTGGAATTTAAAAATTTAAATTTTTATTTCTGTTTTTGAATAAAATTTTGATTGTTAGCCTTTTAGTAAAAAATAAAAATATCTTATAGGCCATTACAGATATTTTTTAATAAGTTATTTTTATGAATTTCTTCTATAATTTTTCTAACATGGCGATTGAACTTTAAAAAAAATGTCTAAAACGTCGATTCTTTTATAAATTTCGAGTTTAACACTAAAACTTGAGCATTTTTAAGTTGGAAAATTCAGGATTTTATTAATAATGTTAACCCATCAGCTTAATTCGAATTTTTTAATTTTTTTAAGAAGTTTTAACTTCATAATAAAAAATTTCGAAATTTTTTGTTATGAAGTTGATTTGCTTATATTTCGATTACGATTTCGAAAATTCGTCTTTTTTCTCCAAAATTCGAATTCCAAGTGAAAACTTCCAAAAAAATATTGAAATTTCTATCTTAGTTATCAAATATCTACTTTAATTAAGAATTTATTTTACTTTTAATCACGACATTTCAACTTTAAATTCATATTTTTAGAAAAACTTGATTTAGAACATTTTTACAACTTTTTACGACTAGTTTACAAATGTCAAGATTAAAGTCGAAATTTCGAAAAAAAAAATGAGCTTAATGACTTTGGTTTATTTTTCAAAATTTTTACATTAGCACTGGTTCAAGATTCAAACTTTTTCAAAATATTCTGACTTTCTAGACATTTAATTTATAAAAAATCCCTTGTCCATTTTGAGAAAACACTAAAAGTTACAGGAATTATCAAAGTTTATTTTTTGAATTCTGTTTCAAGACAAAATGTTGAGTGTTATTAGTTTTTGTTAATAGATTTTATCTTTTGGAAATGATAGATTATTTGTTTTAGAAAATGTTGACTTGAAACCTTTTTTTTCAAAAATTATGGCTTCTTTTTTCTTCGGATTTAGAGAGTAATTCTAAATGTCAACTTATTTCTAAAATTTCTAATTTAAAAAACTAAAAATTTCGAGTTCGAACAGGTCACATTAAGAATTAACATATCATAATTTTGTTCGGAAATTCACGTTTTTAAAAAAGTTTATATTTTCAGAAACGTTTAATAATGAATTTTGGTTATTTTTAAGTATAAACAGGGTCGTAATTAACCTTTTTTAAAACGAGTCTGTCCACTCTAAATGTAGACTTTTCTGGACATTTCGAATTAAAATTCCAAATTCAAAAAACTCAAGATTAAGTTCAGAATTTCGATATCTGACGTTTTTCACAAAAATTTTGACGAAATTTTAAAGTTTCTAGAAAGAATCGAAGTTTAAAAAAATATTTGTTGGTTTGAAGTAAATGCCGAGATTTTAAACTTTGAATTTTGAGAAAAAAAGGTAAAAGTATTAACATACTTCGCATTTAGCAAAAAATCTAATTCAATTTAAAAATTTCCAAAAAAGGTCGAAATTTTAAGATTAAAGGTAAAACTTACAAAAAAACCATAAAGAACTTTATAGCAAAAACTTTTTTTCGAAATTCGGAAGAATCAAATGCATTTCGACATTGCAAATTCAGATAGTAACAATAATTCCCAAAATTGCCCAAAATAAAAAACGTGGGAATTGAAGTTGTTGCCAGTTAGAAAAACAATTGAACGCGAAACTTGAACTTAAAAAAAACATCTAATCTTCCAGAATTTAGAAAGAATATCCAAATTCTAAATGTTTGGGTGCAAACTTTAAATTTGAGTTAAAAGTTAAAATTATGAATTTGATCGAAATTTCAAATAATTTAAAAAAAAAAAATGTTTTTCTCCAGCTGACTTTAAACTATGTCTTTAAATAGAGCACTTTCTGTAGGCATTTTTTATAGCAGGTTATAGAAGTCAAAGATAAATTTTAGAAAAGGAATATCTTTCGAGTAATTTTATCATCTTACCCACACATCTGCTTTTATTTGGAAATTAAATTAAGATAAATAGGCAACGTTGTTGTTAAATTACTTTGTTAGAATGTTAGAAGAGTTAGACAATAATAATATTAATAGTAAAGTAATATTGGACCATGGCTTCTGAGCTCTAACCTAAACGCAAACAAAGACTAGGTAGTTTTAGCAGAAGAATCGCAGCCCCCCCCCCTCTCTTGTCCTGCAGAATAAGACAATAAGACCCCCGAAAAAAAACCCTAGTTACGGGCCTGTTTAGTAATATAAAACGAAGGCACGTCAAGCTTTAAAGGCAAATATCTTGGAAACGGTTGCTCGTATCAACTTTCAGAAAGTACACTTTTTTTATGTAAAAAATATGGGGAAATAAAATAACTCATTTAAAATTAATATAAGTGGGTGCACAAAAAAGCTATGATTATTTAGAATTATGCAGGATATCGCAGATAGCGCCCCCTATCAGCTATTGGTAATATGTTAGCAAATTAGAGTTTGTCAACTTGAGAAACCCCCTTGTGCCAAATTTAGTGCCTATATTACAATTCATTCCACAATTATACGAAAAAATCGAATTTTTTTTCAACTTTGACACCCTCTATCTTTGTTAATATTAACTTTTGGTCTTTTGGTATAAGGTAAATGTAACTAAATCACATTAATTTTATTCGAAAAATCCACTATTGCTCTGTGTACCATTACTTATGGCCCACCCTGTATACAATTACTTTAGGTTTAGCACTTTTCCGTGGTAAAAAGAATCCTTTACATCTCTCCAGTTTGAAGGAACCTCTATAAAAATGTTCATGAAAATTCGCTCAGTAATTGAGCTGTGAAAAGCTATCAAACGAACAGACAGACGGACAAGCACACCTTCAATTTAAAAGTTGTAGCAAAAGTAGTAAAACTCTTAAATTTGATATTAAAACTTCTAGAAACATTGTTGGAATGACTCGAAATTTGAAGCGTATTTAAAAAATTTTCGGTTTTAAGTCGAAATTTCCAGTTTAACTCGAAATTTCCGATAAATGGAAGAAATTTTGAGATTAAAATCGAAACTTTTGGAAAAGAAGGCAAATTATAAATGAGATCAACGTAAAAATGTTATATTTAAAGTTGAATTCTTTGGAAAAAGTCTAAATTTTAAGTTTAATATGGAAATTTTAGAAGAATATGACTTAAAAATTGCACAAAGTTTAGTGCTTAAGAATAATTTTCACCCATAAGAAATAACAACTACACAAGTATTCACTCAGCAAATACCAATCAAAAAATGGGTCAAAAATTGCGCCCTACAACGCGTCCTCATATGGACAGAAAGACCAAATGATGAAAACACATCACATTCAATGGTAAAATTAAGTGAAATGTCAATTAAATGTTCCGTCATGAAATGTGCTGCATTTGAAAATATGTATAACCAACAGCCATAGACTGGTTTCGGCTTTGCTTGGCCTTATCAGTGTGGCACGGTCGCTGTAGACATTTCCAACTTATAGCTATTAGTCAGCCACAAGACTCGAGAGATCTGAATCCCATTGAGTGACTTGTAGCTGTCCTTCAACTGTACTTTACAGGAACACTTTTGGCATATGTTATTGAAGCAATTGTAAGCTGAGAATTACAACACAATTATTTACAATGTAAATATATTTACGTAAATTTTTGGGCAAATATCCTCTTTTACCAAAGTGACGCACTAAAGTTAATTTGTCGCGAAACAGAATCATTACCTCTTGTTGGGCATCATCATTCATCCAAGTAAGATCGACCAAAAGTAGGCGCTTTTGAAATTGTACTTTTACCTGCAAAATGCGGACTTTTACAAAGCGCTTTACCCCTGAAACTGCTACTTACGCAATTCGAAGTGTAATGGGCCTCGTCGCATATAAAATACAAGTTGATGGTGGCGAAGATGGCAGTGATTGTAAGCCCTACATCCTTCAAACTCATCCCGCCTTGTATTTGAGATAACAAACCGTAGACAGTTAAAGTGATGATGAGGAACAAGTACAAGCAGAGAAATATGAGCGTGTAACCGAAAGCGTGGGCTGTCGTCTTCGCTATTTTACCCAGAAGCATCCACAAGGCTCTGTAATCGGCCACCATCGACGCTGGACCAATTTGTTTGAGCGCCTGCTGGAAGTCATCAGAGATAACAAGGGCTGTCTTACCGATGACGTCGCAATAAAGAAACCATGCCCCAGCGATGAGATAAGTCACTGTGTTGATGTAACAGTATGGTATAACCTGAAATGATGATGCCACGAAAAATCACGTTAAAGCCTATTTGTTACTTACTTGTTGAATCCTAAAGTTGACCATCGTGATGTGGGTCACCACCATAGTACCACAAGCCACAATGGGCAGAGCGATGGCGATCATCAGTGGTTTATTGCCCATGAAGAGCCTAAACGGCTTCCCAGTCACTTTGGCATAAAACATCTCGAAATCCATCATGTCGTTCATCAGACCCGCGTGTTTTTTCGCTTCGTACAAAGTTATTGGACTCATGACCACCGGCAACAAATAGACAGTAAACATGTAATCGATAACAGCTTCCTCGAAACGTCCTTCGGCTGATCGGCCAGCAATCTCGATTCTATCCCATTTGATATAACCGATGTAACCAATAATCCATAACAGCAGTACGACGGAATAAATTATCCATTTCGTTTCGATTCTGAATAATCCGCCAGGTGATTGAACGATGGGATAAATACCTATGAATTTCAGGAGATAGACGATGGGTTTTAGCGCCGAGAAAAGGCTTCCTTGGTCGCTGTCGTTTCGGCCGTATGCTTTAAGGGGTGGTCCAGGGGTCGATCCTGGTGCTGGAGCCACTATCGTGATATTGGGTTTGGAGTAATAAGTGCTTACTGTATCAGAGTTGGTTCCTTGGTAGTTTCTTCTGTCATCGCCTAGCTGTTCACCCAGTACACTCACCCTGTTGGCATTCGGATCCTGATAATACATTTTAAAGTTACGATGTGACCCCGTCGAGCATTACTACTATTTTAATCGTCGGTTTTCATTAGAGGTGTGACGTGAAGTGTTTGCTTTAGAGCAATTATCACCGACCTACACCCGAGTGGAATTATTGAAAAGCTAAATGCAGGTCAAGTTTTTCTGAAAATTGCCGCATGAGGGCAAAAATGAATTTTTAATAGATCTGAGAATAATATTGTTCTAGTACGAAATAAGTATTATTCTCGGAACGAGACAATTAATTTTTAGTCGTCAGGATCAGTTAAGAAATATTTTCTTTTAGACTTGTTAAATTCTATACGTTTTCAACGTTCTCTTTAGCGCTGATTAAATGTATATTTAATCAGCGCTAAGGCGAACCATTAAATATATGAACACAAGTGAGAGGAACAGTTCGCCGAATCTCATCTAAGTTAAGAGAGGTCTACAACCACCAAACCTCAACGACGCGAATCACTAGAAATTATACAAAATATCACAATTGGCATAAACCTACAAATCAATTGCTGAATGTAAAACGTGCAACAAGCTGGTAACGAAATTTTAAACATTATACAAGTCCACAAAAAGAAAGTGGTGTGTGCTGGGGGCCAGACTATGATTTTCTGGGGTATTTTTTTCCACTGAACACGAATCTGAAGTCAAATTGGGGATCTCAGGTCCAAATTTGAGGTCAATGAGCAAGTAACCGAGAAAAACCCAAAAAACCGATAGAAGTATCGTGACTTTATCGGTTTTTTGGGTTTTTCTCGGTTACTTACTCATTGACCTCCAATTTTGACTTGAGATTAGTGTTTAGTGGGACAATATACCCAAGAAAATCATAGTCCGGCCCCCAGCACATGCCACTTTTTTTGTGGACTTGTGTTATTATTTGGAAAAAGTTATTTTCAAAAAGCTTACGTGGGTGTGGGATTTTGAAAAAGCCTAGAGAATCCTCCTCAACAAATCTCATTGGGAGACAAGAGGAGATAAAAAAGGAGAATCTGCATATAAAACCATTTTTTAAATTTTTTGAGTCGATTATAAATAAAAGTAAAATTGGGGGTTATCCATTAAGTAAACTAGTCCTGTAATATACTAATTAGAGACATCTCTTTACTGGGAAAAAAAAGAGATGGCAGTGTCGCATTTCCGTGTGCATTTTATCAAACAAACGTATCCTTCCAATGACCTAGTAAAAGTATTTTTCTTTATAAGATATAATATGCCTTGAAACTTCCTAAGAAACTTTGGAATTCTTTCCCCCAATATTCAGGCGTCCTTGGTGCTGTGATTGAACAAAATTTATCGATTGTTTAATAGCTCGCACGAGGCTTTTTCTGCGTTTTTCCTTGAACCTCTAAGCGCCCTAATTTCCTCAATTATCCATAAAGTGTATTCTTGGAAAACGATATTTTCAAACATATGATTAAAAAAATCAAACGTATATTTTCGTCTTAAAGAGCGGAAATTGAAAATTTGAGAAAGTAATTTGCAAAATCTCGAGAAATACTGGAAATTTAAAAACATTTCTAGTTCGTCCTAATGGGCAGAAATCCAAAAATTAAGAAAATAATTTGCAAAATCTAGAGAAACACTGGACATTTAAAAATATTTTCGGTTTTAATCCAAAATTTGAAGAAAAACGTTGAAATTTTGATTTTAACGTTGAAATAGCTCCCATAAGGCTTTTCCTGCGTTTCCCCTTGAATGTAAGCAGTTTAATTTCCTTAATTATCCATAAAGCGTATTTTTCGAATTCGAAATTTTGAAACATGTTATTAAAAAAATCAGACTTATATTTTCGACTTAAAAAGCGGAAATTCAAAAATTAAGCAAAGAAATACACTGGAAATTTAACAATATTTAAAAGTTTTAATTCGAAATTTAAAAGAAAATGTTGAAGTTTTGATTTTAAAGTTGAAATTTTAGGAACAGAGTCGTACATTTTAAGAAGCTGAATATTTTTAGAAAAAAATCGAAACCTTGAAATTAAAAAAACTAGTTAATTTCCAGTACCGTGGTATGCAGATACCCAAGAGGGCTTAATCTGGTTCTGTTGAGTTGGTTAGTGATAAAAACAGCAAATAATTTAATTGAACACTTATAAGTATTATGTTATTGTTATATGAATAATGAAATTTCTTGGCAACATAAAGGACAGCATCCGTGTATTAGTAGTTGCCGTCAATATGTGCTTTGTTTGCATATGCAACATTAGATGTCATTAAAGTCAAAGTATGTACGTGCACAGTGAAGCAGTGAACCCAAAACTTTATTTTGAAGTAATAATATCGGGAAGCGTATTGGATTTGCCTCTGGACCACAGAACCGGGCAAGAAATAAGCGTTCCAATTGGTAGGTTTTGACGTCATGATTGAGTGTTAATTTACGCCCATTTCTTACATATTCTCGACCATACCCAATTTCTAGTTGAATGTAAATATTGCAGTTTTGACAACTACGTTGTGTAGTAGTTATCTTATTGGAAGAAATTGTAGCTTCAATATCACTATAAAATAGTGGTATTTAATTTTTATACTTTTTATATGATGCGTCTGTATCATAAAACTTCTGGTATGGTTTTTAATAATAAATGAAAAATGTCATTTATACGGCAGAAAAATCAATAAAACAATGTAAATTTAAATTTTATAAAAAAATTAAATCAATGCAGCTTTTTAATTTTTTGAATTTGTCAAAAATAAAGCTAAAAAAGGGGGAGGGGTATCCATTTAGAAAACTAACTCCGTAAATAAACTGTAAACATCGGAACGTGTCGCCTACGAGAATTAGCCTTATGGTAACGCAAACCAATATTTTTTCCCTATCAAAAATCGTCCAACGCACCTAAAGAAGTTTTCACTTGAACAATAATTAAAATAAAAACGTACGAGGATTCTAAAGACCACTTTTAATAATCCAATTCGTGTTAGTAATTTTACTGTATTCTTGCAGCCACAACTTTGCATCATTTTTCAAATTTATGCCTAGACGAATTTGAAAATATTATTATTCAGAAATTGCAATTTCTTTCATCTTAAAATTAGTTGGAAATCACATATTATTTTTTTTATTGTATAATATAAATACACACAATCCACTGTTAGGTATATTAATTTGTAAATCACACACACTTCTTTCAAATTGTGCATTAATATGCGTTAGTTTCTTAAATCTGGCATTTGACAAACGAAAAGTTTACTAAGCCCTATTTAAAATGTCTTTCAAAAACAGCTATTTAAACTAACAATCAATAAAAAAAATAAAATATTATTAATAATACGTATATCACTAGTAATGTGTTGTCTCAACTGTCAATTGTATTTTACTGCGAATGCGCTTGCGTACGAAATAGCCAAACACATGATTATGATGTCAGAACCGACCAATTGGAACACTTGTATCTTGCCCGGTTCTGTAGTCCAGAGGCAAATCCAATACACTATCGGCGGTTAACCTGTGATAATAATTAAAGAAGACAAGACCACAGTATAGACATTAGCTTACTCATACAGAAGCGACAAGAAGTGTCGGTACCTTTGATCTTGAAGTAGCTAAAATCGTTGATCGTCAGTGGAGTCAGCCATGTTGTGGATTGAGCACGCCCGCGAAAATTTAATTTTATTTATTAAACAAAACCATTAAGTTTATTAATTTCAATAGTTTTTACCGTTTAAATTCCAATATACTACTTTACAAATAGTCCAAAAATACTTGTTCTCGTGTATTTTTTAAATAATGTGTATTTTGTAATTACTGATATCCTGATAAGTATAAAGAATACACAAAGAAAAACTAAACACAGATTGTGACTGACGGCAAAATAATTTCTACAGGAAGCAACTTGTTTATTTTTTTGTATAAAACTGGCAAATGCGAGTATACGAAAACGGATTATTTTTAGTAAATAAAATTGAGTGTACCCGAATATTACCGTTTGTCGTCTTTTGGAATTTAAAAAGAAGCTGATTTTATCAAATTATTATTGCTGTTAGAGTTACATTTATAAATAGAACGTGTAAATTCTCCTCTTTTCTCTTTTATTTGGTTTTTTCATCTTATTACGCGCAATGAATTATAACAAGACTGACATTTAAGTAAAACTGATCCAGTGTTGCCAGATGACCTAAACATTATTCGCGAACAATCTCCTTAAAAATCCCACAATTCGGATGAAAATCCCTGACATATCCAATTTCTAGAACATCCATAAATGTAGATAAATTGTCTTACATTTTTACCATGAATGAATAACATGTGATTGTAAAATAAAAAATCATATACGCTGAAGATCTGATTTTCCCGAACACTTGGCAACTACCAACTGACATTCAGTTATCCAACGACCATAGATCTTATTTCTGGTTATCATAGAACACTGCGTCGCCATGTTCGGGATTGTGCAAATTGACGCATGAGCAAACTAGGGAGTCCTATAAGAAGAAGATGAAACGGTAACGTAATTTGTCGAATAAAAATGGGATTGATTTCCACCCACTCACATTAGCGGCCTCTGTTGTGTATTACCAGCAAGTATTGTGTGAAAACTGTCAATCACATCACTGTCGTATTAACCTTTTTTTGGGCTTTTCCTAGGAAAGCGTGTCTAGAACATCTTTTATTCATCTTTAAGTCAGAGAGAAGCTGAAGTTAATACTACTTCAAATAGAATTCTGTGGTGTATGTATTTGCGGATTAAGAGATGGCGTGGCGAACAGTGGAAGGTTTTCAATCCCATTTTCAAAGTACGGCGAACACAACCTTACTTCTACATAACCATACAGCAAGCAAAATTTTTGACAAAATTTTAGCACTTTGTCGCTACTGTATGCGTAAGCCAAAAAGACTTCTTGGCGTAAGCTAATATCTATACTGTGACAAGACCGACAAGACTGGTAATAGCAACAGAACTGGTGCCCGTAACCACTAGTATGAATAAAGTGGGGTAGTATATTTTGTGACTATAGTCTTGGATAATAACGTACAGTCAAAGACTAGTGGTAGCGATAGTTTTTATTTTTGCACCTTCGAAGTTCGTCCTCGTGGAATGGATTTTCTTGAATAAAACGAAAACACTTTTAATTAGGGATGCAACGATATATCGGTTGATCGATATTATCGATAATATCCAAGCAAAAATATCGATATTATAACATCGTCGATATGATATTATCGATATTGCCCGATAGCCGATATAAATTGTCCAATCGTCGCCAATGATGGATAAAAATATGGAAATCGAGGACCTTTTTTTTTAGGTCACAAAAAATAATATGCCTGAACTACGTAGAAATTTCTAAGAGCAGAGACCGTTTACAAATTTTTCTGTTAATTTCCAAAATATCGATTATCGATAAAAAAAATGTTCCATATTATCGATATTCGTCTGTTGTCAATATTTATATCGATATTTTTATCGATATTAAAATTATCTTTCATCCTTACCATTCTCTATGATCCCTACTTTTAATTCATATTTGGTCGTTGAGGTACGACATCCCCTTACGATGAGTAACTAAACTAAGCGTTTTTTTAATGTTGCGTCCGCCCAACAGA
This sequence comes from Dastarcus helophoroides, assembly GCA_028583605.1. NCBI lineage: Eukaryota > Metazoa > Arthropoda > Insecta > Coleoptera > Bothrideridae > Dastarcus > Dastarcus helophoroides. The sequence continues at coordinate 11,034,815 of CM053336.1, read as the reverse complement.
TGGCGCTCGAGTAACAATTTAAACATGTTTACAATAACACCTAACTGAATTACATTATTTAATAGGAGTATTAGATTTACGCTGGATTGTAAAATTCTGTCGCATGTTAATTTGTTTGTAATATATTGCATTGTGGGTCAAACTCGAATTGTACAAAATCCAGGTAAGAGACGATACAGTCAAAATTTGGAGATTAAAGTCGAAGTGTGAAGATTGAAGCCGCAAGAACTAGAGAATATTTAAAAATATATTACGGAAATTTCACATTTAAAGCTACAAATTCGAGAATAATTTCAACCAATACAGGAAAACGTAAATGATGGGGTGTATTTATTTGGGAATGTTTAAATAAAACTTGCAAGTAAATATGCACAAAAATAAATTTATGCTTTAACGTATTTATTTTGTAAACGCCTCTTTCTAGAGGAATGTTTACAGTTACAACATATATGAGTAACAACATGAATTAAAAATTCCAATTTTTGTAGGCTAAAAATGGTCATCAATTGTGTAGCCTATAAATGCAACAATTTACAAAACGTCAATTCAAAAATACCATTCCACACGTAAGTATCGTCCGAATTGTTATTAATTTAAAAACGACTGTATGGTTACATATATGTCTCCAATAATTTATCATTAAATTTTTTCTGTGCTAGGTTTCCTTTTAAAAGGCCAGACATTTTAAAACTTTGGATTAATGCTATAAAAAGAGACAAATGGTACCCTTCGAAAACCAGTAGACTGTGTGGAGTACATTTCACTGAAAATGATTATAGAAACACTTCTGGTTGCTCCTTAAAATTGCTTAAATTTGATGCTGTACCAAGTGTATTTAATTTTCCTAAACATTTAATTCGTAAGAAAAAAATACGAAGAGAGATTATAAAAGTAAGCATTTACTAGGATCATTTACGACTGTTGAGTATTTTTCATATTAGATTTAATGTCAATGGAAGATAATATATTTTGTAGCATGAAAAACCACTAGTTACTAAAATAAAGGAAATGGAAGTTGATTTAAAACGAAGCCCGAAAGTACAAAAAGCAGTAGATGTTGGTAGACAGACCAACATTTCAGGAGAAATGGAAAGGTACATGTGTTTTAGAAAATTATAAAGACATTGAGACAAAAAGTCGCAAGAAGCAATTTGAAAATAAGTAACATGAAAAAAGACATCAATTAACTTTCTAAAAAACTTTTGAGTATTGATACTAGCGATTCTGTTTTAAAAAATTATTTTCAAGGCGATTCAACGATAATTGTGTTTTAAAGTAGTATTGTCGGTTTTAGAATTACTGTTTAGAATTTAATGAAATTTAGCATATTGGTAGATTATAGCAAGATGATGATAAATTTTTGAAGAGCTGCAGAGAACCAGTAAAATATTATTGATATTTTAAATTTCATACTTTTAACATTGAGCCTTATGGGAAACCAGATATTTTATGATATTTTACAAAAAGTACCATTCAGATTTCAGTAAAAAGGAAGAAAACGATGAAAAATAACACATAAAATATTTTAGGTGCGTGAAAGTACAACTTTAGAGCGTGTGATAGAAGTAATTAGGGAACAAATATCAAAAATTTATTTTTTATCGTAGTTTTCCAGTAATTTGTTAGATGCGGCAACGTCGTTTCAATATAGACAATTCTGTGGCCCGATATGGTGGTTTACGTCAGTTTTAAGGTTATGTGACAAACTTTGCAGGACTGCCCGTTAATTAATTTGCTAAGTTAGCCTACTGGAGCCTGTTTTCGAACGTTTTTTTATAACTCTGTTACTTTTCCAAGAAAATATTTCTTTATTGTTACTTAATAATTTTCACTATGAGATTGTTCAAGCGTATTAAAATTCCTCCGTCTTTTATTCCATCGCGATGTTGCCTAATCTAAATACTACGTTAATCAAAAGAGACAATGTATACTTTTGATGTGTTTTTGACCCTAGCAGCGTTGATTGAATTCAATCATTCATCAATCAACGGTAGCAGTATCGACCGTACTACCTACGAAAAACCAAAATCTTGAAAAAAAAATTGAATTTGTCAAAAAGAGTCGAAGTGTTCAAAAGTAAATTAAAAGTTTCAAAACAGTCGAAATACTCAAGATTTCAGATTCGAAAAAAGTCAAATTTTTCAACAAAAAAAAAACCAAATCCATCGAAATCTTCAAAAGAAAGTCGAATTTATAGAAAAAAAAGTCGAAGTGTTTAAATAAGTCAACATTTTTCGTAGATTCGAAAAATTCAAAAAGGCCCAATTTTTTTTTTAAATATCCAAATTTTATGAAAAGAAATCGAAAACTTTAAAGTAAAATTTTTCAAAAAAAGTTGAAGTTGCAAAAATCGAATTTTTCATATAAACTCAATTTTTAAAAAAGGTCGAAATTACAAAGTGGAAGTTTTGCATAAAATTGAAACATTTTAAAAAGTGGAAATTTTCAAAAAATTAGTTTTCAAAGTCAAAATCTTTAAAAAGATATCAAAAAAAATCAAAATTTTCAAAAAAATGTATGTTTCAAATAAAAGTCAAAGTTACAAGAAACATTTTAAATTTGTTAGCTGGTATCTTGACTTCAGGTCCATTGAAAATCGCCAATTTCTAACATAAATCAACTGTTATTAAAATAATCGTCAAAAAATGCCCAAAATCCACATCGAAATTCATAATTGCCGCCATTGTGGGCCGTAGGCTGGTTGACAGATGACAGATGCTGACAAACAAAATGGCCACCGTTTGCCAATAGTGGTGTTGTTTTAAGTGATCGTCGCCCTTTTCGCCCTTCGATAGTGAAGTAAGTGAATTTTTCGCCCGATTTGTACGCCCCCGAGTCTAATAAGTGTCAATACACCCGAACAATTCGATTCGAAGCCGCCGTGACGGTTAATTCACGGTTCGCATTATTTGTCAGGAGCGGGCGCAATTGCCGCCTAATGTTTTATTGCAGTTGATTACAGCGGCAAAACCGATTAAGGCAGTTAATGGAAATTTGGTAAACGCTTGTGTAAAATTGTAGGTTGAATTTTTGTCGATTCCCCATCAGTACGCTCCTGGGTTCCATTGGTGTTCTGAAAATGACAAAAAGCTAAAGCCGTGTTCACATATTCTACGCCGCGGTGCGTTGCGTGTAGTCGTACAATTAGGATAATATTACTTGGTTTTTAATCAAATTTGACGTTTTGTGCATATTTTTTAATTGAAGTGAACGATGATTGCCATCTTGATTATTTTTGGGGAATTTTTAAACACTTGGGGCTAACAGTTTTTTCTTTTGTTGAAGAGTGGTTTCTAATATGGGGAAAAAGAAGATTGCTGAAGTGGAGGTAAGGTCCCGAAGGGCAGCCAGTAAGGAAGCTTTAAAACAAATGCAACTTCTTTTGGAAGATGATGAAGCTTTCGAGATACCTTCTGATGATGATGTCAGTTGCAATGCAATATCTAAATTGGTTTTATTCATATTTGATTTACAGGTAGTTGTGCCAGTCGAACCGCCAAGGAAAAAATATAAGGTTAGCCATCGGAAATCTTCAGATGGAAACGGTAATTTGTTTAATTTTGTCTTAAATTGGGCACATCCGATTGTGTGATTGTGTGTTGTAGACCGAGATGTTATCGTTCTTAAAAGTATATCGAACCATTACGTTCCTAGCGAAGACACACTAGAGCTGGAATGCGTAGTTGAGGAATTGTCAGAAATTCAAAAAGCCAGGAGAAGAAAATGGGAGGAGGAAGAGCAAGAAATGATGGAAAAAATTGAGCAACTTTCAAAGGCTAAAAATACTGAAGTGATTTACAAGGGAGAAATCAATGCTGCATATCAAGTAACTGAACTTATAAATAAAGGTAGTTTTTTTTAAATTATTTTAATTATGTCAACGTCAGATTTTTTACAATTTAAAAACTTTTCAGATGATATTAAAATTTTTCCAAATAATTGTTTTAGGAGTATTGAAATTTTGATGGAACGGTATTTCAAAAATTGAAATACAAAACTTGTCCCCTGAAACCAAGAAAAATTAAAAAACTCAACAAAGGTTGCTCTAACGCGTTTCGACAGCCAAGCTATCATCTTCAGAGAGATACTAGAAGATGATAGCTTGGCTGTCGAAACGCGTTAGAGCAACCTTTGTTGTGTTTTTTAGGTTTCAGGGTACAAGTTTTGTATTGAAATTTTTTAAGCGTATTGAAAATTTAATTTATTTTTGAAATTTAAGAATAATCGTGGTGAAAAAATTTAAACTTGTAATTATTAGGCACAAAACAGTTAGGAAACGTTATATTTTAAATTATCAAAAATTTTACTCTAAAACACTTTGTAAATTAATAATTTATATGTTTACTATTTAACTGGAGCAGAATTTTATTTTTCAGCAAATCAGCCATTAATTTCGGCCGCAAACGCCGTCAACAGCGCGGATTCCAGCTACCAATTGGTGATGGATCCTAGATTGGGGATCATCGTGGGCACTGTTCAGAAACCAGGGCAACAGCAGCAGCCTCAAACAGCACCGATGCAACCGAAGCTGCAAATTGCCTCTGCTGTTAAGCAAGCGGCCACGTTATCGACATCTTCTCCGCAACCGAAACAGACGAGGACCAGGAGGAGTGGATTGCAGCAGACCACCGCCTCTCCACAGACGACGCCTCCACAGAAGATTTTAAATACGCAAGCTGGTCAAGCTACAAGACAGACGAGGACAGGAGTGCTTCAGACAAAGTCCGCCACCGCTCAGGCAAAGACTGCAACATTACCTCAGGCTAAGAATACATTGTCTCAGACAAGAACAGTAGCGATGGCGCAGTCGAGGACCAGCACGGTACAGACTAGGAACGTACAGAATTTGACCCAGAAAGCCGCAGCGCCGGGGCCAGCGACTGCCAAAAGAGTAAGTATTTTTTTATTGAAGTGTGTACACATTTCTGGGAATCTCTATGTGATTTTGAAGTTATGCAAATCTTATAATTTTATACGGCTTTGTTTTATGATTGTGTACGTTATATCATTTTATACGCAGCGAAGTTGGTTTATAATGATTTGACAATAAAATGACATATACCTCATCCTAACTGTATCTCAAAGTGTACCCAAAAATATAAAACAGTACAAAGTGTTCCATTAAAAAAACTATTTGACAACAGCATGTAAAATTAAAATGTCTCTAGAAACTAATTGACATGTCAGAGCAACTAAATTAGGTGTGTCTGAGCATTTCATTGAAATAGCCATAATGACGTTCAAATGACATTTTTTATTTACCCTTTGCTATACTTATAAGAATTAAACAAAAAAGCAACCTTGAAAAACCGTATCGTTAGGAGCTATTAACTGCTTTGGGATCCTGAAATGAAATTTCAAATAAAATACCATTGAATGAATGAATGAATTTTTGGCAAGGATATAATGGAACATTTCATTCATAATCAATCATTCGATTGTTCTAAGAGATTATCTCGAATTCATTTGATTATGAAAATATGTCGATTATGCCCAATACTATTGACAATATATCCATATCCAGATTCGAAATGTCACATTCCTAACAACCATAGTTAAAGTGTAGACATTGTAGATCCGATGACTACAAATGAAAATAAATTGTTATATACTATATTCAATATTAATTTATACCTTGCTCCTGATTCGACAATAATATGTGTTATTTCAAATCGATCATAAGTTTTCACTTCGGTTCTGTGATATATTTTTTTATCTTAACATAATTATTGAAATGTTCACTGCAGGGAAAAATCTACAAAAAAGTTATTTAAATAGTAACAATTTCTAGTTAATAGTTGCCAAGTTGTAACAGTTACCAGCTACACAAGCCATGTAACTGTTGTGTTTCAATTAATTAGATTTAAATATTACAATCGGGGGTACTTATTTATTACTATTAGGAAGCAGTTGTAAATTTTGAATTTCAAGGAAAAGGTCAAAATTATTTGAAAAAGTTCGAAAGTGTTCCAATTCCTTTGCATTATCCTAATTTTAAAATTACCTTCAATAAATTAGATCCTAAGTATAATTCGCCCGGTTAACGTGATTACTTTTGTGCATTTTTTACGATTTGTGCGTTTCACAACATGAACCACTAAAACCGACGGCAGAGAGGTAAGTGTTATGAAATATTCGTTTCCTACAAAAAGTGGTAATGTTGTAAAACTCAACGTGTTTAATAAAATGTGACTTTGGATTTACATTAAAGCTATTTTCAGATGTTCGATGTTTTATTTTAACTTTACCACTTTTTCCTTGTAATTCACCCATATTTGTTCCCACTTGCGGAGTAGTAATTTCGCTTTTTTTTTCCAGAACAGTTACACCATTCTTCCCAGAGGTACAACGATACAAGCTTCCGTTAGCACCACAAGCGATAAATTGTGCTCGTACAAAAATTGCGGAAAGGAGCGCCCAGCTTCGACTAAGCTTTACCCATTTCCCATCGACCAAACGAAATTATGTCGATTGTGGGTATTCAATGCTGGTAAGTTACCAATTTAGTTGGAAATAAAGCATTTTCTACAGTTTGTATTTCAGGTAATACAGGAGTTGCACAGTTTGAGTTACGCGCAACTCAAGAATAAATATATTTGCGCCACTCATTTCCCGAAGACGCATTTCAATGGGGACAAGCTGCTACCGGGGGCTGCACCCCACAGATTTTGCCCCAGTCCAGATAGGATACTGGTTAATACTCCTAAAAAAACCTACAGCTCGAGGGGGAGGAGAACATTGGATCCTGCAACCAAAACCCGGATGTCAGCCGCGAATGCGAACACTGTACAATCCCCATTAGTTGGTGATAATAGACTTACTAGAAGTAGAGTGAAAAAATAACGTTTTTCTTTGTTGTACATTGATTCTTTTTTGTGACAATTGTAATAAATACAATTAATCTGTTCAACTTGATTAATTTTTAAATATAGTTTAAAATGATTTACATTATTTTTCCTTTATTTGCATTCCCCATCGAGAAATTGCGTTTCTCACAAAATTGAACATTTTTCTTGAAATTTTGATTATTCTTAAATCTTTTCTCATAGAAATGGAAACTTATTTCTCAAATTATCAATTTTCCTCCAAACATTATCACATACACGGAGTCCTAATTAGGTTTTATTTAAATTGTGTTTATTCCCAAAGCTAATTTTCTGATTTGGAAACCTATGAGTGCGAATGCGGCCGGTCTAAAAATCGCTTTATTACTCCATATGTGGTTAATGTTAATGTGATTCAACATAGTCCAAGTTATGGTAACCATAAATAAGAAATTTTGTAAACAAAATCCCAAATTTTTGTGCCACATTTCTATATAAATCATACGTTAATCATCTGAATCCAATAATTGTCACCGATTGTGGATCCCAAGTTATATTAAACGTTGCCTTTTAGACAGTTTCCACGAAAGAAGCAACGGTTGAAGGTGGATTGAACGTGGGCAACACGCGACAGGCAAAAGGCATCGTCGATTTAACAGAAGACAAGACTCAGGCGGATAACAGAGAAATATCCTTCAATAAACTTCAAGGCAAAACCTACCCCTCTCTCGTGGTCGTTGCCAGGCCTCATCTTAGAGTCACAGATCTCGGAATAGATCGTCCCAAATTGGATCAAAAAGTCAAAGCTGTCCTAATGCACCCCGCCACAAAATTCACCGAATGGTAATGATCTAATCTGCACGTGGATGTACTGATTGTTGGAATTATCCTTTCTAGGTTAATTCAGCAAGGTTTAGTGCGTTCCGAGCAAAGATGCCCCGTTCACGGAAACACACAGCTCAAGTTGGGGATGTACAGTGAGACGAGCAAGTTCCCTTATTCGGGTGGCTACGTTTGGATCTCCGAGTGTTGCCCGCAACGTTTCATCTCTGTTTTCAACGGATCGATTTTTGAAGGTTCCCCCAATCCACCCATGGTAATGCTGAAATTACTCTACCACTGGGCATGCCAAACAAACATACAAAACGTAACGCAGTGGGTAAGATTTTCGTACTAAGATGCATTACGACACTTGCAGCCATCGTTAATTTTAGGTCAAAGTGGACAATTTATACGTTAAGGGGGTGTACACGTGGATCAGGGCGGCGTGCACCGTGGCGGTGCATACGCACATCAGACAGTTAGGCGGGCCGGGTTCCCGAGTAGAAGTTGGCGTCATCTCATTAGGTACGACGTCTCACGACGGTAACCAGCGCCAAGTCAAGGTCGAAGTCTTGGGCGTACTGGAAAGCTCTTCGAAGTTCGTCAGGTTGCGCGCCGTGGAACCCATGGCCGAAGGCGATCGAAACTACAAGAAGAAATTTACCAAAATATTGGAACCGATCGTCCAATGGGTTCACCCCTCTAGTATTATAGGTTTGTAATCTGCGGCGGCCGAGAATCTTTTTTTAGTGGTGACATTTTTCAGTTACTGATTTGACCGTCGATAAAAGCACTTTGCACGCGATGGGCTTCTCTCAAGTGCAACAGACTACTTCCAACGACTATAACAACAGCAATAGAACTATTATGGAGTACTTGCGGAGGATAGTGCCCAGAATGTTCCAAAATACGCTCTCTCTTTTAAGCAGGCAGATCATTCAACAATTTCTCGATGAACTGGTGTGGAGGGAATGGTTTGGAGTCACTTCGTGTCAAGCCTTCGATAACATCGTTTTACAATTGGCGGAGCAGACGCGCGCCAGTAGCACGCAATCTCTAGTTTTAAAATTAAACAAAGTCGCCCAAAACCCCTTCAAAAACTGGAGTTTGAACGGTAAGTCTTATTTTAAAAGAATTGCATTAATTTGTAAGTTCTACATAGGGACGAGCGGGTGCGAGTGTAGAGTAGAGAGCATCATAAGTCTGAACTGAGAATTTTTAATATTTTATTACATCTTTAATTTCAAACTTGAAATGACTTGCAATTTTAATATATGTACATTTTTTTTATTTGTCGATTTTTTGTATTTACAGTTCGGGTTAAGACTGGAAATTTCAAAATTGATATTTTGAAAAAAGAATCGAACAAACTGGATAAAATAAATTTAAATATTAAATAGGTAATGGAAATTATAGAAAAAAGAATCAGGATTAAGAGATAATCAATAAAAAAACTCGAGAATTTTGAATTTAATCTGGGAAAAACGAAGTAGAAGTTAAATTGTCAAGTTGTATGAAAAAAATTGAAATTTTTAAGTTAGTCTCAATTGTATGTAAAAAAAAATCCAAAATTGGTGGATCATATGGGTTTCTTTTTTCTTTTTAAGGTGAGGGAACTCAAACAACTCCATCGGTTTCAACGGCTACCAAAACTATAGTAGAACAAGTTAAAAATCGCATCAAAGGTAATCGGAAAACGAACTCTCCCCAAGTAATTCAGGCATCGCAGGAGGTCCAACGGCCTTCGAAATCGACATCTCCCGATCTAATGGAAGCGATGGTGCCTCTGGAGAATTACTATTATGGTACAATTGAAACCGTGGAATCAGTCGCAGGTTATTATGCAAAAGAGATTTAGCTGTTGAGACAGCTCTGGTCCGAATCTCTTTATTGCATTCTTCTTACTGACCATTTACTTTTACAGCCCAATACCGCCATCAACATGAAATGCCCTTTCTGCAAGAGAGTCTTCGATAACAACATCAGTCTCCAAAGTCACCTCTTTAAGCACGCTCACAATGTGTCCAACGATGCTCAGGTGTGTCGCTACTGTTTGGCTGTCGTCTTCACCAGGAACGAGTTGGCTAATCACATCGCCAGTTCGCACCCTTCGGAAACCAAATTCGATAACGGCTTCGTTTGTTTGATATGCGAAACTCACTACATGAACCCGTTCATATTAGGGAAGCACATGTCCAAGGAGCACTGTCCCCAGGAACTGCCCTACGAATGTGGTACCTGCTCATACAGATGCTCCAATCACAAGCAGGCTATAGATCATTTTTATCTCAAGCACGACGGGGGCATAACGATCCAGTGTCCGTTCTGCCTCAAATCGACAATTATTTATTCAGGTGGGAGGAATATAACTCAGAATGTGAATTATTTCATACAGCATCTGCAGAAACATCAGAAAAAGCACCTAGCAAAGAGGTAAGTAGAAATATAGCACATGAACAAAATTTGGCAACATTTCTTCAGGTGTGGAAAGTGCAATTTATGGTTCATACAGAAAGATGTCCTCAAGGAACATCAGAATAAGATGCACGTTTCATTACGCGGCAGGCTGGGATTGATGGCGTGGCCCGCGAATAGAAACGGTATACTAGTACCCAAATCAAGAATAGATAAAGATCCAGGCGATGCCGAAGTTATTGATTTTTCTTCTTTATATTACAACATACCTAATGCCTCTGTCTGTAAAGAATGTGATAATTCCATACAAGACGCCAAACACTTCCCGTAAGTTTAACCATTAATTATTGAGTAGACTAGGTGACTTGTTTTATAAAATATAACCAAATATCTCTTAGATATATTCAATCAATTTAGTGCCATAATTTTTTTAGAAAAACTAATTACTTTCAGATCATTCGCAACATGCCAGAACGCAAGCTGTCAGTATTCAACGTGTTGCGCCAACGCCATGATGCAGCACAGAGCTAAATGTAAAGGTGGTGATCTGATAATTCCCACCCATAAATTACCGTACGAGATGTTCTGCGTTTGCGGTTTCCGTGAAATCGACGGTAAGATGCCATCACACTTTCAAAACCCAAAATTAACCCATCTTGTCCCTAGGTAACTCTATGGCGAAACATCTAGCTATATGCGAGAGAAAATCAGCCTATCCATCCATAGAAGATGCCAAAACGGCCACAGTAACGCACAGCATGTTGGACGTGCTCGGTCTGGTAAGGAAACCAGAGGAGACGTCAGAAGTGGCCAAAATAACGCAGGCGCCAACGCCACTGGACACGGGGGCAGCGGATGCTGAAGTGAATTCAGTTGATGAAGTGGTAAATTTGGATGAAGTTTCTAAAACGAGCGACGCGGATGAACAATCTAGCGTAGCGGATGCTGAAATGAACTCAGTTGATGAAGTGGTAAATTTGGATGATGTTTCTAAAGCAAGCGATGCAGATGAACAATCTGAAAAAAACGTTGATAATGTGGTTGAGGTAGCTGCAAAAGAACAGAAATCTGTGGAAGAAACAGATTCGACTGAAGCTGCTACAAAGGAAACTGAGGTTATAGCTGTTGATCAAAATGAAGATAATGCCATAGAAGAAATGGATGCGCCCATTAAAGATGTTGAAACTGTTGACAACATCCAAAGTGAAGGAAATTCCAAACCAACTTCATCGGAAGCAGAAGAGTGTGCTCCTATTGTGGACTCAACAGATGAGGATTTTGGCAATAGAAACATTGAAGGGGATAGTTCAAATGTTCCAACTGACACTCCCAAGGATACTGACTAAAAAGTATTTTTAAGATATTAAATTATTATTGATAGTTTGTGTACATATATTCATAGGTAAGAACTTTGTAAAAACGTGTTTTTGTTTAATAATAAATTTTTCTATTTTCAATGTGTACTTTTGCGTAAGTTGATAAAAATTCTATCAAAATTGTGAATTTTTAATTTGATAATAAATTGTTTAATTATTTTTTTTAATTGTTTTCTTTTAGGATTTACTTTTATAAACTAAACTGTTTTGATTATTTTAGTTGTAATTGAAGCAATAGTGACAGTGACTGAAAATTGTAATTAAGCAATTATTAGTTTTAATTTTTCAATAAGGTTTTGACCAGGTTTTTGTTTTTCTTCATAATGTATACTTAGCTTTCCACTACCCTCCTCCATTTGTGTATCATTTTTTTGATAAATTAGAAATTTCAAGTAGACAATTTTTTAAAATTATAAAAAAAGTATAAATTATAGGATATTCATTGAAGGGCCAAAATGTCTAAAACCAATATTTCTTTTAAAAACAATTCTCAACATTTTCAGTTAAAAGTTGAAATGTTGACCTCTCGCCTAAAATGAAGGGAATTTATTGAATAACACAATTTTTATGAAAAAGTTTATAATTCAATCTAAATTAAAAATATTCCCCAGTCCTCAAGACCAGTTATAATGTTCTTAAAACTAAAAATTCAAAAATACAAAGGCGAAAAATCTATAAAGGGCTAAAACGTCAACTACTCCAAAATGAAAATAACCTTTTTAGGAATTGGATACAAAGTAATGCAGATGTTTTTATTTAAAAAGCAAAATTGAATACACCTAAAATTAAACAAACTTGAAGAGGGAAAAGTTTTGGGAGTAAATTATTAAATGGAGCTGCTGATGTATGTACATTAGAAGCACTAATAACTTCCTCCAGATTTATAAATCTTACACTAATCTAGAAACAAAAGATAAACCACCAAGTTTTACTCATCTGGAGAATGCCAAGCCAATCGCTCCTCATAAAATTGTATAACGACTTGTGGACACTTTATATTTGCTTCTTTGGCAGCAACCAAATCAGTCTCATCTGAATTTTTCCATTTGATTAAAAACATCAACTGTCCTGTGGTGTCAGAAGCTCCAATAATTTTTTCTGCTTCAAAACCCCTGTCAAACCCAACTTTCTCTTTTCCTTTCTTCCCCAGACTACCCTTTCTTGCTTTCTTTGAATCCCCATCTGAAGATTCCGAATCCTCATCATCCTTCTTCTTCTTCAAATCTTTCTTCTTATTTTTTTTTGATCCAGTGTCTGAATCAGAATCCTCCTTAGATTGTCTTTTCAGGCCAACAGTCTTTTTCTTCTTAGATTCATCCTCATTATCAGAATCAACTTTGGATTTTTTCTGAACTTTCTTCTTTTTAGAAAGAGCGTCATCTTCAGAATCAGAATCATCTTTTTGCTTTTTAGTCTTGCTCTTGGACTTTTTAGATTTTTCATCATCAGAAGAGTCTGAATCCACCTTCGCCTTCTTTTTTAAATCCTTCTTCTTGCGACTCTTATCCTCATCACCGGAATCGTCAGAATCAGCTTTTTTCCTTTTTTCCAATTTTTTATCCTGTCAAAATTTCAATTATAGATCACATTAAAATAAAAACTTATCCAAACTAGGGTTGTCATTTGTCATATTTAGATTTAAAAAGGGAAATTAGCATACGAAAAACAGGTTTGTAATATTTTACAGAAAATTAATTAAAAGTGGAATATTATTGTTTAGGAAAAATTGTCGCCTAAAAAAAAAATCTGAAAGGTCTTCACATAAAACCTCATGCAAATTTAAGTTGTTAAAAGTTGACTAAAAAGGGCTCTTCAGCTTGAAAGAAATATAAATATTATGACTCAACTCACTCCACTTGTTCAAAATATAGATTTTCGTCTCAAAAAATACGGGTTTACATTGTATTTTTCTAAACAAAATACAGGGGACTTGCCAACCCTAGTCTAAACTGTAATCAGGCTTGGAAGGCGCTTACCTTCTTTGATTTTTTGCTGTCACTTTCATCGTCGGAATCTTTCTTCTTACTGCTTCCGCCCTTCTTCCTGTTCCTTTCGAATTCCGCGATTAGTTCGGGACAATCTAGATGAGCCTCCGGCTCCCAAGTGTTATCAGTATTATCATAACCTTTCCACTTCAAGAAATATTCCACTCTACCGTTGACTTCCCTCCGATCCAAAATCTTCTCTACGGAATACTCTTCCTCTTCGCTGCCGCTATCCTCAACCTTTTTCTTGCCCATGTTTCCTAAAAAAAAAAATGGGCCAATATTTGGTGATGTATTAACGTTTTCGATGCGCCTGCACTGATCCGAATGGATTAACAAGAAGCCGTAGTTGTAGGATGATTTTTTTTAGAACAGTAATATGTACCTTTCTTCACCACTATTGGAAAACTATGAAAATTCTGAAAATTATGGCGGCTAAAGTTGCAAAGAAACGCTGTCTGACGCCGACTAACCGAAGAAAGGCGGCTTTGCAACTGTCAATTTAATTTCGCAGCCAACATTATAACATTGAAAAATTGTTGTGGGTGTAAAATTAATAAGGAAAGCAGGTCCACAGTGAAAACAAAATTTTCAAAAGTTATTTTTCTGCAGTCTTTGTGGATTATCGGACCCCAATAATAAGGATTAACAAAAATATATGTAAAATTCTTTGGTTGCTGCATTGGTCATAGTTGTTTGTGATATTTTTTAATCTACAGGACGAAATAACTACTTCGGTTGCATACTTTATAAATAAAGCGATTACCAGAATACTAAGAGTGCTGAAGTGATAAAAGGTGAAATTGCTGGGTACGTTTTCACCCAAAAACAACTGAATGCGCATTAGTGGTCAAAGGTATATACGGATATAACAATACTGTTGAATTCTCCCATTTGGCGGTTTTCCCGAAAATATGTTACAATGCCTACTCCGCGCTGGTGTTGCCAGATTGAATAGAAAACTTCTACATATTGAATTTTCAATAATTTTTTTTATTAATTAACTCCGAACACGTTGGTTGCCAAGGTACTTTTCGAGATTCGGGTCCCGGAAGCCAAATTAATTTAGTCATATTTAGTATTTTATATAATGTAAATTGATAAATTTTGTTCCCCTGAACCAACCATGATTTTTGTTCGCTTCGATGACACTACCTACGGATGTTCATTTAAAAAAGTCAGCAAGTTGGCTGTGGTTTTTTGTTAGAAGACGTGGCGAAAAAGGAATGTGATTTTATATTCTTTGTTTTGATTGATGCTGTCAAGCGCTACTTTGACATCTAAAGAAAATGCTTTAGAAAATTACTTTCTTTGACGAAATACGACTTCAATTAATGAGAAACCCAAATTCATAAAATAGTGATTCGCTTTGGGGTCGAATGATATTATATAAAATTACCGGGATTTTACTTCAATAAATCTGTTTTGATAGTAGTTCAGATGTATTAAAACTGTGAAGAAGTCAATCACTGTTAACCTATTTAGGACATACTTTAAGATCACAGGAAATACTATATTCAATCAACTTGATAAACCGAACATCCCATATTCACATAAAATTTGCAAATCCGACAACACTGCGGGACATTCATATTTATATCTATTATCTACTGAGTTTTTCAACTACCAAACTACTTTTTATTTGATGATTTTGTAAAGCCATGAAAATTAGATGATAATTTTTTCCGTGTTAGGTAATTAAGTACAAATGCAGTGTGAAAAGGCATTTTAAATACGTGGGAACATTTGGGAGAAATTCTAGCAATAATGAGTGGGGAAAATGTTGATAAAAATCAGCTAGCTGCTGTGTTGCAAATTTTAAAAAAATACAACTTAAAGGTAAGTTTAAAGCGATGAATTTTCCAGTGTAACCGATTTTGGTGGCCCTAATTTCTTTAGGAAACTGAAGAACAGTTGAAGAAAGAGGCTAATATCGCGGACAATTTGGTGGAGGGATCTTTACAGCAAGATTCTGATGTTAGTAGCGTCCTGACTGGTTATAAAAGCGATGGGGACCCAAACACCTATGAAGGCGCTTATATGGAGCTTAAGAGATTCGTCGAAGGCTCTCTTGATATTTATAAGCATGAATTAGGAACGATTTTGTATCCTGTACTGGTCCATATGTATTTGGAGCTTGTTTACAATGGTCATACCAACAATGCCATAGCGCTAATGAAGAAATTTGGTTTGGAACAAGATCCATACTATCAAGATGATTTGAGAAAGTTGGCCATGGTTACTAAGAGAGATCATATGAATGGCAATGAGCTCACTGAAACCTTCAAATCTAATCAGTTTATAATCAGAATGTCGAGGGATACACTGTCGCTGCTGAAACGACATTTGAATGACAAAAAAGCTTCTGTCTTGTTGAATATTATTCAGGAGCATTTATATTTTGATATGTACGAGGGAGTAGCTCGGAATAAGAGCCAAATAGATGCAACTTCAGGAGCAGTAGGGGGTGAAGCTAAACGACAAGGTACAATTCTAATTTTTTGTTAGTTGCTTTTTTATTCTCAAACTTTGAAGCCTTGAAACAGAATTTTTCCTGAAAAATACTGTATCTACTTAAAATATTTCACTTCCTAGAATTTTGTAATTTTCTCAATATTTCATTTCCTTGAAAGGTTGATTTTGAAATTTCACTTTTGAAAGTTAGGCTTGAAATACTTGTAAATTTTGAATTTTTTGTGGCACATTTCTACAAAATTTTGATTTTCAGTTTTAATCTATTAACTAAAATTGTCACTTGAAATTTCGAAATTTCGTTTTATAAATTGCAACTTTTAAAACTTATTTTTTTTTAATTTTAGTTAAAATTTGCAATTTTTCATATTTCTATTTTCAAATTTCGACTTTAAGGTGATAATATCTCCTTTATAATAATAATCTCAAAACTTCGACGTTTTTTTTTTAGACGTTTCAGGTTTAAAGTTGAAATTTAAAAAAATATATTGATATCTGAGAAAACGTTAAAATGTTAAATCACAAAATAAAGTTTTTAGTAAACTGTGTCTGTTCTAGATTTTATATAATTATCGGAGTCTGTAATACTTACTCTTTTTTTCCCATTGAATTAGATAACAAGGCGAAGGTGTACTATGGGATACCAAAGACAGATATTCAAAGTTTGGCGGCACCTGTTGAAGATGAAGAGGAGGGTGGTGAACAGGATAATCCAGATAAGCCCAAGAAGAAGAAAGCTAAGAAAGACCCGCTATTTTCCAAAAAGACCAAGTCAGATCCCAATGCACCAGCAGCTGATAGAATCCCCGCCCCTGAATTGTAAGTGTTTAAAGGCAGTTTTTATCAATAAGTTGATGATAAATTTTCAGGAAGGATAATGATAAGCATGAAAAAATTAAGGCCTTAAGAGAAGCCCACAGGCGTGTCACTTTGGGTCCTGAGACTTTGCCTTCTGTTTGTTGCTACACTCTCTTGAATACCAACTATACGTAAGTTTTTTTCCATTTAACTGCTTCTTTACGCTACTGCATTGGTTTTAGGGTAACTTGCGCAGAAATCACCGAAGATTCAAGCATGTTAGCTGTAGGTTTTAGTGATTCTATTATAAAAATTTGGACGTTAGTCCCCCAGAAGCTTAAAGCTATGAAAACAGCCGAACAATTATTAGATGTCAACATTGAAGCTGACGATGTATTGGTAAAACTTGATTTCCAAGCTTGTAAATTATTTCTCTCACAAACTAATCTTCAGGTGAGAATGATGGACGAGCGATCAGGCGAGACCTCGCGCAGTCTATGCGGTCATTCTGGTCCTGTCTACGCTGTTTCTTTCTCCCCTGATAAAGCGTTACTACTGAGTTGCTCAGAGGATGCCACAATCAGATTGTGGAGCTTACAAATATGGGTCTGTCTCGTTGTATATAAAGGACACATGTTCCCCATCTGGGACGTGAAATTTTCCCCATTAGGATACTACTTCGCTTCAGCTTCATATGACAGAACTGCTCGTTTGTGGGCCACAGATCACTATCAGCCACTGAGATTGTTTGCTGGCCATTTTTCTGATGTTGATGTAAGTAGGAGTTGCCTTGGATATGGCTCTCAGTGTTAAACATAAACTGATTTCCTACAGTGCATCCAGTTTCATCCAAACGCCAATTACGTGGCCACCGGCTCCAGCGACCGCCGCGTTTGTCTGTGGGATTGCGTGACCTGGCAACCATGTCCGTCCTCATGACCGGTCACAAGTCTACCATACACTGTCTGGCGTTTAGCATTTGCGGCAGATTCCTGGCTTCGGGCGGTGCCGATTGTAGGGTCTTGGTGTGGGATTTAGCTCATGGCCATTTAGTGGCTGAACTCACCGGCCACGAGAAGACCATACACACGCTAGCTTTCAGCAGGTGTGGCAACATTTTAGCCTCGGGTGGTTTGGATTGTTCGCTGCGCGTGTGGGATTTCAATAAGTTAACGGAAGAGGTCAGCTCCGAGGAGGTGAACGTGTCTCACAATCCTGATGTTAAAACTGGGGACGATTACCTTTTAAGAAATTTTGTCACCAAAAATTCACCCCTTATTTCACTTCATTTCACAAGGAGGAATCTTCTATTAGCTGTTGCAATGTTTGATGGTGTAAATCCGTAAAAAGAAACTTAATCTTATTTATAGTAGTAAGGTTTTAATATTAAACAAATAATTTTAAATATTTTCATTTATAAAAATCTCAATAAATGTTTCAACGACTACAGAAAAGTGTTTGAAGTTTTTAAGAAAATTATTCAAAAGAAAAGCTATTCAGAAGGTAAGTGTGGATTTTATAGCATACATTATTATGTCATTAAGTTAGGGACATTTCACCATCTCTAGAGAAACACGTATTAGGACACTGCAATAAGAAAATTCAAATAGGGGCAAATTTCAGAAAATTGCAAGGACATAGCATAACGGAAAACTGTCCTTACTTTTCTTGATAATTGTAATTCTTAAATATTTAATTGTGAAGTTGTGCTAAGTAAGGTTTTTAAAAAGAACTTCTTAGTGGCGAAATGTTTCGGGCAATATATTTAAAAATCGCGGGTGTTTCATTCCACACATGTTAATCAACTTTAAGAATAAAATTAAGTCTATGTTTTGTAGGTCATATGTTTTTGCGTTCATTTAATCTACACTCGCAAAAAAATTCTATGCTAAAAGAATCTTCGTTGCTTACTATTGTCTTTGATTATAACCTTAAAATAAAATCGTTGAATAAAATTTTAAATACTTTATTGAGTTTTTGCATTTAAATATAATTACATTATCGAAATGGAGGAGAAACAAAGGGTCCAATTATCCAAAGGGATTTTAGAAATGAAGTTTATGAAGAAGTCGAAGGAAAAGGCCCAAAAAGAGAAGGAGTGCGAAGAGGGGCAAACCATGTACTTCCAAAGAAATCACAGATGAAATGCGTAAAACAGGAAATTTGTTATTTGTAGAAGCTAGCATATACCATTGCAAGGATTTGTTAGAAGGAAGACTATCGTTTCGGGGGCATGAATGCAGACATAGAAAAGTTGATGGCCAACGATCACAATAAAAAGGTTGCAGGAGGCTGAAGCACTTAAAGAGAAAAGATTTAACAGACGCTGAAATGGCTCAAGGATACTCCACACTTGTCAATACAATGTCAAGGAAATTTCAGAGCAAACGAAAAAGATAATGTTTTTGTAGTTAATAAATGTATTCAAAATATTGGTTTGGACATTTTTATTATTAAAATAAACAAATTGGGGTACAGCAGATGGAAATTAATTGAGAGATAGGTTTTTGCTCGAGGTTTTTAATTTTTGAACAATTTTGCAAGCTTGCTTCTTTTGGCGTTCGATGTTTTCGATCAAGGTAGATAAACTTTCTGAAGTTTCTTCAACTTCCTGACTTTTATTTAAAAAATCCTGAATGTTGCTATATTCTTCTTCTTTGTGGGGTTTTTCTTCCAAGCAGAAGTAGAGTTTATCTCTCTGATCCTTTTTATTAGTCATTATTCTAATATCTTGCTCGAATTGTTCCATACTTAGTGAAAAACCTTTCCTTTTTGGAATAGTTTCACTTTTACCAAACATTCTGAACGCTATAGATTTAAGTTAACGTAATTTATTGAGTTAGATTGTTTAATTTAAGGTTAATTATCTGTCATTTTTATTACTTGTAAACCATATTAAATATATGATGAAAACAGATTAAAAAGTTTCTCTATGGATTCTAGGGTTGTTTGAACTACTCTTTTCATAGAATCTTTGATTGTTTCTATAGCTCTCAGTTGTAGAAAAACTGACTGTTACATACTTTGAAAGTTTTTTATTTGCAATAAACGCTGACTCTGTTAAAATGCAAAATTCTGCTAATAGTGGTAACAGTGCGCGCGAAATGAATGCACGAACCCCTGCATTTATCCAAAAAGCTCTGGCGTATGCTTAACGATGAACAAAGTGATAAGATTTGTTGGAATGTTACCGGTGACGGATTTATAATCAAAGATGAACGCAACTTTCGCAATGAATCTGTTACCAAAATATTTTAAACATCGCAATATTACTAGTTTCATAAGACAACTAAATCATTACGACTTTCGTAAGAATCTTAATAAAGTCGGAGGTAAGAAGGAATTTCATTACAGTCATCCGAATTTCCAAAAGCATAAAGCGGAAAATTTGAAATTCATCCGAAGAAAACAAATGACTAAAAGGGAGGCAGAGTTTTTGAACCAATTAAATGAGCTTAGAAAAAAACTGGAAAGTTTGGGCGAACAATTGAGCAATTTAAATGTGGAAATGCGTTCTTTGTGGTCTACTTTCAACAATTTGAACCAAACATATAAGCGGCAGTTTGTTGTTCTTAAGAAAATTATTCGACTTCTGTGTCTTCTTTTTGGACGCCATAGCTCCTAAGCAACATAATCTCGACAGTCACGGCAATGACGACCATGACAGAAGACTCTATGGACAGAAGTAGGTTTGTTGTTTTCGATTTAAAGTTTAATTTATAAAACATGTATTTATTTTAGTTTAGAGATTGTTGTTGTAAAATTTATTATATTATATTCTTTAGTAGTTGCTTTGTTTTTCCCGTCCCTTAAAAAATAAAAAAAATAAGTATAAATCGTTGGTTATTTTTCTGTGATTCAAAAGCAGTGGCGCATCATACCTCTTATTAATAGGGACGCTGATCGAGTAAAAACAATTTTTATAGTTGGTCAAACCGCTTTAGATTAATAATTACAATTCTGTTTTAGACTGTAATGCATTTTTTTGCAATTTTTAAAAGGTTGTAGCTCAAAGAAAAATAAAAACTAAGAACATTTTTTTATAACATAAAATAAAACAAAACTAAAGGGGGGTATGCTGTCATTATACTCTATGTCATTATACTCTATTAGTTTAGGTTTAAAATTAATTTTCCAGAAAAAACTGGAATTTTATTTTAGAAAAATAATGTTCCGACAATATTAGAAATTTTAAATTCAAATTAAATATTATAACTTCAAACTAAAAAGTTTGGGACCAAATTAAAAATTCCAGGATTTACTTAAAATTTATTTAAAACAATGCTAATTTCAACCTTTAATGACAAAAATTCAAATTATGGGAAAAATTCAAATTTATAACACGAATGCAAGACTTAATTCGAAACTTTTAATTGAACATTTTAGAAAACAAGGTAATTTTCAAGTTTAGGTTAGAAAGTTTAAGAAAAAATAGCCAATTTAAGAAGGTATCGAAACTTGTAGTAAAAATATTCTCGAATTTAGATTTAAGTTTGCCTCGTCAATAACCTGCTTACAAAAATTTCGTGTATTTACAAAGGTGGTCAGAGTCTCGACTGAGGAATTACTTCGCCAACGACGATATACGCGATTTTTGCAGGAGACAGCCCAAGCACATTTTTTTCTGAAGTAAGATTTACTAAAGGCGCACTTCTTTTGGAAATGGGGAGTTTGAGCATTCTATCCAACCAGGATAGTTTCAGTGACGAATTCGACGACTGAGGATGGGTTGTCTGAGTTAAAGCAGACTTCTTGCCATGGGATTCTGGATTGCCTAAAGTTCAGGCCAGCATCTTGCCATGGGAAAAATGCAAAGAAGTCTCTTAGTTCTTCCCACTTTGGGAGTTAGCCTTACGGGGCTGTGTCTGCAAAGGAGGTGGTATATGAAGCGAGCGAGAGGCTGCTACAAGCTTGTGAATTTCCAAACGGTGATGTCATAGTGGTTTTTGTACGAATTTGGAGAATTTGTGAGGTAAAGCTCGAGTAGATTGGGTTGATGGGTATCTACATTAGGAATTCTTGTGGGTTCCGATAGTTAAGTGAGGCCGAAAGCTTCTGCCACCGTTCCTTAGTCGTCAGTTTGGGGAGAAAACCTTAACCAGGGGACATTGTCTACGTTAAAGGCACTGAGAAAGACAACCTCAGCATTTGTATAATTCGTCTGTAGTTGATCGAAGGTTACGAAGAGATAAAGAAGAACTGTCTGTATGAAGGATCGTTTGAAGACAGATGAATATTACTTCGCTTTTGGAGTAGATTTTCAGCCAAATCACATCATGATCAGTAGATTCCTAGTGCTTCTTCTCTCGTTGACAAAGACAGGATCACCTCGCGTAAAAGCACAAGTTCCCTTCTTGTGTCGAAACTTTGTATGCAAGTCAGTAATTAGGGCAAAGCAGATGGACCAAATTGATGACTGGGGAGTACTTGGGTTTCTGTCAGAGAATTAGCACATGGGGTCTTTTATTTTGAAGGTGTTGATGAACCGAGTTTAGATTTAAGTTTAGCCCGCAAATGTTACAAAACTGAATTTTGAAGGAATTACTTAAAAGAAACTTGGCCCGTGGCTACATTAGAATTTTCGGTCGATTTTGGATTCCCTCGCTTTAATTAAAAAACCAAAAATCTAGGACTTAAGGAGATCCTTTGTAGTTTTAAAACCTTTTTTTTTACGATCATTACCTCCCAAGTTATCAATTATCAAAATCAAAAATGATTTTTTTTGTATTTGAAC
Source organism: Dastarcus helophoroides (assembly GCA_028583605.1). Taxonomy (NCBI): domain Eukaryota; kingdom Metazoa; phylum Arthropoda; class Insecta; order Coleoptera; family Bothrideridae; genus Dastarcus; species Dastarcus helophoroides. The sequence goes on along the minus strand of CM053336.1, from coordinate 11,012,389 downwards.
GACGATAACTCAGCGAAAAAGTTATCGCACAAGGCTTGGAAACCGATTAAATTGAAGAGGATTGGATTATCTGGAAAAGATTTAGGATGGGATCACTGGAAAAAAATACTGAACTCTGTAGGTCTTCCTAAAGGCAAGCAAAAATTTGGTTCTGTTTTTTTATAATGGTTTTCTTATGATCACTCAAAAATTACTGAAGATAAAAATGTTTTACATCAGCGTCTGAAAAGAAGAAACCTTGGAGCTTTAATTTTCTTAGTTTTTATTTTTCTTTGAGCTACAACCTTGTAAAAATTGCCAAAAAATGTATTATTTTATTAAATAGTATTATATTAAATTTAGTATAATTAATTTTCATGGCATAAGGGGCAAATTAAGCTCGCTCGGGTCCCTGTGCATCAAACTGATGGGGGTCCGTGTCAAATACAACAATCTTTCATATCATATGTCAACATTTGCTTTGACGACCAAAAAGTGATGCTCAAAATAATATTAAAAACCTCTTTTCTGTCATAGTCCACAATTTTTTTGATGACTAAAAAAAGAATCATCGGACCTAAACCATTCCCTGAATCAATTTAATCCCATTTTTCGCAACAAATCAATCTACTAATTTAGTGGGGGTCCCATGTGCACATCCTTAAATCCGTCCCTGTTAAGAGAATTGTAATTGTCTAAATATATGGGGGCACAAATAGGATCCGTTTTTTAACTTTAATGTGTTTCTCTCAGTGGCTGCTCGTAGCCAAAACAAATGGGGGCTGCGTTTTATGTTTGATCCGAAAATGTCGATTTCGTCAAAGTTTTAACTTTTTAAAATTTCGACATTTTCAAAATGTAACTTTTCGAAAATTTTAGATTTCCTAGAAAACTTGACGATAACAATTTTTGAATAATGTTCGGGTTTTTTGAAAGACTGGATTTTTTTCCAAATTTCGATTGAATTCCAAAATTTGGACTTTTTTCTTGTAATTTCAACTTTATTTTATTTTTAAGTATTGACTTTTCCAATAATCTGTGTATACTGTTTACGGTGTTTTTTTTGTATTATTTCTGAAAATTAAGTACATTTTTTCAAAATTATCACCCTTTTGAACATTTTTATTTTTTCTGAAAATGTAATTTTTTTAAAACTGGACATTTGACTTTTTAAATTTTGGATCTTTTTCAAAATTTCATAATTTTTTTTTGAAAAATTATAATATTTTTATTGAAAATTTTGATTCTTAATAATTTCGACTATTTTTGCAAAGTTTCGATTTTTTGAAATGGAGACATTTTATAAAATGTCGACTTTTTTCACATTTTTGACTATTTTTGTTTTTTTTTTAATTTGGCTACTTTTTAATTTTAAAAACTTTTTCAAAATTTCGTTTTGTTTTTAAATCTTGACGTTCAATGAAAAGTTTAACATTTCTTCAAAATTTTAATTTTGTTGACCTAAAATTTTAATCTTTTTTGAAAAATCTTCAACTTTGGCTCAAAATTTTAACTACCTAAAAATTTAAACTTTTTTCAAACTTTTAACTTCACAGTATTTCGACTTTTGAAAACCTCGACCTCTCTGATAATTTTTGACTTGTTTTCAATATTCCGGCTTCGAAAAATTTGGTTTTTATTGATAATGTGAGTGAACATTTTTTAATTATTCAAACTTTAAACTTTTTAAAAATTATCGAATTATTTTAAAAACTTAATAATTCTTAGATCTTGTGAATGTGTCTACTTTTTCAAGGGTTTGCTATTTTTTTTTAATTTGGGACTATAAAATTTCGACCTATTTGTTTGAAAATTTCTTCATTTTCAAAATTTTGACTTCTTTTGGAAATTTGAAAGTTTTTGAAAATGCTTACCTTATCCTTAATTTTTTATATATTTCGTATATTTCTCAAAATTTAGGAAGATCAAAGTGTCAAAAAAATGTCGACTCCTTTTTGAAAATTTTAACCTTTTCGTAAATCTCCACTTTGCTAGAATTTTCGACTTTTTTTTAAATTCCCACTTTGTTGAAAATTTCTTTTTTCGAATTTTTTAAAATTTTAGCCATTTTTCAAAATTAAAAATTTTTGGAATATTTAAAAATTTCGATTATTATGTTAATTTCAACTGTTTTTAAAATTTCGACATTCTTTGTAAACTGTCGATCCTTTATTTAAAAATTTTGATTTTTCTTTTAAGTGAGACATTTCTTCAAAACTCATTTTGAAATTTTCGACCAATTCGTAAAATTTTGAATTTTTTTAAAGATTTCGACTATTTGAAAACTCACCTTTTTTTTAAAGGTTCGAACTGTTTTCAAAATATTATTTATAATTTTTTGAACATTTCCAATTAAATCTTCAACTTTAAAAAAAATGAGTTTTTATTTTAAATTTGAACTACTCAAAATTTCGACTTTTTCGATAATTTTACCTTTTCAAAATTTCAACCTTTTTGATAATTACGAATTTTTTAATTATTTTGAGTTTTCTTCAATATTAAAAAATTCAGCTTCTTAGAAAATTTAATTAAAAATTTAGTTTAGGTGTCGATATTTTTCCAGAATTTTGCATTTTTCCATTCGCAAAATTACTGAACATGTCGACTATTTTAAAAATTTAATCTTTTTTCTAAAATACTAACTTTTTCGTTATTTTCTTTTGGAAATTTGACTTTCTATGAAAATTTCGAAATTTTTAAAAATTCCACTTTTTTCCAAATTTTGGCTTTTTTGATAACTTTGGCTTTTTTTTAATAACTGGATGATTTTTTTCTTTTTAAATTTAAATTCTTTGGTATTATTATTATATTTATTATTTATCAATTATTATATTAAAATAAATATTACTCCTAGTAACAAAAATTTCGATTTTTAAAACTAGTGCGAAGCTTTAAAACAAATTTCGAAAAAAACTAGTAGTTTATGTACAAATAAATTATCAAAATTTGAATTTAAGTCTCAAAATATTGACTTCAAGCATTAAATTGTTGATTAATTTTTTTGCAACATTTTGATTGTTTTTATTTCCTAAATTTTGAGACTTTTCTTGAAATGTTGAGTCTTTTTTTTGAAAAATTAAATAATTCCCGCCTTAAAAATCGAAATTTTAAGAATATTTTTGACAATTAATTTATTTTTAAAAATTGTTCTTATTTCTTTGATTCCTAAATTGTTCTTTATTTCAAAAATTTTGTATACAAATAAGAAATTTCAATTTTTCCTAGAAATATTGTCTGCTTTTTCTTCAAAATTTGCTCTTATTCTTTAAATTTGAACTTTACAATTTTAAGAATAGATTTAACATTTTTAGAAAAATTGGAAATTTTGATTCAGAATTTTCTTTGGTCCTATAGTAGTAGTAATTTTTTAGAGAAAATCAAATTGCAAAAAATTTACAAGGTTCATTTTTTCTTGCAGTTTCAATATGTTTCTCAAAGTTTTCTTATTCTTAGGCAAATTTGGAGTCTATTTTCTCTAAATTTATCTATATAAATAAAACAAAGTCGTGTTAGTTACACCATTTATAACTCCAGAACGGCTTGAACGGATTTTTATGTTCTTTGCTTTATTGGATTTGCCTCGGCTTCGAATAACAGAATAAAGACTAAAATATTGAAAAAATTCACATGTTTTATAAGGAATCCGTGTACAGCGCCATCCCTAATTCATAACAGGAACATGACAGAAATGTACCGCAACCTACAATAACCGTAAATGTTTTGTAATCAGTTTCCAGTCGATGACACTGTATCTGTTTTGATTATGACCCATTTTTAGCGGTTTTTCGAGTAGGATTCACCTGGAAACCGGCGACCGTATTAGATATTTTAATGTAAAATTTTATTCAGCTAATGAGTTAACACAATATTTATTAATTCTGAGATACTACGAAGTTCGCCAGGGCCAGTTAGTACTTAATAATTTTCAGTTTCTTATCAAAATTACAAAATAAAAGGAACTTTAAAATATTAACATTTCGTGAAAAACTTTAACATTTCTAAAACAAATTAGAGAAATCACAATTTTGACAAGACAAAATTTCTAGCAAAAGTCGGAATTTAAAAAATTTCCTTTGTATAACATGTTTAGAGAAGAACACGAATTTTATGGGAAAAAAATTAAAATTTCTTAGAGAAAATTGAAATTTAAGGAAAAAATTTGAAATATCTTTATAAAAAGGTTGAAACTGAAAATTTTACGAAAATAATCTGTTCGGTACATGTTCTTGTGGAATTACTCCAGAAGAGATAAATCTCTCTACCTGCCTTTCCCTCTCCCATCAGAAAGGTGCCTTGCCTGCTTGGTCAACCCTCGACATTATATAACAATATATACATTCGAAAAGAGACCGTGAATTAAGCGTCGAGTGGGGCAGCAGAAGTCAACAACAAGAACGGGAGGACACTTCAAAGGTTCACAGCACAGAACGGAATCGATTTAATGGCTCCAGAAGAACCAATTCATCATCATCACGCCACAAGAATTCCAGATGTCCTGGACGTTGCACTGATGAAGGATGTTCGATACACTGTTGAGTTAACATCAGTTAGTGAGCTCAGTTCAGACCACAACCCAGTGATGATGACCATCGGAGATGATCGTGGACCCAAGCCTCCAGACAACTGCAAGAAAACAAACTGGACACAGTTCAGGGAGTATCTAGCAGAAAACCTGGAAGAGCCTGGAGAGATCAATACAAACGATGACATCAACGCAGCGGTGGAAAGACTGGAAATCACCACAACAGATTCAATTCTGGCAGCGACCAAAACTTTCCGGCGTATAGAAGGAAGGGAACCACTGCCAAATCACTTGGTGGAGCTGATTAGAAAGAAAAATCGTGCCAGGAAGAGAGCAAGACGGACCAATCTGCTAGCAGATAAGGCGGAAGTCAATAGGCTCATCCACGAGCTCAGGTATGAACTCAGAGAGCACAAAACTTCTAAATTTCAGGAACACCTAAGAAGTTGCAACCTCGAAACTTCATCAGATCTCTGGCGCACCGCCAAAGCTCTAAGAGGAGTTAGGAAACCTTTCCCTCCGATACACAGACCTCAAGGAATGGCTTACTCAGATCAGAAAAAGGCCGCAGCTTTTGCTGAAACCTTTGAACGACACTGTCAGGCCACACTTGAAGAAATGGACTTAGACTTTGTAGATGAGGTGGAAGAAGAGGTTCAAATTCTTCAGGAGGAAGTGCCAGAAGAAGACGACGTCATCCAGCCGACTAACGAGGAGGAAATCCAAAACTTTCTGCGCAAGCTAAATGTCAAAAAGTCTCCAGGTCCAGATGGCATTCCAAACCAAGCTCTGAAGTCTCTTCCGGACCAAGCTGTCAAATACTTTGAAGCAATACTCAATTCCATGTTTAAATTCCGGTATTTTCCAACAAGATGGAAAACTGCAAACGTTAACTTCATTCCTAAGCCAGGTAAGGATGAGGAATTTTCCCAAAATTACAGGCCAATCAGCCTCTTATCCAATTTGGATAAGGTGGCGGAAAGGCTTTTAAGAAAACGTCTGCAGAATATCATCAGCGATCGCGACATAATTCCTAAGGAACAATTTGGGTTCCAACCTATGCACTCTACCTCAGACCAACTGCTGAGAGTGGTCGAAACAATCACTCAACGCATGAACTGGAACCAAGTAGTGGGAGCTATTTTCTTCGATATCTCCAAGGCATTTGACACAGTTTGCCACCAAGAATTAGTCTACAAGATGCATGAGTTTGGAATATCTCTAACGATGGTTCAAATGGTAAGCTTGTTCCTGGACCAGCGCTCATTCAGAGCAAAGGTGGGACAGGAACTATCAAACCAGTTTAGGCTACAGTATGGAGTGCCTCAAGGCTATGCCTTGTCACCTCTGCTGTATTCTCTGTTCACAGCAGATATTCCGAGAACCAATCCAACAATCGACCACACCTTATTGGCAACTTACGCAGACGACACATCTTTAGTAGCGTACTCTTTCAGTCCAAAAGTGGTCACCAGACGACTTCAGGAGGCAACAGATAGTCTACTAGATTACTTCGGCCAATGGAGAATCCAAGTCAACGCAGACAAGACCCAAGCAGTCTTTTTCACTCTAAAAAGACTCCAACCATATGTAAATGTTCATGGGCTAAACGTCGACTGGAGACTTCAGGCAAAGTATCTAGGTGTCATTCTAGACAAAAGACTAACATTCCAGGCATACATCGATTATGCAGTGTCCAAAGCTAAAATGCTGAAGGGACTGCTGCAAGCGATGATTGGTAGAAATAGTAACCTGTCTATTGGACTTAAAGTGTTACTATACAAATCAATCATAAGACCAGCGATGACCTACGCATCTGTAGCTTGGTCACAGGCGACGGATAATCAGATGAAGAAACTCCAGGTATTCCAGAACGTCTTTCTAAGACAAGCCATGGACACTCCATGGTTTGTGAGAAACAATCAGCTCCACAGAGAAGCTGAACTACCTTTGGTAAGAGAATTTCTTAGGGAAATTAATTCCAGGGCGATGGTGAGAGCGGGAACGCATCCCAACGAACTAGTTCGACAGGCAGTGGATTACGATCCAAACATCCCAACCAGGATTAGAAGACCAAGGATGGTCCTCTAGACTAAGACTTCCATTTCGAAAATTTTCTGTTTTGTTTGTTCTTATGTTTCAGGCAAAACAGCTTACAACAGTGCTCCAGCACTATTGTACAGTTCCGACGGAGGGATTGGGGGTCAAGGGCCCGCCCAGAAGAAGTAAGGATTTTTAGTCGGTACCCGTAGTTTGAGAGGAAGTCCGACACTATCTGGGTTATCTTCCCAGATGTGCGTAAAGCATTTTCCCCTACTTTAACAAAAAAAAAGTGAATAAAGCCACATTTAAAAGCAAGAAACAAGCTTATCATTTTTCTGGTCCTTCGAGTACGATCAAGTCAAATATATCGAACATAATTCAAGACTCGGTTGCTAAAATTGGGGGTGCTGCAGTTCCACAGTGCCTATAGGCGAGCCGCCACTGGTTTCTCTGTAATTTTATCCATTCTGATTTACATGCTATATGGAAAGTACAGCCCAAAGCTAAAGTAAAGACCTCTCGGCCTTTAAAAATTTCTAGTTGCAACTATTTTGAAATCGAGTTTAGATTAGCAATAATTTCGATAAAATTACTGTTATTTTTGGGGGCAAACAGGAAACAATGGTCACCTTCTATTTACATACGCACGAAACTAAGAATCTTGTCGTACATCGAGGTGATTAGACGATTATTAAGGTAAAAATGTTGAAAACTAGTACGCAAATTTACCTTGACACAAGCTACACGTGTCTCCCATTAAAACTTGGAAGTTCCTCACAATGAAGAGCGTCTTTCCTATATGTTAATTTCGACGATTGTTTATTTTTATCTTTCTTAAGTGAATTATCTTATGTTTTATTTAGGCGCCTGATATGGTCAAAGTTTTATAACCGGGGTCACTAGCCGCCGCGACGCGACGTCAATAAAAAAAATCATGTTTGATTCGAGATTCAATTCACAGATTAACTTCTAACATTAGGTTCATTCCCTTCGCTGAATTCACCTATAATAAAGAAGGAAGATCACATTAATTGTTAGATGGAAAATTCATTAAAAAAAAAGTGTCATTCTCTATAAATTGATATTCCAAAATAGACCATCTTTTGCATCAGGCAATAGGAAACTGTTGCTTCGTAACAACAGTTTCTAAAAAATAAATTGGAATGGAATCATCATTTATTCCTTTTAATTTTAATATCAATGGATTGATTGCATAGTATAGATTTTTTTAATGTTAGGGCTTTAGCGTCCCCAAATTTAACTGACAATAACTTTGCCCACAGTACTGAAATAAGTTGAATTGAAATGGTCTATGAAATCTTACGTATTTAATAAGAAATTTACGAATTCTTAAAAAATACATCGCGCTTGGGTACCGATGGATTAACAAGCCACAAAATTAATGTTTCGTTTTGGTGTCATTTAAATGTACTCGTATTTAAATGTGCGAGCAGAAAAATTATTTCGCCTCATGGCCACCGTCCGGTTTCAATGGTAGACAGATATAAGATTTAAATCTGCAAGAAAAATTCAGTCGTGGTCATGTTTTACACATCGTCATAATAACAAATCCCATTAAAGGTAATTATGTTACATTTATTTGTCCACTAAAGTAAAAGTCGTACCAGTTTGCCCGTTATATATAATTTAAATATTCCCCATAATGCTTATTAAACTTGTTTTTAATTTATTCACACGCTACTTGAACATTTTTTTCCAGCAGTGTACAATAACTAAAAACAGATCTATTTTAGACAAAATTAATCGTCAAGACTAATTTGTTTTGTATTCATCTTGATTTACATTCGGCTAATACAAGGTTAAAAGCCGCGTTTTTACGTAAAAAAAAGACATTTATTTCACAGATGAACATTAAAATATTTTTGAACATTTTTTCAGAAAATAACTTGAAAAATGTTCTAGAAAACGTTAAGAATAAGGCCAATACTTTAGTTTTAAAATTGAAATATTAAGAAATGAATGTAGTGGCTTCAAGTTGTGGTCTAAATTATGACTTTTCTGGAACACAATTTGAAAAATGTTAATGTTAAAGTCAACATTTCAATAAAAAGATAATTTCCAGATGTAAGAGAAAAAGACTAAAAAAAAGCCGCGTTTTTACGTAAAAAAAAACATTTATTTCACAGATGAACATTAAAATATTTTTGAACATTTTTTTAAATAACTTGAAAAATGTTTAAGAAAACGTTAAGAATAAGGCCAATACTTCAGTTTTAAAATTGAAATATTAAGAAATAAATGTAGTGGCTTCAAGTGATCTAAATTAAGACTTTTCTGGAAGACAATTTGAAAAATTTCAATGTTTAAGTCAACATTTCAATAAAAAGCTAATTTCCAGATGTAAAAGGAAAATACTAAAATCTAAATTTCGAACGAGATCAAAATATCGTTTCAAATTCGAGATTTTGCAAAAAAGAAATAAAGGTCAGGTCAAAATTAAGGCCATAGAAATAAAATTTTGAATTTTAAAATATAATTCATAGATTTCGATTTTTTTCTTAAACTTCTGATCTTAATATTAAAATAAAAAAAATCTTTACTTTAGCATTGTCGAGATTTCGACAAGATAAGAATTAAACAAGGAAGAAATTTGCAAGTCAAGTACAACAACAATGCTCAACAAGAGAAGACAAGAAGTTAGAAAGCAAGACAAAATACTTTGCGCATCACTAGTTTCGTCTCTCGACATTTCATTTTTTTTTAATGGAAATTTAGGCTCGCAATTTGTAAACTGGTCAACTGGAATTTTTTAAAAATATATTTAAGATTAAGTGACATTTCAAGTAAAGCGGTGGAAATTTCGGAATAGGTTTTACTTACTAGACTCAAGCTCAAAATTGGAAATGTTACTTTTTTCGGGAATTTTTTGTTTACTCTCGACATTCAAGGACAAAGTAGGATTTTTTACAGAAATAAATTACGAGTGAATACTCGTAATTTTGTTGAAAATTCGGAATGTTGAAATTTTCCGTTAAAATTCGGGGTTTAAATTTAAAAAAAAATTTAATTTAAATCTTAATTGTAAAGTTTCGACTTACTTGAAATGTAAGTTTTTTTAGAAACGTTCACTTGATTTCTAAAAATCTGGACCTTGTTCTGAAAGTTCGACTTCTAAATTCGAAATGTCGAGTTTTTTTACGAAACGTTTGCGGAAACTTGGCTTTTGTTTTAAAGTTTTTCGTAGTTTGGTCTTCTTTGTTTGATTTTTTTGAAATTAAAATTTCTCAAATATTTTTAAGTGATTTTTTTTCTATAAATTTGGATGCTTTGATAACCAAAAGTGTTTCGCCTCTGGTATGGTGGACATACTGAGTTACCGTGCTCTTCTGTCTAAACTTTCTTATCCTTTGTAACAATTTTCAGTTCAGAAGAGTTTCGCCTCTGGTATGGTGGACATACTGAGTTATCGTGCTCTTATAATTTGAAATAGGCCTTTTCATTCTTTCATTTTTGCATATTCCTCTTTTCATTTATTGTTTCTTTTCTTGGTTCCTGAAGAAGCCCCCTACGATGGTGGCCGAAACGTCGAATACATTTAGTAGTTCTTTGACACGGTCCAATCCCGGAAGAAGTATATCCTGTTTGGATGCTTTTATTAAACATTTCTGACTAATCACGAAATGAATTTACAAAATCCAGTAAGACCAGTGGCGGCTGGCGTATAGGCACTGTGGTACTGCAGCACCCCCGATTTCGCTTACGAGTTTTTTCTCAAAATTTTCTGAACACTTTTTATTTCACAATTTGTTGTAGAAATGTTAAATTTTCTGTTTTGTTTTTAAAAAAATTTTAGGTTTCTTTCACAAAATTACGACATTGAAAAACCTATTTTATTTTAAATTTTGATCAAAATTACGTTTTCATAAACTAATTTTTGTAAAAGAAATCAATATTTCGAGCAAGAAACTCAAATTTCTTTGAAAATGTCAGCATTTTAGGAAAATAATTACAATTTTAAGAAAAAATCTAAATCCAACTCGTCTCGCATTTTACTATTTAATGCGGTATCTTCAAATTTTTACCTCAAATCTCATCTCGTATAAAAATGTTGAGTTGTTTTCAGATATTTCGATTTTTTTAGGAAATTTTGATTTTTTTTGCTAAGTTTTCATTCTTCCTAAACATTTTATAAAACGAAATTTTCTCCAAATTTCCATTTTTCCTGAAAGTGTCGTTCTTAAAATTTCTTCTAGAAATTATAATCCCTCCCGATTTTTCTTTGTGATCCTCTAATTTGCTTCAAAAATGTCAAGTTTTTTCACGACACTAACAATTTAAAATTCATTTTATTTTTGTAGTTTTGACAACAAATGTTTGGAAAAAAACCCTGAAAACTCTATAAAAATTTTAACATTTTGTAAAAAACAAAACATTTTGACTATTTTGCAAAGATATTTCAAATTCTTTTTTCAAATTTCGATTTTTTCTCTAAGAAATTTTGCTTTTCTTTCCTATGAAATTTGTTTTTTTTTTTCGAAACATTTTATACAAAGAATTTTTTTTGAAATTTCAACTTTCCCTGGAGATTTTATCTTTAAAATATTTTTCTTGTAGAAATTTTGATTTCTCTCTAATTTGTTTTGGAAATTAAAAAATTGTTTAACAAAATTTTGATATTTTTAAATTCATTTTATTTGGTAATTTTGATAAAAAACTAAAAATTATGAGGTATAAATTTCAAATAAACCGCAAATTTGCATAAAAATAAGAAAACTTTGGGAAAAATATTTTACAATTTGATATTTCTCTAAAAAATTGCTACTGCTGTAGGACCAAAGAGAATTCTGAATCAGAATTTCCAATTTTCCTAAAAATGTTAAATTTATTCTTGACATTCCCAAGTTGGAATTTAGAATTTAAATTTCGATAAAAATAAAACGAAATTTAAAGACTTGACTCAAATTATCAAGAAAACGCAGATCACATTTCTAGAAAAAGTTATCTGTAAACAATATTTTTCAAAAAAAAAAACATTTTAGAAATTAAATAAAAAAATTTGTTTGCAATAAATTAATTGTCAAAAATATTTTTATAATTTTGACGTTTAAAGTGGAAACTATTGAAAATTTTGAGAAAATGAGTCAACATTTCTACAAGAGTCTCAAAATTTCGAAATTAAAATTAATCAAAATGTTGAAAACAATTCATTAACAATTTACTGTTCTGATTTATTTTTTTTCTATTAATTTTGAATTTCCAGAGTAATTTCAAAAATCAAATATTCCAGCTTGAAACCAATTTTTGTGACGCCAATGCTATTTTTCAAAATAAGAATTATTTTCCTAGTCTTTGTTGTGTTTCTATCAAAAATAAGCTCCTGACTTTTTGTCCTATGACGGACGGTTTCCGAATTAAAAAATAAAAATCATTTACTTGCTATGCCGCTATGGTAGATTAATTTATTAATGAAAATTTAGTAGGCCACTGAGATTTAGTTTTGTGTTTACAACCAAGTGTCAAATTTTTCACTTCAATACTTTATCTGAATGTGAGTGATTGATAAGTATAAGAAAATATGTTTGAGAATGCTGAGTTTGCCGATATTCATTACATGTACGGTCTTGCGGATGGAAATGCATTTGAAGCCAGGCGACTGTATGCAGAGCGTTTTCCGCAAAGAATTGTGCCAGATGCAAGAACTTTTTCAAGCGTTCATAGAAGACTATGCGAGAGGGGTGGTTTAAAACCCGATCATCACTTAAAAGGGGCACAAAGAACCGCAAGAACAGAAGAAACTGAAATAGCTGTTCTTAATTCAGTTGAGCGAAATAAGCACAAGGAAAATTGCTAGTAATTTAAATATCTCCCATAGTTTAGTCTGGAGGATACTTCACGATTTTTTGTTATACCCTTACCATATTCAACGGGTTCAGGCCTTACTGCCTCGGGATTTACCATTTCGTATAAATTTCTGCCAATAGTTTATTCAAAAAATTGTTGAAAATCCACTATTTGACAGAGAAGTATTATTTACTGATGAAGCTAGTTTTTCCCGAAATGCAATTAGAAACTTCCACAACAATCACTTTTGAGCTGAAGAGAACCCGCATGCCATGGTCGAAGTCAATCACCAAGAACAATTCTCGGTAAATGTGTGGGCAGGAATTGTTGACGACTATTTAATTGGACCCTTTTTTCTGCCAAGAAGATTAAATGGAGAAAATTATCGTCACTTTCTTGAAAATGATTTACCAGTGCTGTTAGAAGATGTCCCCGTTTTAATCCGAAATCGAATGTGGTTTATGCACGATGGTGCCCCTGCGCATTTTAGTGTTTTGGCACGTGCATATTTGGACCAAAATTACAATAATCGCTGGATAGGCAGAGCAGGAACAGAATTATGGCCGCCTAGATCCCCTGACCTGAACACTCTAGATTATTTTTTATGGGGCTATCTTAAAACCTTAGTTTATAGCACCCCAATCCAAACTGAAGAAGAACTGAGAAATCGCATAACAGATTCCTGCAACACTATAAGAAGTACGCCAGGAGTTTTTCAACGAGTACGCGAATCTATGAGAAGAAGAGTTGAGGCGTGCATACTTGCAGGTGGTGGACATTTTCAACACCTGATATGATTTAATTAATTTCATTGTTAAGATTTCATTAATAAATTAATCTACCATAGCGGCATAGCAAGTAAATGATTTTTATTTTTTAATTCGGAAACCGTCCGTCATAGGACAAAAAGTCAGGAGCTTATTTTTGATAGAAACACAACAAAGACTAGGAAAATAATTCTTATTTTGAAAAATAGCATTGGCGTCACATTTTTTTTCAAAAATGTGTATCGACCTGTTTGTGGGAACGCCACTGGTGGAATCAGAACAAATGTTTTTTTGTCAAAATACTTGCTTTTATACCCAGGTATCGTGTACTGAATATCAAAAAAATATCTAAACCAGTCTCAGAAATATTCAAGAAAAACAGATTTTTTCTTCAATTTTTACCGCCCTGTATATCGAAAATGAAGCGTTTTCGGACCTATGTTAATATGAAAATTGTGTCTTAAAATTGCCCAAAGAATATCCCCCTGCCGGTTCAGCATGCAATTATGAAACACCCTGTATAAAATGCAACTTTTTTTGGAAGTTTGTTTCAAAATTTTGCACAATTTTAAAAATACAAAATGTTGTCATTAATTTTTTTAAATTCGAGTGTTATTTCGAAATTTTTCTAGAACAATGTAAATTTTAAAAGGAAAATATTATCACTTTTAAAAATTAAAGCAAAAGTTACCAGAAAATGCGAATTTAAAAAAAAGGCAAATATTTTGAAATTTTCATAAAAAGTGAAATTTTCAAAAAAAACTAAGGATTTCCAAAAAAAATTCTAATTTTTCAAATGGTCGACATTTTGAATAATTTTGGGAATGTGAATAAAAGATGAATTTTTGGAAAAATATGGACATTTAAAATAAATTGCAGAGTTTTTAATTAAATTTTCAAAGAAGCTGAATTTTTTGAAAATTGGAGAAAACTCAAAATTATCATTTGTAATTATCGAAAGTTTGGAAAAAAAGTCGAAAATTTCAATAGTTCAAGTTTAAAAACAATCTTTTTTTTTTAAGTCGAAGATTTAATGGGAAATGTTCAAAAAAATGGAACTTTTTTAAAAAAAGTCAAGTTTTCAAAAAGAGTCGAAATTTTGAAAGTTGGAATTTGCAACAAAATGGGAATTAAAATAAAAGGTTGAAAATTTCCAAAAAGTGCGGATTTAAGAAAAGGTTAACATTTTTAATAAAGAAAGTCGGAATTTGTTGGCAAGGCAAAAATTTGCAAATTCTTTCAAATTTCCAAAAGTCAAAATTTTCCATAAGAAGAAATTTTCAAAAAAAAAGGGTCGAAATTTATAGTCGTAATTAAAAAAATATCAAAATTTGCAAAAGATTTGGGAATTTTTATCGAATTTACGAAATAATTCGATATTTTAAAAAAGTTTAAATTTTTAATAGTTGTGAAATTTGCACTCAAATTTTCAATAAAAATCAAATTTTTCGAAACCGAAATATTGAAAACAGGTGAAAAGTATCAGGTAGATCGAGATTTTTAAAACTCGAAATATTGAGAAATTGAAATTTTGGAAAAAGTTTAAATTTTTGGTTGTTATAATTTTGAATCAAAGTGGAACATTTTTTTAAAAAGTTGAAATTTTAAGTCAAAAACCTTAAAGCTTTGAGAAAATGTCAAACATTTCATAAAATTTCAATCTAGTCTTGACAAATGACCAATGAAATGTTCTGTAATTAAACAGTTAAACGTGCTTAAAATTGAAAATATGTATAACCGCAACCATAGACTAGTTTCGGCTTTTCTTGGCCTCATCAGCACACACTTCCAACTTAAAGCCGTTAGTCAGTCGTTTAATTACAGAACATTTCATTGGTCATTTGTCAAAACTAGATGAAAGCAAAGTCACGCCGAGGAAGCTTGTATCTATGGATGTTGAGATGCAAGCCGTGATACAAGCTTTGCCTTAAAATTTCAATATTTTCAAAAAAATCGAAATTTTGAAAGAATTTCCAAAATTAAGAAGTAACGAAATGTTCAACAAAAAAATCAAAAAATAATCAAAACTTTGCAAAAACGTTGAAATTTTGAAAAATAGTTGACCTTTAAATAAAAACTCGTCGAAATTATTAAAAATCGAAATTTTCAATAAAAAAATTATAAGTTTTCAAAAAAAAACATCAACAAAGATGAAATTAGGAGAAAGTCAAATATTTAAAACGTCAAAAGTCCAGTTTTGAAAAAATTTACATTTTCATAAAAAGTAGGAATTTTCAAATGGTAAACATTAAAAAAAATGGAGTAATTAATTTAAAAAAATAACAAGAAGAAAGACAGAACATCGAAAAATCGAAATATTTAGGAAACTACGGAAATTTTTAAAAGATTATTCACAGTTTTTCAAAAAAGTCAATACTTCAAAATAGAATAAGGTTGATATTACAAGAAAAAAACTAAATTTTGCAATACAGTCGAAATTTGGAAAAACAACCCAACCTTTCAAAAAAGCGACTTCATCAAAAGTTTTTATTGTCAAGTTTTCAAAAAAATCTAAAATTTTCGAAAAGTAACTTTTCAAAATGTCGAAATCTTAAAAATTTTAAAACGCTAAGCATTGTCGCAGCACCCCCATTAGTTTTGGCTACGAGCCGCCACTGAGTAAGACAAAAACGGTTTGTTATTTTGTAATGTCAAAAAACTTAAATGTGATAAATATACATACTTCTCCTACCAATACTTTCTTATTTCAAAAGACGAGGTGCGTTATTTTTGTGAGAAAAAGTTGGCAACCCCATTTTAAAAATACATGGAACGCCAGGGTTTTTGCGAATAGATAACAAACTATTGCGTATGCTACAACAAACAAGATAATTTGAATATTTTTGGGTACTTTTTAACACAAGTACTCAACTGAATATAATAAACTAAAAAAAAATACTTCCATGCTGAATTTGTTTTAAATTTAACACAAGCGATGATGAAGCGTTAGTAAAAAAAAAATTGACATTACGAATAATATATGAAAATTTCCAAAAAAAGTCGAACTTTCGAAAAAAAAAGTTAAACTTTGAAGAACATTTTTTAATTTACATTCCAAAAGTATAAATTTTAAAAAAATAAAAGGAAAAACAAAATTTTCGTTTCAACTTGAAAACTTGATTAGATTATATATGGGTCGTTTCGTGTTTTTCTTCGTCAACCCCGCACCTCGACCTAAGGAAATCTTTTGTGCATACCCTGATCTATGTAGTTCCCAGGTTCAAACTCTTGTAGAAATTTATTATGGACCTGGAATTGAGTTTTTCCACATCTGAGGGATCTAGGACGCCCATTCAAGTTGGACATGCCTTTTGCGAGCAAGCGCATGGCACTTGCATAGCACATGTTCTGCAGTTTCCGCAGCTTCTGAGCAAAAGCGACATAGGTCAGCCTGACCCATTTTCTTGAGGGGGTACCTCATAGGGCAATGTCCTGTTAAAAGGTTGGTTAGGATCCTCAATTCGGATTTGCCGAGTTCTCAGTAGATCTTTGTCTTTTGATGCGTTCCAGATATGAATCTTTTCGCCTACCGTAGTCCTGGATATAATCTCCAGTGGGAGATTCTTGACTTTGTTTTCCATTTTTTGACCTCATGGTTGATTTGACTTTTAGAAAAACCAAAAGCCGGTTCAGGTCCAAGAAATGATGATGCAGAACCTTCTCTAGCGCATTGGTCCGCAGCTTCATTTCCTTGTATTCCTTTGTGCCCTGGCACCCACTTAAGGTTGATCCTGTTGTGTTTAGCCAGTTGCTTTAATGTTTGTTGACAGTCTAAACTAGTTTGGATTTGACAAGGCAGCTGCTTTATTGCCGCACCGCTTGGCTGTCAGAGTTAATGTAGCTCTTTGTTCTTTTCAGGCTTCTTCGAAGACACTCGTAGGCGCAGAGTTCTATTGCATGTATTTTAGTTTGAAAGACAGTTGGGTTTTTTCCCAAGGCTTTAGAAAACCTATAGTTAGGGCCATAAATTCCCACTCCAGTCCCATGTGCTGTCTTTGATCCATCTGTAAACCAGATGGATAATTTGTGTTTTTCTTCAGGTACTGATAGCGTCAGTGTGGCTATCTAAGTATAAAAATTGAAAGTTTAAACAACAAATTTTGTGAAAAAAATTCTTCTATTGCGTACTTTTAACCTTAAAATCGCTTTGGAAAAATATTTTGTGATAGAATCATATAATCAAATCAAACTGAATTTCACGGTTAACTTTTTAATCTAAATAAATCGTTCTATGATGACAAGCTCTACCTTGTTTTGCAATAAATCCAGTTAATATTTGTTATGACTCATTTCGCTTTAATTGAAACCAAATTAAAAAAAAATCTAAATTTCAAGAATATATTTATAAAAAACGTTTCAGAAGTTTTAAAAAAAGAAATTTCTCAATATAAATATTTGATAAAAAAGAGAAAAAATGTAGAAAAATGTAGAAAAATTCACAAAAAAACCCAATCATTGACCTCTCAATCTCGAAGTCAAATTGGTAGAGGAAATCCAAATTTTTGGTTTAGTCCAAAGGTACTTACGCGACTGTTATCGGTTTCGATTTGCATACACATGCCATTCAGTTAATTGGTCCATGAATCTCCTGGTCAGATCGCTATCAGTTTTTTATTTAAATACTTGAGGATGTTTTTTTGAACGCTTATCGATGTTACCGACTGAAGAGCCATCGAAATCACACGCGTTAGTACTTCAATTTTAATAAAACATCGTCACGTACCTAAGTACATAATTAATAATTGATATAAATATTGCGGAAAAAATTAACTGTTATCAATAAATTGAAAGTTGCGAAAGTAAGTATAATTTGACTCTTTTAAAAAACTATTCATTTTTTACATAAAGTTTTTTTGAGAAATGTTCTAAAATACTTTGATTAGCTTGAGCACCTTACAATTAAACATTTTTTTCAGACAATGTATATGTTTTGGTCGATTTTATTAATATCGGCGTGTCTAAGCATGGCCGAAGACACGTTCAGTGCCGGTTACCCCCCGGCAGCCATCGTTAAGAGCACGCTCAACGGCGAAATCATAGGTACCACCCTGACATCGAGAAATGGTCGACCATACACTGCCTTCCTCGGAATACCTTACGCAAAACCCCCAGTTGGTGACCTCAGATTCAAGGTAAGTTGCTTTCTCTCTTTCTCTCTTTCCCTCTTTCTCTCTTTCCCTTTTTCTTTCTTTCTCTCTTTCTCTCTTTCCCTCTTTCTCTCTTTCTCTCTTTCTCTCTTTCTCTCTTTCTCTCTCTCTCTCTCTCTCTCTCTCTCTCTCTCTCTATCTCTCTCTCTCTTTCTCCCACTCTCTCTCCCTCTTTTTCTCTCCCCCTCTACTTCTCTCTCTCTCTCTCTCTTTCTCTCCCTCTCTCTCTCTTCCTCTTCCTCTTCCTCTTCTTCTTCCTCCTCCTTCTCTTCTTCTTCTTTCTATCTCTTCCTCTTCTCTTCTCTTCTCTTTCTTTCTATTCTCTTCCTCTTTCTCCTCCTCCTTTTCGCTTCCTCCTCCTCCCATTCCTCTTCCTCTTCTCCTCTTCCGCTTTCCTCTTCCTCCTCCTCTTCCGCTTCCTCTTCCGCTTCCTCTTCCTCCTCCTCTTCCTCTTCCGCTTCCACTTCCTCTTCCCCTCCTCTTCCTCTTCCTCTTCCTCTTTCTCTTTGCTCTTCCTTTTCCTCTCCTCTTCCTCTTCCTCTGCCCTCCTCTTCGTCTTCCTTTTTCTTCCTAATTCTTTCCTCTTTCTTCTTCATCTCCTTTTCCTTCTTCATCTTCCTCTTCCTCTTCCTCTTTCTCTTCCTCTTCCTCTTTCCTCTTCCTCTTCCTCTTCCTCTTCCTCTTCCTCTTCTCTTCCTCTTCCTCTTCCTCTTCCTCCTTCCTCTTCTTCTTCCTCTTCCTCTTCCTCTTCCTTTCCTTTTCCTTTTCCTCTCCTCTTCTCTCTTCCTCTTCCTCTTGCTCTTTCCTCTTCTCTTCCTCTTCTCTTCCTCTTCCTCTTCCTCTTCCTCTCCTCTCTCTCTTCCTCTCCCTCTCCTCTCCTCTCCCTCTCCCTCTCCCTCTCCCTCTCCCTCTCCCTCTCCCTCTCCCTCTCCCTCTCCCTCTCCCTCTCCCTCTCCCTCTCCCTCTCCCTCTCCCTCTCCCTCTCCCTCTCCCTCCCCCTTTCCCTCTACCTCTCCCTCTCCCTATCCCTCTCCCCCTCTCCCTCTTCGTCACCCTCCCCCTCACCCTAACTCTTTCACTTTCCCTCTCTCTTTCTCTTTCCCTCTGTCTTTCCCATTTTCTTGTTTTCTCTCGAACAAACCGGGTATGATGAAAATCCTACTAGTTACGTTTTTCGGATTTCAGCCGCCTCAGCCGGTGGACAATTGGCCGTTTCCTTACAACGCAACGAAGGAGAAACCTTACTGCATCCAGAAAAACTACTTCTTTCAGGAGAAGCCCCCGGTTGAGGGATCTGAAGACTGCTTGTATTTGAATGTGTATCAACCTCAGGTAATGGCGTTTTTGGCTGTGAAATTTACGTTTGTTTGTGGTGTCGTTGGAGTAATTAAATTAAACAAGAAATTAATTCGCAATTTTTTTTTAAGACGAATAACACAGATCCTCTTCCCGTATTGGTATACATCCACTGGGGTGGATTCTTCGCCGGAAAATCCGATAGGGACTATTTGGGGCCAGATTACCTCTTGGATAAGGATGTAATCGTTGTCACTTTCAATTACAGATTGGGCATCTTTGGTAAGTGTTCTCATTTTGTGGTACCTTCAATATTTTTACATCACGTTTTAAAATGTTTGTCCAATTTGTCGACTGCAATAACTTCTTAAGGTAAATTCGATCGTATACGGGCTACCACTCACTTATCAGCTACATTTAGGTCAACTTTACAAAAAGACTCCCTCAAAGTCAATTATAATCAGATGGTGTTTCCAAATCTTAAGTATTTTTCGAGATGTCTGTTACATTTTCTACAATTTTCGATCTTAATCTGAAAATTTTAAATTCAGCCACTAAATACTTAAACCTTCAGAAACTACGATAAAAAGAAAATTTCATTTCGTGGCTTTAGCATAAAAATAACTTGTAGCTTATAAATTAAGGTTTTGGGAAAAATTTTCCTGAAGTAACTCGAAAACGAAAAGGATTTTATTAATTACTCAAAATTTTGTTTTTTTTTCCGAGGTAGCTTTTCTTTAATTCTGTTTTTAATTTAGATATTTTGATCTTCATATTCAAAGTAGAGTTTTTATTTGAAAAATTCAAGTGTTACCTGGAACTTTCATTCTCATTCATCCAAAACTAATGGGTTTTTGACATTTCGATAATTACTCTTTTTTTTCTCGAAATTCAACGACATAATATTTTGCCAATTTTGGATTTATTTGCCCTTAGTTATGAAATTGCGAACATTTAAATTTCCACTTTTTTAATTCAGGGTTTTTTCGATATTTCAAGAGTTTACCCAAAGTTTTTTATTTTTACATTTTACCAAAAGTTTCTATTTGAAATTTGTAGTATTATTATAAATATGTTTTTATTCAGAATTTTGATTTCAATCCCAGAATTTCCAGACATTTTGATTTTGTTCAAATTGCAGCTTAATCTTGAAATGTCAACATTATGAGTTGAAATTTAGAGAAAAGTTTTTTTATTATTATCGAGGTACTATGAATTTCGTTTAAGAAAAAATTTTGAGAGAATCCCTTGCAGGAAGGCCCAGCACTCTGCTGCGTCCCTCTAGTTACGTCACTGTTCAAAATTTGAGAGTATACTTGAAAAAATTCAAAATGTTTTAAATAAAATGAAATACGAACATAAAATGTCGAAAAATAAACTAGAAATTAAAGGCAATATCACTCCGAAATGGTAAAAAAACTTATAATTCGTAGGAAACCCTCTGCTCCTCATATAAGCCGATGTGGAAGGGGTGAAGGGGGTGAAGAGATTATTGCCTCTCTCGAATTTTGGGGAAAAGGTCGAGATTTTTAAATCAAACTCTAATTAGAAATTGAAATTTTCGGAGCAAGTCAAATTTTCTCAAAAAATTTCGACTTTTTCGATTTTTTTTGGACTCTTTCAATTTTTTCCTGACTTTTTCAGGACATCCAGTCAAAAAATATGTCTTATTTCGAAAAAAAGGCCGAATTCCAAGTATTAGTCGAAGTTTCCAAAAATATATTAATTTTACTAAGAACATTCAAACTTGCAAACACAAGTCAAAATTCCGAAATAACAAGAACAAACTCGTAATCTCCAGAACCTTTTTCGGGATTGTTACGTAAAATTTAAACATAACCAAGAAATTTAGAAAAATTTCAAAATTTGAAAATTTCCAAGATCAGTTTTTTCTTCTGAAAATTTCGATTAACTTTGAAAAAATATCGACTTATAAAGGAAACAAAAAAAATCGATTTTTGAAGACAACAAGCATTTCGAGCGAATTTCCAGAAAGAAAAAAGATCGATCACATAGAAGTCTAACAGAAAAGCCGAATTTTGAGTAAAACATAAAAATTTTTAGAAAATATGATGTAAAAAACTCGAAATTCACATTCGAAAGTCGCATTTCGATCAAGAAGTGGAAATTTCCAAAAAAAAAGTTGAATTTTCACATAAAATTCGTAATTTAGTTAGTTGAATTTTCACAGAAAATTCGTAATTTCAGGAAAAACCAAATTTTGAGAAACACGTAAAACTTTCCAAAAAATCGGATGTAAAAATTTCGTGACAAAGTCAAATTATACCAAAGAAACAAGAAATTTGAGAAAAAAATTCCAAATTTCCTGAAACAAAAAAAAAAGATCGACATTTTTGAAATAAGCCAAGTTTTCAGAAAAAGAAAGGAATTTTTAAAAAAGGTGAATTAAAAAATTCTAATTTCGAACAAAACTGGATATTTTAAGAAAGCGAATTTTGAAATACACTTGGATAATTCCAGGAAGTATGATACAAAAGAAAATTGAAATTTCCGGAGAAAAAAATCCTTTTTCGAGGAAAAATTTGAAATTTCCATAAACAGAAAAGATCGAATCGTCAGATAAATGTCAAAAGAAGAAAACATTTCAAGATACTCGTGAAACTTCCCAGAAATTATTAATAAATGTTGAAAAAAGGTCATAATTTCGAAAGAAAGTCGAACCTTATTAGAGAAAGAAGAAATTTGAGAATAAAAATTGAAAATTTGCAGAAACAAAAAAGGTCGAATTTTCAGATAAATGTCAAAACAAGAAAACACTTCAAGAAACACCTGCAAATTCAGAGAAATTAAATATAAATGTTAAAAAAAGGTCATAATTTCGGAAGGAAGTCAGAATATACCAGAGAAAGAAAAATTTGGCAAACAAAAACGAAATTCTAGAAACAAAAAATATCGCTTTTTCAGGTGAATTTTAAACCAGAAAATATTTCAAGAAACACGTGAAGATTCCCAAAAATTATAAATAAATATTGAAAAAAAGTCATCATTTTGTAACGAAGTCGAATTATACCAAAGAAATAAGAAATTTGAAACAAAAAAATCCAAATTTTCTGAAACAAAATAAAGATCGAAATTTTTGAAATAAGGCAAGTTTTCAGATGGAGATAGGAATTTTTAAAAAAGGCTAATTAAAAAAATGTAATTTCGAACAAAACTGGATATTTTAAGAAAGCGAATTTTGAAATACACTTGAATAATTCCAGGAAGTATGATGCAAAAGACGATTGAAATTTCCGGAGAAAAAAACATTTTTTCGAGGAAAAATTTGAAATTTCCATAAACAGAAAAGATCGAATTGTCAGATAAATGTCAAAACAAGAAAACATTTCAAGAAACACGTGAAAATTCCCAAAAATTATAAATAAATATTGAAAAAAGGTTATCATTTCGTGACGAAGTCGAATTATACCAAAGAGACAAGAAATTTGAGAAAAAACTTTCAAATTTCCTGAAACAAAAAAAAAGATCGAAATTTTTGAAATAAGCCAAGTTTTCAGATAAAGAAAAGAGTTTTTAAAAAAGGCGAATTAAAAAAATGTAATTTCGAACAGAACTGGATATTTTAAGAAAGCTAATTTTGAAATACACTTGGATAACTCCAGGAAGTATGCTGCAAAAAAATTGAAATTTCCGGAGAAAAAAATTCTTTTCACGAGGAAAAATTTGAAATTTCCATAAACAGAAAAGATCGAATTGTCAGATAAATGTCAAAACAAGAAAACATTTCAAGAAAAACCTGCAAATTCTCAGAAATTATAAATAAATGTTGAAAAAAGATCATAATTTCGAAAAGAGGTCAAAATATACCAGAGAAAGAAAAAAATTGAAAAAAAAATTGAAATTCCAGAAACAAAAAATATCGAATTTTCAGGTAAATTTTAAACAAGAAAATATTTTGCGAAACACGTGAAGATTCCCAAAAATTATAAACAAATGTTGAAAAAAAGTTCATTATTTCGTAAGGAAGTCGAATTATACCAAAAAGACAAAAAATTTGAGAAAAAATTCCAAATTTCCTGAAACAAAAAAGATCGAATTTTCAGATGTCGAAACAGGGAAACATTTCAAGAAATACGTGCAAATTCACAAAAATTATAAATAAATATTAAAGAAAACACATAATTTTGAAAAGAAGTCGAAATATACCAGAGAAAGAAGACAGTTCGAGAAAAAAAAAGGCAATTTATTGGGTAAAAAATCACAATTCATTAAAAAGCCAACTTTTGAGAGAAGTTTCGAAATTTTCAGAACTTTGGATTTATTAAAAAAAGGGAGGCATTTTTAAAACGGGTGAATTTTGAAAAAAAGATGCGAATTTGAAGAAAACAGTCCAAATTTAGAGAAAGACACTGCAATTTAAAAAAAATTGAAATTTAGAAAAAAATTGCAATTTAGAAAAAAATTGCAATTTGGAAAAAAATTGATATTTGGAAAAAAAATTGAAATTTAGAAAAAAAAAATTAGAAAAAACTTAAATTTAGAAAAAAATTGAAATTTAGAAAAAAGTCTAAATTTCCCAGAGAAAATCAAATTTTAAGGGAAAATTTAAAATTTGTGGGAAAGAATTGAAATTTGAAAGAGCCTTAATTTCGAAGACAAAATCAAATTTTGAGAAAAGCTTGATTTTTGGGTACAGCTGTCAAAAATGAGGATTTTTAGGAAAAAAATTCCCTCGGCTGGTTATACATATATCATTTGACCTCTTGAGTTACAAGAAAGCATCTATCTATCTATGGAACACTCAACAATTTTTTTTTCCGGCAGGTTTTTTCTCGACCCTCGACGATAACGTTCCCGGTAACAACGGCATGAAAGATCAAGTGGCCGCACTCAAATGGGTAAAGAATAACATCGCAAACTTCAATGGTGATCCAAACAAAGTCACGATCGCCGGCACCAGCGCTGGAGCCGGAAGTGTTCACCTTCATCTCGTCAGCGAATCTTCCAGAGGTAAGTACGCTTTGTCTCAAAAAATGTACCAGAACAACAACCAGGAAATTCGATCGAAAAATGAAAACTTTTCAAAAAAAATTTAAATTTCAATTTGAACAACACTCAAAAAAAAAGTTCGCGCAAAAGAGATTTGAAATGTCGACCATGTTCCGAAATACATTTTACCAAAATCAGATTTAGGGAAAATTTCAAAAAATAAACCAAAATTACTTTGTTAACGTTATAAAGTCAAACCCGAAATTCTGAAAAAAATCTAAATTTCTGGTTTAAACCTGAAATTTCGACTTTATTTCTTCGGTTTATCGCCATCTATCCTTGTATCCGCATCCTACTCGCAGTGCTTTGAAAGCATAATGGGGTTACCCTTTGCGAGTGGATTAAACTTAAAAAAAATGCAAGTATGAACAAAAAAACTAAATTTGAAGTTTGAAGTTACAATTTTGAAAAACATTTAACAATTTTTAGTTACAATTACAAAGTTAGAAGAATCAGCATTTTAAATGAACATTTCAATTGTAAGATCAAATTTAGTTAAAGTCAAACTATTTAGAATTAAATCAAAAGAAATTACAATTTTATTTCAATTAAAACTTTCGATAGAACGTCAAGAAAAGAGCTAATTCTTCCAAAATTAAATTTTTGATGAAAATGATGGAAATGTAGGGATCACATTATTGAAAAACATGTAAATAAAATAAGAGCTTCAATTGAACGTCCAAATTAGAAAATAGAAGTTCTAATTTTTTCGTGTTCTCGGGTGCAACAGTCAAAATTTCAAATTCAGTCAAAATTTAAGAAAAAAGTCAAAATTTCGAGTTTACAAGCAAACTTTCGATGCCAAAGTCGCAATTGCGAGAAAATCGATGAGATTTCTAAAAAAATTCTTAAATTTACACAGTCATGCTAGTAAACATTTATTGGTCTTTTACCAAATTGACGATTATTTAACTAAGGAATGTTGTTTCGTCTTTGAGGCAATTTGCTTTAAAGCAAATCCTAATTGGAAGTATGATTGGCCAGGGACCAGTACTCCCTAGCGTACTCTAACAACTGGCTTTTGAAACACTTCTTTAATTTTCTATTCTTTACAGGTCTGTTCCAAAGGGCAATCGCTGGGAGCGGCAACGCCTTAGCTCTCTGGGCTGAGCCTTTCAATGCGGTGCAACAGTTCATGGTGTTGCCGGCGTTAAACAAACTATTCGCATGCAATGCCTCTGTAATTGTAATCGGAAACATTTCATTTGTCACAGATACAGCTCATTTGACAAGCTGTTTGAAGAGTAAGAGCGCCGAAGAACTCCTCAATACTTTGGACCTAACGAAAGTGAGATCAACACTCTTCCTAGTTATCAATTTTTATAACGCTTACAACTTTTTTCCAGACATTTTCCATTGAGCCTTTGACACTATTCACCCTGGTGAATGAAACTAAGACTCAGGCTAATCCAGAGCCGTTTTTAACTAAGAGACCCGTCGAGTACATCCAGAATGGAGAGTTCAGCAATGTTCCCCTTCTTATGTCCGTCACCAAAGACGAGGGCATTCTTCGAGCTTCCCGTAACTAACTGAAAATGAAAAATTTTGACCATAAAAATTACAATTGTGTTCTTTTAGAGCTACTCAGGCAGAGTGATACGAGGAAAAAACTAAACGAAAATTTTGACGCGATAGGTTCGAACATTTTGTTGCTCCTTCTCAGCGTCTCACCGGAAAAGGTACCCGAGTTGTGGGGACAAATGAAGGAATTTTATCTTGGATCTAAAAACGTCAGCGAAATTGACGTCAATAATCCATCTTCGGTGCAGGGTTTCATCAATGTAAGTCGAAAATAAGCACCAATGATTTAAAATGTCAACAACTCAATAGCTCTAAAAACTATTATTTTTAAATTAGAAGTCCTGAGCGTCCTCTCGAAACTTTTTATAATTTTCAACAAAATTTTTCCGAAATGAAACGACAATTTCTCACACTTCCATCAGTTGATATTTTTGGTGGAATAAATCCAAGATTAATTTAGTGTTCAAAATTGTTTCGATTTAAAACGTTTCTTCTTCAGATCTACACGGATAGATCTTTCGTCTACAGCGCCTACCAGTCAGCCATGTTACTTTCAGCCAAAGGTCTCAAGCCATGGTTCTTCGAATTATCCTACAGGGGCCAATACAGTTATGGGGATAAATGGGCTTCCACCAACGAAACCATTAACTTCGACTGGGGTAAGCTTTGGCCTCAAAATATTCTACAAAACTACAACAAAACGTTTCATAGGTGTTTCCCATTGTGACGACCTCATCTACCTTTTCAAATCACCATCCCTTATTCCTGACTTGGTCAACTCCAAAGATTTGGAAGTAAGCCGTGTCCTCGTGGAAATATACACGAATTTCGTCACCAATGGGTAAGTATTTATAAGATGTTTTTATTTGACGTTTGGTGACATCTGATTTATGTTTTCAGTGAACCTAAATTTGGAAATATTTCATGGGACAAAGTCGATATTCCCGACTTGCAAAGCATGAACAATTCTCGCTTTAAATTCTTGAACATAACCGGAAACTACAAAACCTCAGACAAAATCGAATATAACAAAGAAACTGGTTTCTACCCCGAGAGGATGAAGTTTTGGTCATCAAAAGCCATCTACGAAAATTTCCCAGGACTAAACTAAGCCCAATTTTGGTTTTATACATTTATTTTGATTAGATCTTTGACGTATTAAATGTTGTCAGTGTTGACCAACGTAAATGATATTTTACGTTAAATATATTTTTACAGAAATATTTCGTGTCTTTTTCAAACATTTTTAGAAACTCCAAAGATCAAAAATTCATTTAAAAATAAAAATCTATAATGTAAGTCCGTCCAGCCAAAAATTGGAGCTCGAATTGGGCCAGTTTCCAGAAATAGTTCGTGTCTTTTTCAAACATTTTTAGAAGCTCCGAAGATCAATTCATTTAAAAATAAAAATGTGTGATGTAAGTCCGTCCAGCCAAATAATGGAGCTCGAGTTAGGCCAGTTTCCAGAAATATTTCGTATCTTTTTTAAACCTTTTTAGAAGCTCCAAAGATCAAAAATTCATTAAAAAAAAATCTATAACGTAGGTCCGTCCAGCCAAAAATTGGAGCTCGAGTTGGGCCAATTTCAACTTGAAAAAAACACTCTAAACTCGCAGAAAAGTTTCACAATTGTTAGAATAAAATAAAAATAAATAAAATAATAGAGTAAAATAAAAATTTCAAAGTTAAAGTCGAAGGTTCTGCGAAAAGGTTTCGTAATTTATGTCAATATCTCTAAATAAAGTTGAAACATCCAGAGAATATTCAAATTTTGAATTCCGAAATGAATAAAACTCGAAATTTATGAAAAAAATTATCGAGTTTAAATTTGAAAGTTTGAGCTCTGAAATTAAAAAAATAAAATAAAATTTTGTTAATAATAAAATAGTTGCGTTTATAATCAAACTAAAAATTGAATTGGCGATTTTGGAATTTAGAAAGGTCAACATTTGGACAGTGACCATTAGACATTTTAAATCTAAACTTAAAATTTGGAATTTCCTCAAGTCTCGAAATTTTGACTTTAAATTTTGCAATTTCAAGTCAAACCTTTAAATTTTTACTTTTGCCAAATTTCATACTAATTTAAACTATCTACACTTTAATCTCGATATTAAAAAAAATATTTTATTTTTGTTTCAAAATCCGGGATTTTTTCTCCAAATATCAACTTTAAAAGTAAATTTTTAACTTTATT
Source organism: Dastarcus helophoroides (assembly GCA_028583605.1). Taxonomy (NCBI): domain Eukaryota; kingdom Metazoa; phylum Arthropoda; class Insecta; order Coleoptera; family Bothrideridae; genus Dastarcus; species Dastarcus helophoroides. Next base: position 10,984,105 of record CM053336.1, on the reverse strand, counting down.
AGCAACATTTTGAGAGGAGTAATCGAATATTCGAGATCAAAGACGAAATTACGGTATTAAAGTTGAAATTAAGATTTTTAAATTGAAGTTCAGGTAACGAGTCAAGTTTGACACTAAAAAAAGGTTTCCAATTGCAATCGTGAACAGAACAATCTATTTAACATTTGCAATTTCAACATTTTTGTCTGGATTTTGAATTTTTCAAGTCGCACTGTTAGAAATTAAAAATAATTAGTCTAAAACTCTTGAAGGAAAATTCGAATTGTGGAAGTGAGAAAAGAAGATTGAATTTATGAAACAAAATCAGGAAATGTCGAACTTTTTTAAATTAAAAATAAAACCTTTGATTTCAAATCGAAATATGAAGAGAAAAAATAAAAAATTGAAAAGAAAACCGAAAAAAAGAATCGGAATTAAACTTAGAATCTTCGTTTTAGTACAAATTCCTAGAGTAAGATTCAAATTTCAAAAAACAAGAAAGCTGCTACAAAAAGGCCTAATTTTGGATGTAAAAAGTTAAAAATTAAGAAAAAAGTTAAAAAACTGAATTTTTGAGAAAAAATACAAAATTTATAACAGAACAAAGTAACCAAAGTTTTAAAAAAGATTCGAACAGGAAAAAAAATGAGAGTTCTAAAAAAGATTCCCAGTAAATCGCAAATTTCGAGAAAAAGACGAAATTTCTAACAGAACAAAGTAGCGAAAGTTTTAAAAAAGACAGGAAAAAGAAATGAGAGTTCTAAAAAAGATTCCCAGCAAATCGCAAATTTCGAGAAAAAGACGAAATTTCGAATTTATGAAACCATTTTTTTGAAATTTCCAGTTTAAAATCGAAATGAGAAATGTCACATTTGAAATATGACATTATTGGACCTTGCGCAGACAAAATGTTCTAATTACATATCAAATTAAATCTTAATTTTTATTCTCTGCTTGATCGCATCGCGCTCTTCTGGTGCACGATCGATCGCTTAGAACAGCGGTCCGCAACTTTTTTTAGGAACGCGGACCACTTTCAGAACGAAAATTTTCAAGCGGGCTGCCTGAGAAAAAACTCCTTCTATGAAATAAAATAGACGACTAAAAAAAGATCCTGGCAATACAACTAATATTTAATACAATCGCAATAAACTTTATTTCAAAATTTTACGTTATTCCTAAATTTCAACTATTCTTGGAAAATTTCAATTTTTAAAGTAAGTTATACTCTCGAGTTTTAACTGAAAATTTCTAGATTAAAGTGAAATTTTTGAAAAATAATAGCATTTCTAAGAAAATGTTTTTTCTTAAATTGAAATTATCCAAATTTGTTTCTCGAAATTTTTAGCATCGAAATAATACCGATTTCGATTCGTAGCTAAAGCATCGAAATAATATCGATTTAAGTTTTAAATTTTGACTAGGAATTTCCACAACATATTTTTTTATTCCACCTTCTATTAGGCTTAACGCGAATTTCAACTTTAAACCAGACATTTTGGGAAACATTTTGTCTAGAAATTTTGACCTTGTTTTAGGAATTTATAGTTTTTCTGTATATTTAAATTTTTTCTCGGAAGTTTAAAGTCAAATATAAATAATAAAGTTAAAAAATTTTGAGAAAGGGTAATTTTCCAAAAAGAATCATTTTTCTTACATTGAAATTTCGAATATTGTTAACTTTAATTCCTATTTTTTCATTAAGGTTTCATTTTCAAATTGAAAAGAGACTTGCGATAAAATCTCAAGTTTAAAATTCAAATTCCCAGTGAAAGTCAGACTCAAAATTTAGACTTTTTCCTTTAAAGATGTTTTTCAAATTCAACTCTTTTTAGTTTTTTAAAAATGCTCTTTTTAATCTAGAAACTATGTTTTTGAAATTTTAATTTTTTCAACCAAAGTGAACATTTTCTGTTAAAACTTTTAATTGCTTTTCAAAATATAGAGTTTTTCTCAAATGTATTGAATCTTTATGTATTTCAACTTTTATCTGGAAACTATTTTTTTGCAAAAATTTGGAAACCTTTTAAATTTAGAAACTATACATTCAAAATTTCCAACAACAAAAAAAAAAGAGAAATATATGTGTGCTTGTTCAAACCTTACCAGATACAGATATAATCTGACTGGCATAGAAACATTAAGACCAGAAGATCTAGAAGGAATGAGTGTAGGTCAGATGTTGAACTTGGCTATAAAGGCCGGAATATACAGGGTGGCATAATTGAACTGACAGCTAATTTCAAACAGCTATAACTGCCAAACCGTTGATGATTGATGTCTCAAAATTTAGGTGGTCACACTCCATTATATTGTTTGCAAATGTACAGAACACCATGCATGTTCTTTTTAAGGGAAAACATTTCATGTCCTTTTAAACCGAACAGTGTTATTCATTTATATTTGGTAGAAAATCGTAAAAGACGATGGTTAGAGAGCTCTATCATTTGAACGTAAATAAATTTCTTGTGCATCGACCCATAAAAAGATACAATGATACTGGCATTATTGCGAAATATTATGGTGGTGGTCGAAAAAGGACAGCAACATCTACAGAGATATTCGAAAAGTTATGGCAGAAAATTGACTGCTGATCTGAAAATGTCTATGAATTATCTAAAAATATCAGCACGAAGCGTGCGACGAATATTCCAAATGAGCTCTGATTAAAGCCCCTGACGTTTCAGAAACTACCTAATCTTAAACTGAAACAAAAAAAATTATAGCGAAACGACCAAGGCCGCAAGCGGTGAGTTACAGAATTTTATTTCCTCTGGCGAGGCTCCAATCCTAATTGAGTAACATATTAACGAAGAAAATGACGAAGTAACTTGCCAAAGAGGTTTTTTAAAAATTGACACCTCCGAATGGTCACTAGAAAGCAAAGGGTACCAATGGGGATGGTTTGGACCGCCGTAACCACCGATGGTCGCCCTTCGTTCGCATTTTGGACCGCAGACGAGAGCTTGTACCCTTAAGTTCAGGTAACGAGTCTAGTTTAACACTAAAAAAAAGGTTTCCAATTGCAATCTTGAACAAAACGATCTATTTAACATTTGCAATTTCGACATTTTTGTCTAGATTTTGAATTTTTCAAGTCGCACTGTTAGAAATAAGATAATAAGTCTAAACATCTTGAAGGAAAATTCGAATTGTGGAGAAAAAAATTATAAGTGAGAAAAGAAGATTGAATTTATGAAACAAAATCAGAAAGTGTCGAACTTTTCTAAATTAAAAATAAAACCTTTGATTTCAAATCGAAATATGAAGAGAAAAAATAAAAAATTGAAGAGGAAACCAAAAAAAGAATCGGAATTAAACTTAGAATCTTCGTTTTAGTACAAATTCAAATTTCAAATTTCAAAAAACAAGAAAGCTGCTTCAAAAAGGCCTAATTTTGGATGTAAAAAGTTAAAAATTAAGAAAAAAGTTAAAAAACTGAATTTTTGAGAAAAAATACAAAATTTATAACAGAACAAAGTAACCAAAGTTTTAAAAAAGATTCGAACAGGAAAAAAAATGAGAGTTCTAAAAAAGATTCCCAGTAAATCGCAAATTTCGAGAAAAAGACGAAATTTCTAACAGAACAAAGTAGCGAAAGTTTTAAAAAAGACAGGAAAAAGAAATGAGAGTTCTAAAAAAGATTCCCAGCAAATCGCAAATTTCGAGAAAAAGACGAAATTTCGAATTTATGAAACCATTTTTTTGAAATTTCCAGTTTAAAATCGAAATGAGAAATGTCACATTTGAAATATGACGTTATTGGACCTTGCGCAGACAAAATCTTCTAATTACATATCAATTTGTATCTTAATTTTTATTCTCTGCTTGATCGCGCTCTTCTAGAGCACTCGCTCCGATCGATGGCTTAGAACAGCGGCCCGCAACTTTTTTTAGGAACGCGGACCACTTTCAGAATGAAAATTTTTAAGCGGGATGCCTGAGAAAAAACTCCTATGCAATAAAATAGACAACTAATAAAAGATCCTGGCAATGTACTCACAACTAATATTTAATATAATCGCAATAAGCTTTATTTGAAAATTTTACGTTATTCCTAAATTTCAACTATTTTTCGAAAATTTCAATTCTTAAAGTAAGTTTTTCGAGTTTTAACTGAAAATTTCTAGATTAAAGTGAAGTTTTTGAAAAATATTAGCATTTCTAAAAAAATGTTTTTTCTTAAATTGAAATTATCCAAATTTGTTTCTCGAAATTTTTAGCATCGAAGTAATACCGATTTCGATTCGTTGCTAAAGCCTCGAAATAATATCGATTTGAGTTTTAAATTTTGAGTTTTGAAACTAGGAACTTCCTCAATATATTTTTTTATTCCACCTTCTATTCTGCTTAACGCGAATTTCAACTTTAAACCGGACATTTTGGGAAACATTTTGTCTAGAAATTTTGAGCTTGTTTTAGGAATTTATAGTTTTTCTGTATATATTTTTCTCGGAAGTTTAAAGTCGAATATCAATAGTAAAGTTAAAAAATTTTGAGAAAGGGTAATTTTCCAAAAATAATCATTTTTTTTACATTGAAATTTCGAATTATGTTGACTTTAATTCCTATTTTTTCATTAAGGTTTCATTTTCAATTTGAAAGGAAACTTGCGATAAAATCTCAAGTTTAAAATTCAAATTCCCAGTGAAAGTCAGACCCAAAATTTAGACTTTTTCCTTTAAAGATGTTTTTCAAATTCAACTCTTTTTAGTTTTTTAAAAATGCTCTTTTTAATCTAGAAACTATGTTTTTGAAATTTTAATTTTTTCAACCAAAGTGAACATTTTCTGTTAAAACTTTTAATTGCTTTTCAAAATATAGAGTTTTTCTCAAATGTATTGAATCTTTATGTATTTCAACTTTTATCTGGAAACTATTTTTTTGCAAAAATTTGGAAACCTTTTAAATTTAGAAACTATACATTCAAAATTTCCAACAAAAAAAAGAGTACGGTATATGTGTGCTTGTTCAAACCTTACCAGATACAGATACAATCTGACTGGCATAGAAACATTAAGACCAGAAGATCTAGAAGGAATGAATGTAGGTCAGATGTTGAACCTGGTTGTAAATGCCAGGATATACAGGGTGGCATAATTGAACTGACAACTAATTTCAAACAGCTGTAACTGCCAAACCCTTGATGATTGATGTCTCAAAATTTAGGTGATCATACTCCATTATATTGTTTATAAGTGTACAGAACACCTTGCAAGTTCTTTTTAAGGGAAAACGTTTAATGTCCTTTTAAACCGAACAGTGTTATTCATTTATATTTGGTAGAAAATCGTAAAAGTTAGAGAGCTCCACTTTTTGAACGTAAATAAATTTCTTGTGCATCGACCCATAAAAAAATACAATGATACTGGCATTATTATGGTGGTGGTGGAAAAAAGACAGCAACATCTACAGAGATATTCGAAAACTTAGGGCAGAAAATTGTCTGCTGAGCTGAACATTCCTATGAATTATCTAAAAATATCAGCACGAAGCGTGCAACGAATATTCCAAATGAGCTCTGATTAAAGCCCTTGACGTTTCAGAAACTACCTAATCTTAAACTAAAACAAACAAAAATTACAGCGAAACGACCAAGGAGCTGCTTCGTTTGGCCGCAAGTGGTGAGTTACCGAATTTTGTTTCCTCTGGCGAGGCTCCAATCCTAAGTGAGTAACATATTAGCGAACAAAATGACGAAGTAACTTGCCAAAGAGGTTTTTTAAAAATTGACACCTCCGAATGGTCACTAGAAAGCAAAGGGTACCAATGGGGATGGTTTGGACCGCCGTAACCACCGATGGTCGCCCTTCGTTCGCATTTTGGACCGCAGACGAGAGCTTGTACCCTTAAGTTCAGGTAACGAGTCTAGTTTAACACTAAAAAAAGGTTTCCAATTGCAATCTTGAACAAAACGATCTATTTAACATTTGCAATTTCGACATTTTTGTCTAGATTTTGAATTTTTCAAGTCGCACTGTTAGAAATAAGATAATAAGTCTAAACATCTTGAAGGAAAATTCGAATTGTGGAGAAAAAAATTATAAGTGAGAAAAGAAGATTGAATTTATGAAACAAAATCAGAAAGTGTCGAACTTTTCTAAATTAAAAATAAAACCTTTGATTTCAAATCGAAATATGAAGAGAAAAAATAAAAAATTGAAGAGGAAACCAAAAAAAGAATCGGAATTAAACTTAGAATCTTCGTTTTAGTACAAATTCAAATTTCAAATTTCAAAAAACAAGAAAGCTGCTTCAAAAAGGCCTAATTTTGGATGTAAAAAGTTAAAAATTAAGAAAAAAGTTAAAAAACTGAATTTTTGAAAAAAAAATACAACATTTCTAACAGAACAAAGTAACGAAAGTTTTAAAAAATATTCGAACAGGAAAAAGAAATGAGAGTTCTAAAAAAGGTTACCAGTTAATCGCAAATTTCGAGAAAAAAACGAAATTTTTAACAGAAAGTAACGAAAGTTTTAAAAAAGACAGGAAAAAGAAATGAGAGTTCTAAAAAAGATTCCCAGTAAATCGCAAATTTCGAGAAAAAGACGAACTTTCTAACAGAACAAAGTAACGAAAGTTTTAAACAAGACAGGAAAAAGAAATGGGAGTTCTAAAAAAAATTCCCAGCAAATCGCAACTTTCGAGAAAAAGACGAAATTTCGAATTTATGAAACCATTTTTTTGAAATTTCCAGTTGAAAGTCGAAATTGTAAACATTTTGAGTTCGGATCAAAATAAAAATCAAAGTTTTGAAAATAATCAAAGTTTTGAAACAAAAAAATCGAAATTAAAGAATATAAAAACTTTTAAGGTTTACATTTAAAATTTCGAAACAAATATAGAGATTATTTAAAATCCCGAAAGAAATTAATTTTCAAAACTATTGAAATTTTGAGTTTAAGTTGAAATTGTGGATAAAAAACAGAAAATTAAAAATATAGACTTGCAAAAACTCGTAATTTTCATCAAATGCTTCAGTTTTCGAATTTACTTTCGAAATTTTGAGGGAAAATAATGGAAATTTTGGGATGGAAGTTTCGAATTTGATGACAAAATTTTAGGGCAATGAAATCAAGTTTTCAAAAGCAAACCCAAACTTCTAAAACAAAGCCGGAACCCCGAGCAAATCAGGACATTTCTAAAAAAACTTTTTCCCTAATTAACATTTTTTTGACTATCATATTACCATCTGGGGGCGAACGTCAACTCATTCAGTACTGGGATGTCTGATCGATCGTAATCGTTACAATAATTTGACATTTTTATGGTTAAAAACGAAATTTTGAGTCGAAAAAGGAAAATGGTTTTTAGAATTTAGACTTTCAAGATTAAACTCGAAATTTTGAAAACAGGTGTCAAAATATTGAAAAAAAATCCTAAATCTATAAAAGAAAATTTGCCTGCTCCAACACTTTGGATAAAAATCAAGTTACCGCGCCCTCAATCAACCCTATTAATAATTTTAAAACGAGTCGAATTAAAAAAAAAGTTTAAAAAAAACGTGGCGTGCAGGAATGTAATATTGACATGAAAGATAGTTAAATTCTTCTAGCCAACACGATTCCGCATCTATATTAGTCAGTGGCGGCTGGTGACTTTTTAACAGGGGTGCGCAGATGCAAAAATATTAGTAGTTAAGAGTTTAGGTGACTCCAATGTCATAGTAAGATATTAAATTTAAGAGAAACAAAAGTGACACAAAAGGTGTGATATTTCATAGTATTTTTACGAATTAAATTTAATTACCATCTTATAATCTTCATTTCATGAAAACTGCATTTGAAAATAAAATATATTTTATTACAAGGTTCTAATTAAACTCTACAAAAACACACAAAAAAATATGTTTTAAAACAAAATCCGCTCTAGGACCTTTTAAAGAAATAAAGTCTTCATTACTTTCTCATCAAAATTGTTTAAATCCAAATCTATAAATCAATAATTAGACCTTAGAATGGGTACTGCTATCTCTTTGTGAATAGCGGTACTATTGGCAGTTACGCTTGTAAGCGGCACAATTAGCAATCGCAATCAGATCAGCCGGGACCTATGCATTTAGCATCATAAACGTAAATACACACTCCAAACTCTGACTCGTACTCACTATTTGGCAATATCGCACATGCGCGGAGCGGCGTACCCCGGGCTAGCTTAATCGGGATCTCGAGATAATTCTAGAATGGGGTAAGAACAACTTGGTCGACTTCAATGGTTCAAAAACTCAGGCCGCGGTTTCCTCTAAGAAAAATCAAGGGATAATGCAACAAACATACTAATGGACGGTAAAATCCTTCCGATTGAATCTAATCTATTTATCCTAAGGGTGAATGCAAGTACTAACCTCTCTTGGGACGATCATGTGCGCGCCATTGCCTAATCCGCTTCTCAGAAGCTGGGCTTTCTTTTTAGAGCTAAAAAGTACTTCACATCTGATCAGCTATTAAGACTAGACAAAGCTCAAGTTAGGCCAACACAAGCCAATACTGTTCTCATGTTTGGAGTTCAGCCCCAAACACACTTTAGCTCTCTTGGATTCAATTCAAAGAAGAGCCATTCGCCTAATTGATGACGAGAGTCTGACCGATTCTCTCGAAACACTAGAGCACATGCGTATGGTTGGTGACTTATCTCTTTTCTACAAGTACTATCATGGAAGATGCTCGCAGGAACTAATAGGATTGATCCCCCCAAGGGCAAGATTCTTGAGGCGTACTAGACAGTCGGAGACAGCAAATTCCTGTGCGGTCCAGCTTAACACAGTGAGGACTTCTGTCTACGGACACTGTTTTTTCTATAGAACTTCCAAGTTATGGAACTTGTTACCGAAAGGAATTTTCCCCAAAAATTACAACCTATCCTTGTTTAAAGGCGGTTCATCGCCATCTATCCTTGTTTCCGCATCCTACTTGCAGTGCTTTGAAAGCATAATGGGGTTACCCTTTGCGAGTGTATTTTATAATGTGGACAAGTCTTGACTGTTGTTAGTAGTATTTTGCCTGTAAACCAAAAATTGAAACATTGCTGCAACCAAAATTCCCAAGCTCATGATGCATTCTAGTGCAAATTTTAGGCAAAATAATGTTTCTTTCTTATCTGTTCAATAAAACAAAAAAATGTCTGATTTATTTTTCTACATATTTTTGTAAAAAATATTCATTTAGTCAGAATAAAATACATTAGTTAGGCCTGGATGCTCAATTCTCATATGTACCATAATTGTCAAAAAAATAAAATTTTCAATAGTTACAAAAGTGTTATCATTATCTTCTTTCTCAAGCATTATATTTTGTTGTTTTTACATCTAATTGTTGAGACAAAACCGCTTTTGATAGTGATATCTGAGATTAAAACTATGCAAATTTTAAGAGCACTTATAATCCACCACTGATAAGGACTTTTTTTTTCAATATAAGCGACGGAGAGCGATTGCATTTTTATATGATCTAAAAGACCATCGAATTCGAACGTCGTTACTAGGTAAGCTATTTCTATTGTTTAATACTTTTACGTAAAAATGACTCAAGAACTTTAACATATTCAGTTAAAATAATTAAACGATTCGCCACAGTTTTTCTTAATTTTTTGTTAGTTGTTCCAATGATTTTTTTTCTTCAATAAATTCATAATTTGCTTGTTGCTGAAAGGATGTGTCCACATAGTTGATTTATAGAAGATGTTCTTTAATTTTAACTATCAAAGGATTATAAATTTTTAGTGGTTTGAATTCAAAGTGATTTTAAAAACTAACAGAAAACTATAAAAAATAAACTTAATAATTTTTCATATTAAAAAGAAAGTATTAAACTGACACACATTAAAAATGTATTGTAATACGATAACTGCAAATGTTTTTTACATTGACTTGATAACAACAAGTCGCATTTTAACTTACAATATTCGAACAGTTTCAAGAATGGACATTTTAGATTTAAATTTTTCCTCCAGATCATCAACCATGAAGTGGACATCTGGGTTTCTGCTTCTTTGGGCATGTTTCGCAATCGTAAACTGTGATGAACAATCTCCAAATCCTCGTAGACAAACAATTTATGGTGATGTAGAAGGCATCACTTTATTGGCGAATAATGGCAGGCCCTATGACGCTTTTCTTGGCATTCCCTACGCTAAGCCACCTGTTGGGGACCTCAGATTTGCCGTAAGTTAAAAAGTAGAAGTCATTAATTTTGACTGAACATTCGACCTATATTATTTAATATATTAATAAAATTGCCTATAATTTCAAAGCAGATGTCTTTCTATTAGCTCGTTTATATCATTTTTACATGGTTTAAATACCCATAGACAGATATAAGAATTTTTGTTTGTCTGTTTGTCCGGAGTAATCTTGGAAGCGGCCAAACCGATTGTGACGAAACTTTGACTAAAATGTAGAGTATGTTCTAGTGCACACTTTCAGTTATTAACTCAGTCAAACGCAACTGTCTTAACAATTTTATTTAAAAGATACCAAAGAAATCAGCTGCTTGCAAATATCTTCCAAAAAATGATTGTTACCGCAAAAATTTAAAAATTTGATCTTACGATTCCCTATAAAAAGGGATTTATATATTTTGTACGAGCTATGTGGGGCACGGCGTTTCCTATGACATACTAGTCAAGTTAACAAAAAAAGGGTAAAGTCAAGGAGACAAAAAAATAAAGATTCGGTTTGACAACTGCTTCTAACGAATTATTACGAACCGTCGTGGGCCGGATAATGGTTAATTATTTCATGGACACGACAATCTAAAGAGATTTAAAAAGTTGAAAACACTTTTGTGCCCAAAACCTTGTTCAGTATGTTTCCCTTCGTTCCCCAATAAGGTTCAAGATCGAGAAACGAGAACCAGGCGTTTACTCAGATAAATGAAACAATGAATATTTTTATTGGTTTTATATAATGTGATGTCAATTTTTCCCGAAATGATTGTGTGTTGTGCGATGTTTTCACGATGTATTTTAGTCCAAGTAACTAGAAATTGTTTCTGATTTTTCATTTTACTTAATAGTTTGAATTTACAGCCTCCACAACCCCCCGAAAAGTGGAACTCAGTTTTGAACGCCACAAAAGAAGCGCCCCACTGCATACAGAAAAATTATTTGTTTAATAGCAAAGCCCCTATCGAAGGAAAAGAAGATTGTCTATACCTAAATGTGTATCAACCACAGGTAAGGAACGACATTTGAAATATGTTTCTGACTTAAAGTGACTCAATTTGTATATGCATTTTCCCCATCATGAAAGAAATTACACAATTTAAAGTGTATTTAAAAATTTCAGAAGAATTCCACAGATCTTCTCCCTGTTATGTTTTATATTCATTGGGGGGCCTTCTTCGCTGGAAAATCAGATAGAGATTATCTAGGACCTGACTACCTGATGGATAAAGACGTCATCGTCGTCACCTTTAATTACAGATTGGGCATTTTTGGTAATTAGCGACTTTTTGTCGTTAATTACCTATTAGTCACACGTTTTTTCATTATAGGTTTCTTCTCCACCAGAAATGATTACGCTCCGGGCAACAACGGTATGAAAGACCAAGTCGCCGCCTTGAAATGGGTCAAGAACAACATTAAAAATTTCGGAGGCGATCCCGATAGAATAACGATTTCTGGTACTAGTGCTGGAGCGGGAAGCGTTCAGTTGCATATGATCAGTCCATCTTCTAGAAGTACGTAAAATAAAGTGTCAGATAAATAAATTGATGGTTTATTACAGGATTTTAATGCACAGATCAATAGGTCTGAACAGTTGCCTAATTCAGATTTTGGATACCAAAGACCGATTTCGATCTTATTAGATCTTGTCGATCTCATCAGCCAATCTGAATACCGACAAATACTCCGGATTGGATATACCCAACTGACGAAATCTCGGTTTTCAGGTTAGTTGACGATATCGACAAGATCTAATAAGATCAAAACCGGTCTTTGATTACAAACTCTGAATCTGACAAATGTTCGAACTTGTGCATTAGAATCTCGTCTTCTGGGACCTTCCTAGAAACCAACCACTTTATTAAGCGTTTATGTTTCAACTATTGGTAGTTCGGCTACCTATGATTAAGTATACACGCTTAGAGGGCTGTATACTGAGGTCTAAGTTGCATTCTATTTGGATATATTGCAGATTTATTCCACCAAGCGATTGCTGGAAGTGGAAATGCTTTAGCCTTGTGGGCGAGGCCCCTAAGAGGAATAGTTAGCAACACACTGAATCTTGCTTTGGATGTTATCTTCAGGTGCTGGTCATTAGGATTTAGTAATCTTTTGGTAAATTGTCTAAGAAACGTCGAAGCCGAGGCGCTATTAAACGGAACCGATAAACTTAGAGTAAGTTCTCGCTTTTTCGGTTTGTTTCGATTTACTTACATCCAAGTAAAGCTACTATTGAGCATCTATTGAATAAATTGAACTGAATAATTCTCATTGGCTACAATTTTTTCAGACATTTTCAATTGAACCTCTGACGGTGTTTATCCTTGTCCCTGAGATGCTGACCGAGAAGAATCCTGAGCCGTTCCTTACCAAAGATCCAATAGAGTACATCCAAGCAGGAGAGTTTGCTAATGTTTCTCTTCTAATGTCCGTTACCAAAGACGAGGGCATACTCCGTGCTTCACGTAAGTGAAAAATAGTACCTAGCTAGCAGAACCCGTATCATTTCTTCCGAAAATTTTAGAATTATTAAGACAAAGTGACACGAGGGCAGCGCTTAACAGGAATTTCGATGTTTTAACCCCAGAGATTTTGTTATTGTTGCCATTAAGTAATGTTTTCCATCAACTGGACTTATGGTTCGACATTAAATCTTTTTATCTGAAGGGGAAAAATAAGATAAATATAACAGATCCAGCTCTAGTTCAAGGTTTCATCGATGTAAGTACTATTAATTTCCCTCTTCTTTTGATGGTTTACAATAATTTCTTAGATATACACGGATAGATCGTTCGTCTACAGCGCTTATCAGTCAGCCATGTTATTATCGGCTAAAGGATTAAAACCAATATGGTTTTATCAGTTGTCTTATAGGGGAAAATACACCTATGGAGATCTCTTTGCCTCTACGAAAGAAAACTTTGATTTCGATTGGGGTATGAAACGTATAATCACGCTTTAGAACTCCTGGAAAATTCAGAAAATTATTTTCAGGTGTTTCCCACTGCGACGACTTAATATATATCTTTAAATCACCCGCTCTAATACCCGAACTAACGAGCGCTAAAGATCTTGAGATGAGACGAGTCCTCATCGATTTTTACACTAATTTCATCATCCACGGGTAAAGTATAGTATGGCGAAATTATTAGAAGAAAATTGTTGATCAATGTTTTAATTTACAGAGAACCTTACTCGAACGACATAAAATGGGACAGATTGAGAATACCGGACAAGAACCACATGAATAATGAGCTCTTTTCGTTCTTGAATATTACCGGGAAGCATGACAGCGACGAGGAAATTGGTTTCCACGAACAAACCGGCTTTTATCGCGAAAGGATGAAGTTTTGGTCCTCTAAATCCCTATCAGAAAATTTTGAAGGATTAAATTAGATAGTTTGTTGTTGTAATAGTTGTTGTTTAAATAAAATATAAATAATACAATCTTATGTTATTGATTTCCTTATTTTGTTTAATTATTTTTAATTTGTGTGATGTATGTTACTTACAGACTCTTTAGGGGACATTTTAAGTTGATTGGAGTGACCTAAATATTTAAAACGAATCTCAAATATAAAATAAAAAAATAAACACTGCCGGAACTGATAAGTGATGACTAGAACAAAAAGGATTAACTATGAGTAATATATTTTAATATGAAAGCTAGCACTACCCATCTACAATGATGAAACTAAAAACAAAGCTGAACAACTAAAATCTGACCAACATTGTTTCGAGCCACGTTAACAGTTATCGCTCTTGTACGCTCATGACCTGTCTTCAAAATGGTGGCATCACTTTACACGCAACCATAGATAATACTTTCGTCAGTCTACATCTTTGATCCGCGTGCGAAATTTAAATGTCAGTTGTCAATGTAATCAAGGTGCATTATTTGGTGTACGTGTTACGTCAGTGATAATTTGTTTATTGTAGAATTGTTAATTTATAAGTGTTACTAGTGGATTATTATTGTCATCTAATGATTATTTAACGTCTTGGTAAGCAGCAAAAAGCATATTTCCTGCATTCGAGCTTCCTTACCTACATCAAAATTCAACTTAATATGTCAGTATCAGCCCAACCCTTTATATTTCGCACACATTTTAATCATAATAATCGAAGTTAATCAATCGCGGTAAATAGAATATTTATTTGAATTAGTTCATACGCATTTAAAATCACTGATTAATAGCAAAATAGCAACGAAGTCTTTGTATATTGTTTGTGCACGCTCTGTGACTTGTTTTGAAAGTTCTATATTTATAAATTGATAAGGTTTTTATACAGTGGCATTTTGGAAATATTCATTAGTAGGCAATTAAGAACAGTATACAGGCACAATACAATATTAATGAATTGCAATTTTTCATTTTTAAGTAGGAAGTCTATGTCCGTATTAATTCATTTCATGGCAATGACAATGAACATTCCCAAGTACCAAACATCGTCCTGTTGTCTGTGTAGTTTCTAAAAGATTTTCATTGTCTCTTTTTTAACTTCATTTAAATGCAAGAACTCCATATGCAGATGTCGTATGTAAAATTAAGACACCTAGCTTCCGAATTTTTTGACATCCATCTGTGGCACATTTGTAGTTCTGTAGAATTATTGAAAATTTAAGTTTTGGGGCAAGCGATTTCAATTTGAATAATAAATTGCGGCTATGGATGGCAGTCCCTAAATTCTGGCTATATTTCCAGAAAGACCACACTCTTGTTTTTTATTTACAATTATCAGAATTTAATTTATAGTTTTGTCTTAATTTTTTTTTGTTAAATCGATACTTCTGTCGTTGACAATCAACGCTTCTGTTCAATAAATTATTTTCCAATTTTGTAGCATCCATACATATTAGTCGAAATATCAAGAATAAAATTAAAAACGAAAAATTTCAAATTCAAATTCGAAAAAAATTCAAATCTCCGAGGAACGTTTTTTTTTTCATAAATTAAAAAATTCCTAATTTACACATTTAGTTTTTACTTTTTCTCTCCAAGTTGTCGATTTTAAACCGAAAATTGTTCTACGTACCTAACTTGTACTTTTTTTTTTTTCGAAATTTCGACCTTAATTTTGAAAGTTCGTCCTTTTTCGGGAATATTTGATTAATTGTAAGTCTTGAGGATTGCATCTTGCATCCTACTTCAGGTCGAGGTCCCCTGTTGGCGCTTAACATTCCCTTTTTGCTATTTTTCTTCAAATTAAGTCGTTTGAAAATCGGTCAAACATCGTTATATAAAACTTAATTTCTGTCACCATTTGCGATAGAAACGCTCTTCTTCAACTTGCAGAAATCCCATGTTGCCAATTTAGTTATGAATCCGGATGAATACGACTTTTTTCGAAGTTTCAAAAAGGCCCAACAACAGCCCCCGTCGAATACGGGACTAGATTTGCTAAGGAGTTTAGAGGACCGCAACTACGGTCATTTCAGGAAGTATGTCAAATCGAAAGAGCACAGGGAACTCTTCGCCGAGGAAGAGTTGCTTAGAAAGGAGGCTTTCGAGGAGCTGGTGGGTGATCAATTTCGAATGTTAAACGTCTCAATTCAGAGAGCGCACGTTTTTTCAGCAATGCGAGATGCCCGGGCTGTCCAGATCCACTTTCCTCATGGTATTCAGTCCGGATGGCACCAAGGTTGCCTCCACTCACGGCAACCATAACATTTACGTTACTGACATCAGAAGTGGGAAAAATATAAGAACATTGGTTGGCCACCCGAGAACGCCGTGGTGCATCGCCTTTCACCCCAACTCCAATCAAATCGTCGCTTCGGGATGTTTAGGGGGCCAAGTCCGGATTTGGGACCTTAGCGTGAGTATAATTAAGCATCTGATTATTTTGGTGCTCCCTGTTAAATTTTATATATAAGATAATTTGAAAGCCTCTTCAGTAATATTGGACGTTGAGCACATTCAATGATATTTCTAGGGCGGAAGTGAAGTTTGGACATCTAGCAATCAGTCAGTTATTGCTTCGATCGCGTTCCATCCAAACGATAGGATTTTGGTCATAGCTACATATAATGAGGTCCATTTTTGGGATTGGAGTATGCCAGAGCCTTTTTGCCACGCGGCCACTGGCAATATCAAAGATAAGGTAAATATGATCCTTGGCTTTGAAAATGTTACATTAATAAATCACGTGTAGGTTCGCTATGTGGCATTTGATAAGTTAGGTCACAAACTAATAACAGGAATAGCCAATAGCCCTCAAACTAGGTGGGAGCGCGTAAGGTCTTCAGTGCCTGTGCCCAGACCAGCGGACCGAACCTCTGCCGGTTCCTACAGGAGGAGGATAACACCACGAATATTTACGTTTGAATCTCCCAGAAGAGTAAGTCATATGAAACGTTTAAAAACAGGATTTTTCAAGATTTGTTTTTCAGCAAAATGAGCAGGATACCAACAGGGAAACTTTCTCTACAGTTCCTCAAAGAGAAAGAAGGATCGCTATGTATTATGGGAATCTTGTAAGGGAATATGAGCAGCTTGTACAAAGGTATCTGCAGCTGTATAGGCCACCAACAATGGTGAGTAATATAAGAAATAGAGTTTGTGTTTACCGGGATACTCAGGATACTCGACGAAATGATGGCTTCTTGATAATGCTTTATTTTTAGATTGATCGAGGTACAGACCCGATGGAACCGAATCAAATCATCAATACCAGCGGTACACAAACGCCCAACCCCGAGGAACCTACACCAGGGACGAGCGGCGTCAGCGGGAATACCAACGAACCTGGCCCTTCCACCTCCTATTCCACAGCAGTTTCACCCAAGCTTATATTCGCCATGATCAAGCAAAAAAAGCCAATGACACTAATTAGGGGAACGCAGACGTCCGAATCCAGAAAGCATAAATCCACCGAATCGAACGGCGAGAATCAACAGGAAAAAAAGGCGAAAATCCAAGAGGATGCTGGCGAAGGTACAAGCAAGCAGGAGATGGGCACACAAACACAACCTAACAGGAAAACTTTGGTGATTTCCCCCAAGAAGTCAGCGGAAGAATCAGTGAAGAATAATCCAGTTAGCAAACCTTGTTCAGGGAAGATTCTTTGCAAGTCAAAACGGCGTAAAGCTTTAGATGAATCTGTGTCTTCAGTTGGGGTGAATGAAAGTGCAGAGGGAAAGTTCAGGAGAACTGAGGAAGCAATCTTTGGATCCTCCTTAAATTTATCCTCTTCGATAAGCGGCAGCGGTGAAGCTGAAGCGCCTACACCGTCTTGTTCCTATGATTCCCCAATGCCGGGAACGTCGCGGCAATCACGGAATATCTCCGATTTGGAGAAATATAGAAAGCTTAAAGAAAAGACTGAGCTCTTGAGGGCGCAAATTGACGCCCATGGACGAAATATAACTCCAGATGCTTCATCCGACATTAACAGGTTGTTGGCGAGTCTGCGGCAATTCATCGAATCTATGATGCCGGATTTGGTAGGGAATTCCTCGAATAGTCTCGCGGAAAGTAATTTACCATCGACAAGTTCCGCAACAGATTCTCGACTAAATAGGAATTTGGCCGAAATCCAAAAAGAGCTGGATTATTTTAAGAAAGTTTGTGAGCTGCGGTTGAGGCGGGAGCGCCGGTGGCACAACAGGTACGAAAATGGACGCGACGAACCGTCGCTTGGCGAAGAAAGGGAAATTAGTCTTGCGGGGATACTAGGGAGCGAACAAGTTGGCGATGGTGATTCGCCGAGCGCCACGGAATTTTTGACGGAAACTAATTTGCGCAACGAAGGGCTCGTTAGCAATATTAGGGATCTCAGAGTGCGTCTGGAGAGGTGCGATAACGCGCTTTCGAGCATTCAGAGGGCGACTCAAAGAAGCGGTCTCGTGGGCAACGTCACCGGTGAACATTTTAGGTCGAATTCGGAGGCTTCAGCACGAGGGCGTTCGACGGCTAGTAATTTCCACAATAAGAGGTAAAGTATCCCCTAACGTCATTGTGTTAATTTGTTTTGTTTACATTTTTTGATAGGAGGTGGAAGCGTTTAACTTTTGTTGATACTTCTTCGGAAACCACCAGTTCTGACGATGAGACATTGATGGATGGAAACAACTTCTCTAATGCGTCAACTTCTTTGACAAGGGAAGGTGTTTCAAATATGCCGAGGACTAGTATTACGACTGGCGCTTCATCAACAGGTGAATTCTTGGGTTAATTTTAATGTTCATTTATTTAAATTATCATTTAAGAAACAATTTTTTAGTAGTGGATATTTTTTCTAGGAAATTCGCAAGGAACGTTGCGTAACTTCAACACTGAACTGGAGGAGCTGCTAACGAACTTATTGGAGGAGATCGAGAGGCGCGAACAGACTGAATCTCAATCGTCTGTACATTCTCAAGACGCCGCTGGCCCTAGTCGCAATTACTACTCTCAGCAGAATAACAGATTAAATTGGGAAGAAGACAGTTGGACCCAAAACTTATCGGCGCCTTCACCTTCGTCTCCATTGCAAAATTCTGCTTTGCAGGGGCGCACTTCTCAAGCGGGTGATGTCAGAGGCCAGGTTCATAACAGGAGAGCATGGTACCGTCAAAACAGAGGTAGTTTAAGCAACAGGGCGAGACAGAACGAGGCGGTTAGAAATCAGAGTGCCATGTGGCGCCCACTCAGGTTAGGTAGTCCGACGAGAACGCCAATACGTCTCAGGTTGCCCCCTTTGGTACGGAGAAATGGTGTTTTTTTGAGGAGGTGGCGATCAGGTAACTAGTTATTTGTAGTAATCATTTTACAATTTAACAATTGAAATACAAATTCATGCACGGGAGCTTCTGGTGTTCTGGTGTATTAAACACAAATCACAATGTTTATCTGAATTGTAGTAATATTTCCAGATGCCACTCCCTATGGCAATACTTCAAGTAGCCCGACAAGAGATCTGCCTCTAAATTCGGATCCTTTGCGTTCTGACACACCTCCAGCAAACTCTGCCCCTGACGAAGTTATTAATTATTCCGAGGAGGGCATCGAAGATTCCGAACGCGTTAATTGGGAACGTCTTGTCAGTCCTACTGGCGACAACTCTGAGCGTCTTCCCAACGATCTCTTTCCAAATTTAAACGCCTCGCCACCCTCTTCGACCCCAAACGAATCGGCCGATTATTCCGAACGTCGCAATCCATTGGATGAACTCGGCGAGCAACCTTTTTTATTCCATCCGTTTAATCCTCCCCCTGAGATTCCCGCGATTAATCCGGAGAATATAGGCATCGGTAACATGTACAGCAACATTATTCAAGATTTAGAATCGAGCCTCATCGATGTGAGGAAGCATCAGATCGAGCTATCGCCCTGGCGAGACCTCTGATATGCTTAGTAATTTCTCTGAGAGATTGGAAAACATTATGAATCAATCGGAAACGATTTTGCGAAATCTGAGAAGCTCTATGGACATGCTACCGGCTCCCAATGATGCCGAAAGTCGGGCTTCACCTCCAGGAGAACCGACTTTAAGCTTCAACGACCCAAATTTCTACGTGAGAGAGGCGGGCGTCTCTTCAACGGACAACGCCTTCGACGACACACCCAATTCGGTAGCGACGGATCACACATATCCGCGAACGGCTGATAGTACGGTCGGAAGCTCCGCTGGTGACAATATGACTCCACTCATGACTTCTCTCCATATGACGATTTCGTACATTCAGAGACAAGCAAGGTAAAAAAGTTCTGATTTCTATCAACTGAAATCTAATGCTGGGCAAAATTGATGATTAAAAACTACAATGTGTTGTAACTTTTTGTTTGTCGAGTTTTATTAATGTAATGATGGATTTATCTTTATATATAGAAATGGAAACTGATTGATAAATGTCAAGTTAGAATTCAATTTTCTTCCCAAAATCTAAATAAAGAACAAAACTTTGCAATCGAAGTTGCCACTCTAACAAAATCCTTTTTTTTTTAAGACTGAATTCGAAGTTTCTACTGAGACCTCGATTTTAAAAAAGTAGAAATTTTAAAATTGAAATGGAGATTTGGAGATTTTTTTTAGTAGAAATGCTAATTGGGTGAGATTTCGAGGGAGAATTTAATATTCTGAGCAAGCACTTGAATTTTTATGAGAAACATAGAAATTTTGAATTTGAAATCAAAACTTCTCACTTTTCTTTCATGAAATGTTTAATTTAAAGTCGAACTTTAAGCTGTAAGGTTTGCAGTTTGGAAAAAAAATATAAATGTCAAGTTTAGATTGGAAATTTTTAATTCTATTTTAAATATTTCAATTTTAAATTAATATTTTTGCCTTTATTAGAAACTTGACAGCTCTGCTTTAAATGGATTTCTGAAAATTTTACAAACTATAATTTTGTGTATACTGTTTGTAACTTTGGACAGCTGATTGTAAGTATATTGTTTAATTTATAAATGGGAAAATGTGTTGCATTGTATCTATCAATGAGTCTCTGTCGTGTTATCTTATGACAATATTCTTACTCAGGATTATTTTTTTTCTCAAAATGGATATTTTTTTTGGCTGAGCAGCTAGCAGGGATAAAACAATGTTTAATAGAAGCCCTGTTATCGAGTTCATATCTAAAACAAAAATCGATTTCTTAATTTAACAAACCTTGAAATTGCGTAAACTTGTTTATTTGGATAGTTGATTACACAGATTTTTTTTAATAGTACTTTAGACCATTGTTTTATTACTTTTGTATATGTAATATTAAAGAAGGTATCTTCAGCTAATTATTGATGGATCAATGCATAACCTACATCACTGAATATAGAAACTCAAGCTTGAATAGTAAATTCTATTAATGAATGCATCCAGTAAATAGGCACGATCTAAGATGGAAAGTGTTTAACTTTTTTTAGAAAATCAAATCTCGAGGAGGTAAAATCGTATTACATTTTTTAGAAAAACAATTATCTAATTTCACGCGGACGAAATCGCGGCTAACATGTAGTAGGAGAATATTAAAGGCAATACTAGTTTCATCATCTACACCTTGTATGTTTTAGATTGCTACGTCAGCAGGTAGAAAGCATAGAACGCATCGATCGCGCTATGGTCGAGGTGGCTCAAGTTCAACTCATCCGTCAGATGATTCATCGAGCTGAAACGCCATGTTCACACGTTGGCCGGCGAAAGTAGGAGCACCGGCATGCTCGAGCGTGCGCCAAATGATGGCCGGTACGAGAATAAGCGATTCCAGTCCCTACGATTCTCCAGCCGAAGACTCGAATGGTTCCACCGGTCAGCAACGTCCGGCGCCCGCGTTAAATTTAGGTGTCGCGACCTCATCCGCCGGCAGCGCTTCCACCGAATCCACCGGGACGGCTCCCTCGTCATCTTCTTCGTCCTCTCGACCCCGTTGCTCTAACAGGAAGACTTACCCGCCATCGCGCTTGTCACGGCTCCAACGTCAGAACAGAAAAACCACTGTGATACATTATTTACCCAGGAGATGCATACTGCGACCAGATCGGAGTAAGTTTTATAATTTTTTAAGCGCGACTTAAAATTTCGTCACAGATTTCAGAGTTGGTGCTGTGCCCAGGCCGATCCCCCAGCCCACAAGTAGCAGTTCTTTGGACAGTTTGGACCCACACGCGTTGACGCAGTACGCTGTGATAAATTCTTCTACTTTGAGCTCAATGTTCCGTCGTTTGGAACTGCTCCTTAATGATCAAATCCGTAGAGTGATAGGCCGGTCTGCCGCTAGACAACCACCTCGAACGCGTCATACCGCCGTTACGGATTTAGGAGAGCATATTATCGCTTTGCGCCTGCATGGGTGTATCCTGCGATTCAATAGGGTCAACGGCAGGAGGCAGTTCGACTTGGGGATGTTTAGGAGCTACCGGGCGGACGCCACGGCGGTTTCACGGGATGGTGTCGAGAGATATCACGCTAGACACACCCTAAGCTTAATCATTGACGGTATGAGCAGGCACTTGGAAGATATGGGCGGCGGAAGCGGTAGTATGGCGCCCCCTGTTCGGGCCCAAATGCAGGGGGTGCTTAACATGGCGTTGCTGTTATCCGAATTACTGCTTCTACAAATTGTGGTCTCGATACCACCACCTACTGGTAATTATGTAATGTAATTTAAAGGGTTACCAAACTTGTACGTAGTCCTAATTTTCAAAATATTTGTAAAATGAATCAAGGACGACTTGCCGGTCTCCATGCAAACGTTGACTACATAAATATAACTTACAGATATCTACGCCTTTGTCTTCCAAAAGAAAAGAAAGGATTCTGGAGTCACCTTCTTGAAAATTCCGGCTTTTTGAAAGAATTCGATTTTTTTGTTGAAAATTTCAACATTGTAAAACATCCTGATCAACTTTTCTCGTTCGACTCCCAAAATGATGATTATTTCTCAAAATTTTGAAAATTTCGACTTTTTTCTAAATTTAACTTTGTTAACCCCCTGACTATTAACAAATCAAGGACAACACAGCAGATTAAAACAATATAAATTATAGGCATAAATTTGGACCATGAGAGGGAATCTTTAACAAATAGAATCGACCAAATGTGCTCCATGATGTTGCTTAATCGCTGTAGCGGCTATTCCCAACAGCTTACGCACAATTTGCGAATGATGCGTTTGACTATGCGCCATGCGTTTCGCACAATCGGTCAGACTAATTCTCAACAGAACAGCACGCCGGTTTCCGCCTCATTAACTTCCACTACCAACAGTAATAACGTCAACAGCAGGTCGTCTCCGTCGTCGATTAGACCAGAATTTTTAGGTTTTATCAGCAGGTCTTTGCGGGTACTCAACAGATCGTTACGATCGAGAGACGGCGCCACCACCGCCGACGATGATTATGGAGACGATAGTTCGACACCAGGAGCATCCCGTTTATCCAACGGTTGGGACACTATTAATTCCAATCCGTAAGTAACAAAAAATGAAACTGACACTAGTTTGATATTCAATGTTTTAATACAGTTCACGTAACCGTCAAAGTTCCAACGAAAACGGTTCTCATAATTCACTTCCTGGCAGCAATTTAACCAGTGACAACTTCTCAATACAAAATCGTATCGGTACGCTTCAAAGGACGAGCAATAATAATGAAAACGCCGATATCCAGGAATCTCCTAACACGTCAGCTACGACGTCTTCACCCTTTCGTCACCTTTCCCCGATTGCGACTATATCTATGCCCCTTCGTCGTTCGAACGATTTCAGCTGGGTCACCACCGACAACACCGCCACCTCCGATGTATCGCCTGAGTGATTTCATCAATCCCCCGCCGACCTCCCAACCTGAAAATTCGACATCTTCTAGGACGAATCCCAGTCAGTGGAGCGTACCCTCCGTTCTTCTTAACGATGTGATGTTGCCCGATGTGCCCAACACAGGATCACCCCGAGTGTTACCGTATAGGTTGCGTTTCGCCGAACGTGTTTCGGAATTGCGCTCGAATCCCACCATAGGCAGCTTATTTCGACCCAGGTTTTTGCATCCGCTGTATTCGAGCGTGAACCCTTTCGACGCCGATCTGGATGATCCGCAAGCGGGAGCAGATACACGATAGTGATTTGGTAACAACAGGTGACGCCCAATCACAGGATTCAAGTGTGGGATATATCGGGATCCAATGTTCCTACAATTAGTAATCGTGAGTTATTTCTTTCGTTTACTGCTTGTAAATACGTTTGTTAATTTTCCTTTTGCAGCTTTAAAAAACGTCGTAGTCAGAGAATGTAAGATACACAATGATGCCAGTGTTGATGTATCAGCCGATGGAACTATTTTAGTCACTTTACTTCCATCAGGCGGCTTACCTCAATGTTACTAATAGATTAGGTAAATTTATTGATATATTATAATTTACGAATTTCAGGGGAAAATGCCTACATTTTTTTATCCATACTTTTCGATTATCCACTGAAAGCTCTTGATATGCCATTTTTCACTCTTAAAAATAATTTTCTAGGTGTTTATAGTTTGAAATGGGAAACCTTTAGGCCAGTGTTTGTATACCACGAGTTTCGAGCAGAACGCCGTCTCAGTGTCCTTGTCGCCCCTCAGTCGTCACCTCGTGGTCGGTCTAGCCTCCAGAAGAGTATCAATAGTACCCAGTGAACGTTGGACTATGGCGAGGATATTCAAGATTGAACAGAAGGAGGTACCAGGCGATCGCCTGCCTGTTGTCAGGGAATTGGAACAGAGTAGAGACGGTCGAGTCACCAACCACAAGAGTTTGAATTGCATAAGATGGTTGCCGACATCGGGTCAAGGACTTATATATGCCACGAACACCGGCCAGCTTGTTATATTAACTTAGGTGCTTGAGTTGATTCTTTGGTTAGTGTTAGCATGTAAGTCTAATAGTGTCTCAGGGGATAATTTGTTACATACTGAGACAAGATGTTGATATTATTCTGTTCATCATAGTTCTTTTTTTATGGGTATATTTGTGCCGATTTACAGGATTTTTGATTGGAATTTATTGACTGGCTCAATGTTATGGCCCATAAGATATGGGATATAAAACGTTGGGGCACTAGGTTTTGAGTTTAATTGTTCCAATATTATCTAAAGCTATTAATTGTATTAATTTTATTTCTGAGCGTAATAAATTTTAGCATCACACTCGATGGAGTGATTTAAGTTTTAATGTGATAATTCCAACCATCTTGGAATAAATACAAATCTATTTTGGAGAAATTATTTTTATTTCTGAAAAAGGCTGTAAAATATAATAAAATATGTATGTACGAAAGATATCTAACTTAAAGATTTATAATGAAATTAGTAGGCATTCTTTTTAGTTTTAATTGCTGTAAACTGACTTACAGGAAATAATTTTTGATTAATTGCATTTAGTTAATGTATTTTAATAATAAAGTATGTACCAAAATTAATATATTCTCTAATTGAAAATAAGCTGTGTGAAATAGTTCTCCCACTTTATTATTGTAAACATTTATGTGATATTTTTCATGATTGAACTTCTTATCTTAACAATGTGTATCCCACACTGTTGTAAATGTATTTGTACATTATTCCCATAATAAATGCCTTTAAATCTTATCTCCTTTTATTGAAAATATTGTACATTCTCCCTTAAATATGAAGTCTACAACTTCTATGAAATCCATTATTTGTAAAAACCTTGGGAACAGTTTTAAAAATTTCCCATACCTATGTGAATGTTTCAATGGCTAGAATCTAGTATGAAAATACCGCTCTGCACACAATTACTTCCGCAAAAATGATCAATTATAAAGGGTGATTGGCAACAAATCTATTAGTTTTTTTTAGCGAATAAGTATTAACACATTTCAAATTTTCTACATTTTTTTTGTTTCCTTAATTGGTCTAACGAAAAGTAAAACGCAAATTCAAAAAATAAGTGAACACAAACAACTCGAACTAAAATGTTGATTCTAAAAAATAAGGATACGACGCACTGATTTATTTAATTTTGAAGCTAGTTAACCTTGGTTAGCAGTTAGATTGTTGTTTATAAAATTTGTCAACGATAGAGGTGCAGCATACTTGCAGTCTCTTTTCCGAACTATTTTAGACCTTGTCGGGTGTATGAAAAAAGTGATGATTCGTCGGTAAACTACACATGGTTTAAAAAAAATTCATCCCATCACCCAGGATCACAAAAAACAAAACTTCGGGAAATAACTCTCGAGTATTACCCACTTTTAACACTTGCACTCACTGCAGCGAATTTAATTCATTATTTGCAACGTTGATATGAACGTTTGTACCAATCTCACGATTACACTTTTTTTCGCGTAACTTTCTTCTGCAATTCATTATTACCCGATTTTCATACTAAAAAAACGAATCACCAAATTGCTTTTTCGCAACCATCGGTGTCGCCAGGATTATCTTCTTCTTTATATAATATCTTCTATTTATATTCATATATTAAGGCACTATTCTGTGTGTAACATTTTCCAATAGAAATTTCGATAACGAGTCACGTGATGGAGAAAATAGGTAAGGCTATCTTCTAGGAAAGGGCGCCGGCGTCCTATTCGAACGGCAGCCTCCGGAGTACGTATCCGTTTGAATAACATTTCTTAATAGTGTTCTATGTTCTTAAAATCCTAACCTAAATATTAAGTATTTTGATTTGTTTTCGGCTGTCTTAAGCAAGAAGTCTATAATATATATAATATTATAGTCTTCTTGGTCTTAAGAATAATTCTTTTATGTCAATTTCTGCCGAAAATTATTCAATTGTTAATAGTTGTAATAAAAATAATGTAATAAACATTTAACCCGATTGTTTTTGCCAAAAACCCTATGAAATATAGGCAACATATTAATCATCAACATTTTTACGTGTGAAGGCAGCTTTAGATTTGGTAATCTTTTTAGTAACTTATTTAAACGTTGATTTAATACTTCACGATCTACTCTCATGCGCATTTATCTGAAATATATTATGAGTATTTATGAAAAAAATTAGTGCTCCGAGAATTGCTTGTGAATTGGTGGCTACAAATATCGTTTCTAATT
Organism: Dastarcus helophoroides; assembly: GCA_028583605.1. Lineage (NCBI taxonomy): Eukaryota > Metazoa > Arthropoda > Insecta > Coleoptera > Bothrideridae > Dastarcus > Dastarcus helophoroides. The sequence continues at coordinate 10,957,475 of CM053336.1, read as the reverse complement.
TTTAATAATTATATTCCAAAAGTATACATTGCCTCGTTTGATTAACGTAGTGTTTAAACTAGACAACGTCGCGATAGAATAAAATACAAAGGAATTTCTATGATCAAACAATGTCATCGTCAAAATCATTTTTTGTAAAACTGTTATTAAAAGTGACATTTTTAGTTCATTGATAAGTGAACTAAAAATTGACTTTCATAATGACACGTGACAAAAACACTTTTAACACTAGTGCGAAAGTTTTTTCGCACTAGTGTTAAAAGTAAATATAGCAGTGTTTCCCAAACTTTTTTGCCCTAACTCGGTTGTTTTTAATATTTTCCCTTCGCCACCCACTAAAAGATGTTTTAATTATATCTTAATGCTGGAAAGAACTAATCATTTGTGAGTATGAAGACAATTCTGCAGCCTGGTATTTTATTTTTGTGGTCCGCTGCCGGGTTGTGACCCACTGTTTAGGAAACACTAATATATAGCAATATGCAATATAAAATAGAAAGCTGTACTGCTAAAATTAGAAAGATATTTTTTTTGGTTGAACGGACTGGTCCAACAATATTGTGTTTCCAAATATTAAAACATTCAAAATAGTTATAAATTATTTATTTATAATATTAATATTACTATTACAATCTGAACGGTTACTTATTTTAGTTTTCCTGAGAAGTAATTGCAGAGGTATTTATGCAAAGTAATCCGTGCAAAAACCAGGACGGATGTTGCTTTTAGTCTTCATAATATAAAACAAAGATTTTTCAATATCATCCAGTGTTAATTTACAAAATTCTTGAGAGCGATAGACTCCAAATAATCCAAAAACTGACGCAACTTTTTACTGCATATTTGGTGTCTGGAGCTTCATTCAAAAAAATCTTGTACGCTGGTTTTAATACTTGCTTATATCCTACTTTGATTTAAAAACCAGCTTTTATCATAGAGAGATTCCATAACTTAGAATTTCCTTCGGCGTAAACCAAAAATATATTTTTAGTGAAGTTATCCACTAGATTCTTTATTTCATACCATCATATTTTTGTCCCCATTTCTGGAGCAATAAATCTCAGTTGATGTATTTGCTGTTTCTTCAACATCAGATGGAATGATAAAATTGCTTAATTTCCAATCTTTTCTTCAAAATTCATGTTTATTAGCCATAAAATCTACAATATTTTAGGACTGGTTCAATTGTGGTTATTAATTAACATTAAACAACTTACAATTGTTTTACTTAGTTACACTCTATCCAATACCTGACTTGATTGTCAGATGTAAATGTCAAATATGTAATTCAACACGCAAACAATAAATCTAAAATTCAACCCTAGGGACAGCATTTTCTCTTTTAATTTAACAGTTTTACAAAAAATATTGTATGATACACTTGTTAAAAGTGATTTTATTTTGTTCGTGGGGTTGCTCCACTCGCTATGCTCGTTCCGCAATACTCCCCACTCACAAAATAAAATGTCACTTTTAACACTTGTATCATAAATAACTATTGTCACCATAAAGATACATTTTATTAGAAAAGTAAAAGAGTTACTTAAAAACATTCGAGAACAAGCTACAATAGATTGAATTGGCAAATTAATTACCAAGGAATACTGAAAAGTTTGTCGCACAACCTTAAAACAGAAGTAAACAATGTAGATTCATTTAACTACATCATTATCTTACTATAAGCTACCAATACGCCAAAGTTCATTAAATTCTGAACGGTAATTCTAAAACCGACAGTACTACCTTAAAAGATTTGGAACCCCTGTTTTAAGTGATATTGTTCAATATTTAGATTTCGCGGGATTTTAGGAACGGAAACGTTATATTACTGTCATCAGATTTTATGATCAAATCAAAAATTCTATGGCCAAAGCGGAAGTTTGTAAATCACCATTTTGTTGCTCCATGTTTAATCAGTATCAGTTCTGTGGTGTTAAAATATTGTGAAAACAATAAGACAACACGCTTTCGCGGCTTTTCTAGTGGAGTGCTAAGTAATTTAACAAGCCCCAAAATTGCGTATAAAATGGGAGCTCCAGTGCGAGGTCGCGGAGGACGTGGAGGACGCGGCGGCATGCCTAGGCGTCTAGGCGGACCGGCTCGGGGCGGCTTCAACGGCAACCCACCACCTCACTTTGCGAATCCTCCCATGCCAATGATGCGACCGTTCCCGCCAAGAGGTCCGCCGATGCCTGTGCGAGTTATGCCTCCAGCTATGGCCCGAAGAGGAGGACCACCAGGTAGACCAGGCCTTAGAGGACCTATGCCCCCGCCACCACACATGGTACCGCCGCCACCACCGCGCGGAATGCGCCCGCCACCACCGGGAGTTCGTCCACCGCCCCCGCCTCACATGATGGGACGACCCCCGATGCCGCCAGTACCGTTTAGAGGTGGCCCGCCAAGAGGGAGAGGCGGTTTTAAAGGTGTGCAAGGGGGTAGGGTTATGAAGGGTAAAATGCGACGACCCGCGCCTAATGATAAGTTGAAGAAAAAACTCGATTTAACAACTCAGTGGGTTACTGATGCTATAAGAGGGGAGTTTAAAAAGAAGGATGAACTTCTGGCTGCTGCTAAAGCATCGTCGAAACCGGAAGATTGGACGAAATACAGGGAACAAAGGGAGAAGTGCAACAAGATTTACTACGAAGCGAGGATGGAGTTCATTGGGCAGCAGGAGGTGCGTATTCCTCAGCTTATGCCCGAAACTAAATATCCGCGCATTACCGCACCCATTGATTACACGGCAGATGTCCAATTATAGGTATTTTTCATATAAACAATCATTCCTGTGCTTAGTGGGGGCCTCCCTATGAATTTCCTTGATAAATATCAACATTTCCCATCGAGTTAGCCCTTAGTTTATGGACAAATTATGTATCTATTAAAATACATTAGATTTATGGCTTGCAATAAAATTATACCTAATGTGGTTGAAGCGACTCTTGAACTAATGCCTAAAAAATGCTAATTTTAAAATTGGACTTATGCATTTATTTCTTGTTTCAAATTTACCCTTGGAGTGACTGCAGTAGATCAATGTTTTGTCATTTGAGAACAGTTTTATTTTTAGCATTTTATAAGTATAACGGGTAATGTTAAAGTTAGGCAGAACGTTTTCCACTTAAAATACTGAAAGGTATAATTTCATAAATTGCCAAAGAAGTGCAGTAATACTAGTCAGAATTAGAACAGTTCAATCATTACATTACGAATTCTTGAATTTTTACAAAATATCTGATTTGAAATTTTTCAAAATTAGAATAATTCAATGATTTAACTGTTAACAGATTCAAAAATGCAATGTAACATCTCCTCAGTATTGTATTTAATTCTGTATTTTTAATTTATGTCTGCTATTGTGTATCAGTCCAATTTATTTCAATGTCATAAGTCAAAATGTTGATATTTGTCCCCCAATGGATATTTAGTTATCCCTTCTAGCTCTTTTTTTATTTGTTTTTATTAAAGTACCTTTTTTGGCACACAATCAAAACCTTAAATATTAATCTGAAATCACAACATAAAATTTTACTTTCAGTAAATATCTAAATTTATTGGATCTTTCCAGGACAAAGACTATGTTACCAAGGCAGAGTCAAGCAAAAATTTAGAAAGTCAAAATACTTTAGTGCCTGATGGGCTTAAAAATGGTTCAGAAAATAATCCAACTCATGAAACTACCCAAATTGAAGTAACTACTACTTGAAATTTAACTAGTTCGATTTATTTTCTCATTTTTCTTTTTATTATTTAGAAGCAGTCCTGTGGATAGGTTTTGATACATTAAACATATACTTGTCTCATGTTTGATTAGCTGTTATACATTGTAAGGCAGTTGTGAAAATTAACTCAGTTGATAATTATTTTTGGAAACTCGCTTTAGAGAAAGTGAAATTGTAGCTGAATTTGGCTTCTTTTAATAACTTAATATTTAACTTATGTGTATTGTGGATTGATAGTTCCCTCCTTTTTTTTATAAATACATTATACAAATAGTACCTTAATAATGTACTTCAAGTACAAGAATATTTGTAATGAATAGTATTAACATGTTTAATAAACTAGTTTGAGAAAAGTACAAATTGACATTTCATTGATTTTTATTGTTTGCCAAAAAGGCTATAACATTGTATATACATGGTGCAAGTAGTTAATTTTCCCTGAATTTTATACAAAACGAGAATTTATAGAAGGTGAGTAGTTAACAGCTTATTGAAATGTAAATTTTCTCAAAAATCCAAAGGGGGCCAAATTGAGAACCAGTAGAAGTTGAAACATTATAATTCTAATATTTTGCTTTACAGCTCAAATTTTACAATAGGCTTAGATTCTCAGGTGTTTTTTTAAGGACAAGAGAGACGCAAACGATATTTACCAATCCACTAATACTATTTCTTAACAAATATGCATTATGTAAATTTAAACTAATAGTAAATTATGAAACGAAACATTTTTAAGCCAAAACGTTGAACAAAAAAATAAATTTTAAACTTAAACTAAAAAGTTGGAGAAAGAATATTATTAATAAAGTTTCGAAAAATTGATGGCCAAAAATTTCAAGTTTAAACCGAAGAGGTCAAAAAAATTCAAAATTGTACATAAAACTTTGGAATTTTGAGAAAAAGTAAACAAAACCCAGAATTTGTTTAAAAAAAATAAAATTCCTCATCTAACATTTGATATAAAAAGTCATAATTTCAACCTTGCACTGGGAGAAAAAGCGGACATTTCGAAAGAAAATTTAAAATAAAAATTCTCAATTCGCTCTTTATCTTTAGTTTGATGTGGCCTGGGAGTCTATGCTGAAACATCGATGATTTTGTGAACGATGTTGCTCCCTAATTACCACTCTAGCACCTAAATTATGACAAATATATCCAAATATTGCGAAAAATTTATATACCCATTGGCAAAGTGTTTACTTTTAAATTGAAAAATTCAGGGAAAAATTAACGAACCGCAGCTGGGGTACATAAGAACTCCCAAACTATTGACAAACTTCTGCGGTTTGTGTGGAATTTGATTAAATGCTGAAACACAAAATTTATTTCCCACTGCGTGGTGAATTTTGTGATAATGTGCAACACGTTTACGGAATGGGCAACTACCAAATTGTGGACTATCTTATGTATAACGAGCTGTAAGATACGCCACACGGATGGCCCCTAAAATATTGGAAATTAAAACTTCTCTTTTTCAACTCTAAAGGGCAAGAAACTATATGTTTTCTTGCGCCGCCTGGATATCAAAAGCCGTAAGTTTTAAAATTTTCGTTTTCAATTTAATAAAATTTTCATAATTTTCGATTTTTTAAAAGTTAGAGGAGACAGTCTAGAAATGAGTTTGGAGGCAGTACCACCACATTTGTACTTCGTTTCTTACAGCACAATAGATATGTGATAAGTAGGGGCTCCTCTTGGAACAAGTTGCAATGTGGCTTTGTTTACTCCAGCGAGATAGTTTATGGTTCAATTAGAGCTCTTGTTCAAATTTTGGTATCAACCATTTGAGTACATCGTGGCGTGTGCCCCACTATCAGCTATCACATATTTATTGTGCTATAATTCACTCATCTCAATATGTGTGGGTTCACCAGATTCATTTCCTTGACCTACAAACTAATATCCGATTCTGTGAGAATTTTGACGAGTGTTCACCCCAGAGATATAGTTAGACCAATTCGCTTTACCAAAAGACAGGTTCACACGACATCATGAAATAAATCAACGTTACTAATTAAGCGATCAACAAAACTTGTTATGATGTATGTGATAACGGGACTTTCAAATTTAACCAATAAAAATAATTTATTCAAATTACCGCTTTGTTTATGGGAGTGGCCTAACTAGATCTCTTGGATGCACGAAGTATAGCATTAGGTTTGACCCACTCATTTATTGTATTTACGTTTAGGGGGGACAACAAACGTCTTTTACTGACACCGAGGAGTATTTAACAGATGACGATTTAACCGAAGAATCGGAAACAGAATACTCAGAAGAACTGTATTGGAACGAATCCCAGGACCAGCAATATTCCTGCGACACTTGCGAGAGAGAATTCGATTCGCAGGCTAAATACGAGCAACACATGGGGGAACACCGAGTTTGTGGCCTGGAAGGTTGCAATTTCACGGCGCATGAAAAAATCATAGAGAAACACATTCGCATGCAACACTCGACGGGTCTCTACGACAAGATTAGAAACGTGGAGACGCCGGAAGACATAGCGCGCTGGCGAGAAGAGAGGCGGTTGAAGTTCCCCTCCAAGGAAAACGTCGCCAAACGCTACGAAAAACAAGAGGAGCTGCTGAAACGGGGCGAGAGGATAGGAGAGAGGAAGAATAGATTTGGAAAGGATAAAACTAGATGTAAGTATTTGCGGTATTCCGAAGACCAATTTAAGTTTAACATTGGCGGCTAGTTACTGTTTGGAGTGGAGGGACTCCTGAGATACGCCACCAGTGCCCGCTCGAGCAGATTAGGTGTCTTAGATCAAATACTAAAGCACCATCAATTTTTTCAAAAAATATTTTACTTTATGATCAAGTTTAAACTCCATAATAATAATATTTGTTCTTGCTTGCTAAAACGCTATTTATTTTTAAACATATGAAAGAAAAAATGATTTCCAATTTTTGGTAGGGCAGGAAGGAAAGTGGGAAACCAGCCGCCACTGAGGTTACATTGTTAAAATTACAAATTAGTTAGACTGCTCATTTATTTGACCTAATTTTTCAGTGGTATTGAACAAGCGACAAATCAGATTGGATAGGGTCGAAAAGCAAAAGAAACGGATCGAGAAATTAGTTCGAAAGTACGAGCCGAAATCGTTGATTAACGAAAAATGCGACTGGAACGGCAACATGTTTCCTTTTAAAGGCACCAGTGAAATATACGCCGAAACTCTCGGTAATGACAGCGAGGAATACGAAGATGATGAGTGGGAAATGAGGCCCACAGAAGTGACTAACATTATTAAAGTTAATAATTCGCTAGGGGCCCTTATGGGCGCCTACGGTTCAGATCTCAGTGATTACGAAGATGACGCAGCAAATAAAGAAACAGAAATAGTTCAACCGTCAGTGTCGAAATTAGAGGAAACTCTATCAGCAGTAGCAAAAATAGACTCGAATGCAAAAGAAATCTCGAAAGCCGGGGAAATGCCGTCGCAGGCAGCGGAAATACCGTCGGAGGTAACACAAATGCCGTCGGAGATGGCGGAAATTCTATTAAAACCAGTTGAAATCAACGAGACAGTCGCCGGTCGACTTCAAGCTGTTAATAATGAAGAAAATGAGGAACCAACCGAAGTTGCAGTTGATCGAGTCCCTGTTTCTTTTCCCAAAGATGCTGAGCCATCAGTTCAAAGAGCTGTAAGGAATGACAGAAAGCGGGGAAAACAGGGGCGAATGAGGAAAGGAAAAAAGCAGAAAATTGAGAAGTCTGATGCCCAACCTGCTGTGCGCCATGATGATGTTTTTCCTTATCAGACATTTAGGAAACGGAAAATAACACTATTGGAGAAGTTATTAGATAAGGAAATTCGCCATGAAAGGAATGTTTTGTTGCAGTGTGTTCGTTATGTTGTTTCACAACAATTTTTTAATTCACATCCCAAATAAATTTGATTATAAAGTTCTTATTAAAGTACCTGAGCTCGAAATACTTAGTGAGATAAGCTGTGATTGTTAGTAAATGCAAGTTTTATAAATTTTAAGAAACATTTGAAATATGAATAAGGCCTTTTTTTTAAGTCCTTGAACTCTACCATAAAACTATTTTTAACCCTCTGCATAATATTACGTCATGTAATGTATCCTTTTCATACATTTATGAATGTTTGTTGTAAGTGTAATAATTATTTTACGATTTGTTAATATTTCTTCCAACTGCGGTACATTGTTTAACATTTCAGGGGTCATGGTCAGTTTTTCATTATTATTTTTTCCCTATCAGGTCCTGTTCATGTAGCCAACGATAGCATTTATGTATTGTTCGCAAATATTACGCTAAAATGTTTACAAAGATGAATAATGAAGTTACGGACTAGCTCCACTTTTCCCACCTTTGACTGCAAAAAATCGAAAAAAAAACAATATATTTCACTCATATCATTTTGATGCATCTGGCAGAGAACTGGTTGCTAAAATGTGATATTTCTGTTAGAAAGTGTTCTTTTGTTGAGTTGTCTCTAGCTTTGGGTGTATGGAGGTAGATGTTTCTAAGGAAAACAAAAAAGTAATGCCATTAAAAAAAAGATTTATTAAGTTATAGTTATTATCATTCTATTCTAAAATTATCTTAATACTTATAAAAATACAAATGTACATTAATATAATTAACTTTATGATCCATATCCCAATTTAACGTAAATTAAATAATGGAACATTGCGTTCTTGTTGTGTCTGAAACAAAAAGAACAATATGAAAAACGAGACTGAAACATATTGTACAAACATTGCATTTCTCAACACAATTAGGCAACAGAAACCGCAAGCAAGCTTAATAATAGAATCCAATAAATATTTCCTTTAATTCTAATTGAATGCTGTAAACATTGGCAGCTACGATTCGCCTCAAATTTGTTTTGTTTGGACGCGAATGAAAAATTAACGTTGTAAAATGCCGTCAAAGCTACAGTGTCGTTTTTCACAACAAACGAACATTTGTATTAATCATCAACTAAACTGGAAATTCACATTTGAAAAATTGGGCACCCATTACATAAATCTTCATTACAAATTAGTTATAGTACAACTCTATCGCCCCCCCCCCTAAATGTCGATTAAATTTTGTTTAACAATTTAAATTTGTTCCAAATTTCTCATTTCTGTGCGACTTTGATCCAAAAATCTCAAATTAAATCACCAAATTTTGGCCCTAACTTTCAAAAACGATTGTGAAATTTCGAATATCAACATTTTTAAGCTTGAAATTATAAGAATATTAAAAACTTGAAACTTTCAAATTGCGGAATAAGAATAATTTTGACCAGAGAGATTACATAAAAAAAGTCAAAAGTTTGACTTTCAATTTGGAAACTAATTTTTAGCTTAGAATGTCGATTTTTTTAAGTATGTGTTTAATATCGAAAATTGGACTTTATTGACATTTTTAGAAAATTAAAAGTTTGAAACTTACACTCTTCAAATGTCGAAGTTCCCGATAAAGCTGAAAATCTGTAAAAAAAAGATTTTTTTCGACATGTTTAATATGTAACTTGATTTTCATCGCAAAAAATCGATCTTTTTCTCAAAATTCCTACTTTTTTTGTTCAAACAGGATTTCGTTAACTTCGTTTTGATTTTACATTCAACATTTTTACAACAGAGTTGAAATAAAAATATTTTGGATTCCTCCCAAAATCTGGAGTTTTTTTTCTAAAAAGAGCAATTAAATTTAGATTTAAATCTCAAAGCTGAGACGAGCTCGTCTCATTTCGACTTTTTTTCTCATTGTTTCCACTTTAATTCCGAAATCCTAACTTTTAACAATAAAATGTTGATTTATACTAAACATGTTAAAATTTCACGAGTAAAGTTAAGTTTGAATTGGAAAATTCGAAAAATGGAAATTAAAGAAAAACAGCGCAAATATTCAAATTTCAGAAAGAAGATTTTTCGCGAATTTTTTATTTAATCTCGAAAGTTATTCTTGAAAATTCGACATTTTTTGTAAAATTTAGATTTTTCCCAAAAATTTAGATTTCATGTCGAAATTTTGTCATCTACCGTTTTCCCTCATTTTCAACCGTTTTTCCAAATTCAATTTTTCTGGCCTAATTTTCGAATTTAATCAAGAATCTTGACTTCAAAAATGAAATGTTCTCTTTATTCTTAAAATTTCAATTAAGTTAGTTTGAATTTAAGGTTTAAAATTCGATATACAATTCATTTTTTTTATTTTCTTAAAATTTGAATTGCAATGTTCGAGAAAAATTAGAAATTAAGTAAACTGCGGAAATATGTAAAAACAATTTCGAATTCTGTAATCAGGCAAATGTTTTTCAAAAGGAGTTTTTGCGCGAAATTTTATTTTAGTCCCGAAATTTCGATTGTTGTCTCAAGAACTGACGTTGTTGTAATTCCATTAAAATTTCAATTGTAAAGGGAATTTTTTTTACATCAATGTTGGTTTCTTTTCGAAATTTCAACTTTATTCTCGATATTTGGAATTTGTTTTCGAATTGAAATACAATCTGGGTGCCACTTGTCCTAAAAGTTTAGTTTTGTTGAACTTACCTGTAGAAATTTCTTATAGAAGGCCCGAGTAAAGGAACCATAACGCGGCCAATAAAGCTATCAATATGAGATAGGTCGTCATTAGATTTCCAGCTTCTGATGGAGCTTTGGGTGCCATTTTTAATCTACAAATATTTTTAAAAAATCAGGTGGTCACAGAATTCCTTCGGATTTATATCGAAATTCATGTATTGTGCTTAAAAATTGTCGAAATCTGATAATAAACCTATCGCCTAAATTAATAATCAATTTCTTAAGTGTATTTTTTTAATGTTCGTGGTGTTCGAAATATTCGTCGTTTTTCAGGGATCGTTTTATGTGATCCTTTGAATTTTTGTGGAAAATTTGGCTGATGCGATGTTTGTTTTTGATGTGGGATTACATCGGAGGTCAGCATAACTCAACCATCAAAAATAACACCTTCATAAACATGTCTTCTCCAACAACATTATGCATAAGCCGCGTTAAAATAATTCTGTTTTTCTCGGCGTTTTTGGTCGCTCTCGAAAATGTTCAACATCTGATATATCTCGGGCGTCCTGGAACTAGCCCAACATTATATTTTTATGTATTATTTAATACGACCGCGATATTAAAGTCAAAATATTTAATGACTGTTTTATATTTACAACCACTAGGACGTTTCTATAACTAGAAAGTTAATTTCATTTGAATTTTATTATACTCGGCAGTTAGAACTATTCGGAACTAAAAAATTATTTCAGTAGAATCAGGAAGTTACTAATCGGAGTTTATTTATAAGAAATTATTCGGTAAATACTTGGTGTGTATAAAAATGGATGTCCCTGACTCTTCAAAATATTTTTACTCGAGTTCAGAGAAGTTCTGACAAGCAGCACACTTGAATGATATTGAGTTATGATCGTTATAAATAGATCATACACATTTAGAACAGGATCCGTAAACAACGTATTTTGCAAAGAATTGTAATTGGACGATTTAATAACTTAGATGATCAAATATTAACAAATTTAATTGGCTAAGCTAACTACTTATCAGGAATTTGTGCTTCAGAATCATTTTGTTCACCTCCAGTACACATTCAAGCTTTAGCTATTATTTCTACATATTAATAAAACTAAACTTGCCTAAAATACCACTTTGAAGGTTTCTGAAGCAAAACTAGCAGAATAAATGTGCTAATAAAATCTTGTTTCATTAAAGGACTTAAAAATGAATTAATTTAAATTTGAGTTCTGTATTAGCGCAGAAAAAGACAATGTTTTTGGTTTGAAAACAAAAATTTCTAAAAAAGTAAAATACCTAAAATGTGTTTTAGGTATTTTACTTTTTTAGAAATTTTTGTTGTAAAATGTGTTTTAGGTATTTTATTTTTTAGAAATTTTTTCGCAAAATCAAAATTATAAATTCTCTTAGGTTGAGAAACCAAAAAACAAAGAATATTTAGGAAGTTACGGAATATTCCGTTTGAACAGAATTAAAATCATATTTAAATGAAAAGATGAATTGAGAAAAAACTACCAAATAAAATCTAACACATTTAATGGGTAGGGAAATGAAAATTAATTCATAAAGCAAGAAATAACCCTAAATGTTTTTAAGGTAGAAAGAATTTCTAAAGACGAATGAATCACATTTTGCACAGATCGCGATTTTCTAGTCACAAAGAAGTCCAGTAGAATATTCTCAAAAAAAAAAGAGATCAAAACTGGACACGTCTCAAAAAAAAACTAAAAATATGACACGAATCAGCTTCTTACCTTTTGGGCTCTTAACCACTGTGCAACTTCAGAATTGAATTATTTCAACGTTCTTCACTTACTGTGGTTGTTAATAAGTTGCGACGCCTTTCGACGTCGTGACGGCATCCGTGAGAGAGGAGGGGGAGGCGTCGTTTATCTTTCAACCGTAAACAGCCTGCCTAAATGCCTGAATTTAGTTGATTGCCAATATTTTTCTAATGCATCATCTTTGCTCCTTTGTGAAAGCTTTTGTGGCCACCTAAAACCCCATGTAGCCCCCAGTGATGGATTATCCGTAAGGCGAAGGGGGTTCGAGTTTACAAGGGGAGAGAACAAATATAACTTTGATTTTTAGCTATTAAAAATATTTGGGGCGCATCATTTTTGGACGCACCATCGTATATTATCGAACAATATTTGCCTACAGCAGTGAACATTTCATCGTCAGTGGTAGCCTCTTAAGTTTGCGTTAACATTTCCAGTCCGCAGTCAGAGGCTAGCCTCTGTTTCCAGTATTTGCAGGGAAGTTCCCTCACTTTTAAACAAGATTTTATGTTTCAATCCAAAAATAAGTATTAAAAATACGAACTTCGAGTAGCTCAATTTTAAAATGAATAAGAAAAACAGGAGAAAATTTACTACTTTAATTTAAAAATAGAAGAGGAAAAGGAGTCGTTTCAGAATTAAAATTTTTGAAAAAAAAAGTAAATCAAAATGACATTTTGTAACAAGTCGACATATTAGGAAGGAGATAACATTTTGTGAACGAACTCGAAAAATTTCTCATAAATACGAAACAGAAGCAAGCGGAAAAAAATCCTGCATTGTTAAATTTCTAGTATTTTCTCGAAATTTTTATTTTAATTGTTTTGTTTTAATTGAAAATTCTGGTTTACATTTTAAAATTCCCATTTTCGAATCCAAAACTTGAAATTTCTAAAAAAGCCTATCAAAGCCTAAAAATAGAACAAAAGAGATCGATAATTCGGGATTAGAGGGTAAATTAACAAAAAAAAATTCTAAGATTTCTAGATAAGTTAAAATTTCGGATTAAAAACCGAATTTTTGGGAAAATTTAACAATTGAAACTGAAACCACTGAATTTGGAGAAAAAAGTTGAAATTTAAACAAAAGGAATAATTTATTAAATAAAAAGAATCTACAATTTTGAGTTTAATAAAAAACTATTTCCGAATCGTCTACATGTTGATATGAAAGTTAAATTTTTAGGAAAAAAATATAAAAACCAAAAGTGCGAACATTCAATTTTTAAATAACAGTCGAACTTTCGAGAACAAACTAATCAATTAGAAATTGTGATATTATTTTATCAATTTGACTTTTTATAAAATATCTCATTTTGATGAAAAAAACGTGAAAATTAAAACTGAAAACTTGAAATTTTATAAAATATCCTATTTTTATGAGAAAAAAAAACGTGAAAATTAAAACTGAAAACTTGAAATACGGAGGAAAATGTCGAAATTTACAAAAGAAAGGAATAATTTATTAAATAGAAAAAACACAAAAATTTAATGAAAAACTATTTCCAAATCTAGAAATTTCGATACTAAAGTAAACATTTTGGGAAAAAATCTAAAATCGTGATTTTTTATAAATTGTAGTTATTTTGTCAAAATTTAGAAAACAGGTTTTTAGAATTCAAGCTAAAATTTTCAAAAAGCCTCCATTTAAAAACTTTTCTCGAAACTTTGAATAATAAATTAAAGTAACCTGCAAGCTACTTATATGAATAATTAGAGCGATTTACTATTCTGATAGAGATCGATTGTGAATTATTTTGATAATTCACATTCTCAAAGACTTACAAATTCGGCAAAAATAAAAGTGCTCTTTCTAAATACGATATACACGCTCGAAAAATTAGGAGTCAACAACTTTAATTTGTCGCTCTCGCTCTGCTTCAGATGCCAGACTATCTTGAAGAATTGCCAAAAAGAATTGTCGTTACTTTGAAAGAAAAAATCCCAATTACTTTCGCTACTGGAATCGATAAAAAAAGTTCAGAGACCTCGCCAGTTACAACGAATAGTAATTTCCAAGATACTTGCGCTTCAGAATGGGGCACGTTCGTTTAAAATGAATTTATGACATGCCATGACTTTTTATATTTAAAAAATAAACTCGACAATCCATTTTCGAGAACCATTGGTAATATTTTAAAGGAAAAGGCTAAATTTTGTTTTTAAATTGGAAAAATTCGGGATTAGAGGGTAAATTATCAAAAAAAAAAACTTTAAGAATTCTAGAAAAGTTCAAGTTTCGGGTTAAAAATCGAATTTTTTTTAAAATTTAACAATCGAAATTGAAACCACGGAATTTGGAGAAAAAAAGTTGAAATTTAAACAAAAGTAATAATTTATTAAATAAAAAGAATCTACAATTTCGAGTTTAATAAAAAACTATTTCCGAATCGTCTACATATTGATGTGAAAGTTAATTTTTTAGGAAAAAAAATGTAAAAACCAAAAGTGCGAACTTTCAATTTTTAAGTAACAGTCGAACTTTCGAGAAACAAACAAATCAATTAGAAATTCTGATATTGTTTTATCAACAATTCGACTTTTTATAAAATATCCTATTTTTATGAAAAAAAAAACGTGAAAATTAAAACTGAAAACTTGAAATTTTATCAAATAACCTATTTTTTATGAAAAAAAACGTGAAAATTAAAACTGAAAACTTGAAATCTGGAGAAAAATGTCAAAATTTACAAAAGAAAAGAATAATTTATTAAATAGAAAAAACACAAAAAATTTAATGAAAAACTATTTCCAAATCTAGACGATTTTGATACTAAAGTAAAAATTTTGGAAAAAAATCTAAAATCGTGATTTTTTATAAATTGTAGTTATTTGTCAAAATTTAGAAAACAGGTTTTTAGAATTCAAGCTGAAATTTTCAAAAAGCCTCCATTTAAAAACTTTTCTCGAAACTTTGAATAATAATAAATTAAATTAACCTGCAAACTACTTATATGAACAATTAGAGTGATTTACTATTCTGATAGAGGTCGATTGTGAATTATTTTGATAATTCACATTCTCGGAGACTTACAAATTCGGCAAAAATAAAAATGCTGTTTCTAAATACGATATACACGCTCGAAAAATTAGGAGTCAACAACTTTAATTTGTCGCTGTCGCTCTGCTTCAGATGCCAGACTATCTTGAAGAATTGCCAAAAAAAATTGTCGTTACTTCGAAAGAAAAAATCCCAATTACTCTCGCTACTGGAACCGATCAAAAAGTTCAGAGACCTCGGCAGTTACAACGAATAGTAATTTCCAAGATACTTACGCTTCAGAATGGGGTATGTTGCGTTTAAAACAGGATTTCGAACAGGAACTGAACCGAAAAAAACCGTTAATTTCGCCGGAACGAAAACTGCTACGAAACCGAAAAAAAATACCGGTTTATTTCGGTTCGTCGAATTTATATACTTAAAACAGTTTTTACTTTATACTTAAGATTGGATTTTTTTTTAATTTAATTTTTTTTCTAAATTTTACACAATTCCGTGCAACTTTCATCTCATCTTTATCTCTCATTTCTGATTAGATTAGATTAGAAACTCAAAATTTCCACATTTTCTAGAAAATATTGATGTTATTCTGAAAATTTCAACCCAGTTTAAGAATTTAAGTTTTAACTTTTGTATCAAAATTCCGTTCTAAAAATGTTAAATTTTTTCACAAACTTTTTAGCTACAGCTGAAATTATTTCTAAAATTTCGCCTTTAAAATTGAAATTCGCGTTTATTTTTTTCAGAAAATTGATCATTGATCTTAAAATTTCAATTTTTTCATAGAAAATTTAAGTTTAGAAATAATTGAAATTGCACTTTTTGTGAAATTTTTTACTTTTATTCTTAAATTTTACATTTCCATTAAACATTTCAACTTTTTGCTCAAAATGTTAATAGAAGTTAGATTTCAAACGCAAAAGTGCAAATTTGAATTCAAAAATTTTATGTTATTTTTTATGTTGCATATTAATTTAAAATCTCTAAAGAATATCCAAATTTCAAGGAAAAAGAGATCATTTTTGAAAAAGTCCAAGTTTTGAGGAAAAACAAACTAGATTTATGACACAATTTTTCAAAATTAATCTCAAAATTACGAGTAGTGAAAATTTTGAGCTTTCTAGCTACAGCTATTCGAAATTTCCAAATTAAAACTTATATTTGTCAACAGAGAGTCTCTGTTTGTCAATTGCTTATAGTCCAAGTCTCAACTCATAGTTTCGGGAAAAATTTCTATAACTAAACAATAAAAGTCAACTTGTCGATAAAAAGATTAGGAGCTTGCTAGAGAAAGATTAAATTTTGTTTAAAGTCAAACTTTTAGAACAAAAAAATAATAATAGAAAGTACATACAAATTTAAATTTAAAACTGCAAAAGAAAAAAGTTAAAATATCGAAAAAAGGTACACACATTAAATAAAACTTTCTGAAAAATTTTACCTTTTTAGAAAATTTGAAATTTTCAGCAACATTTCCAGAAAAAAAATCGAATACTTTGGTTTAAAGTTAAGAGTTCTAAATTAGGGTAGAAATTTTGAAAACTCTTTTTTTAAATAAATTTGAAATTTTTATTTGAAACTGTGACTGTCCCGCAAAATCTTAATTCAAAACTTTTTATTTTATAATTTTTAGTCTTTTTTGTTTTCAATCATTTTTTTATTTGTTTTTTTTATCTAGAGTTCTAGAAAACAAAATCGTGACAGTAAAAATTAATTTTACTAGAAAAACCGAGTCAAAGTCAAAACTTCGATAGAAAACCAAAATTATGAAAGAAAAGAGAAAAGTCTCTCAAATTCTCGATTTTAATTGTCAAAGTTCGTATATTCTAGAAGTTTTCAACTCTAGGGTATATAATTTAAGATTTTTATGAAAATTCCTAATTTAAATTTGAAATATCTAAACCCAAAATTCCGATTTATTTTTTTATAAAATTTGGGTCTTTCTTGAAATTTGAACTCAAATTTAACTCAAAATTCAGAGTTTCAGCATGACATTTTTAATCTTGAAAAATAGAAAATATTTTCCTTCAATTTTAGGCAAGATCACAGTAGTTTCGTTGTAATATCGAAGAAAAAAGACATAAAATTTTCTAAATTATGTTCAAAAATCAATTTTTATTTCGAAAAACTTTTAAAAACCAAAAAAATGAGTCACCCGGAACTGAACCGAAAACCGGAAAAAAATCGTAATTTTTGTCGGAACGAAAACCGGAACAGAACCCATATAATTTTTTTGCCGGGAAGAAAACCGAAAACCGGAACGAAAAAAATAGCTGTTCGAAGCCCTGGTTTAAAATGAATTTATGACATGCCATGACTTTTTGTTATTTAAAAAATAAATATAACAATCTAATTTTGAAAAAAATTGGTAATATTTAAAAGAAAGTCTAAATTTTGTATTAAGTTAGAAATGTTGGGCAGTAAATAACATTTTCGCGAAGACAGTACAAACTACCTTCAAAAACGTGGAAATTTTGGGGAAGGCATTGAAAATTGGAGTTAATATAATGATAAAAACAACTTGAGGGACGTGTAAGCTAGATCTTTGTTACGTAATCCTGTAACAGTGAGTTATGATTCCCTACTTCTTTCTCGAAACGTAATCTGTAAACCACAAAACTTTGACTTTAATTTTGAAATTTTCTACTGAAAATTGGACTTTTTCTTAAAAATTTCACCTCAAACACGAAACGTAAATTTTTTTCTAGTAATTTCAATTATTTTTAAATGTCCACTTTAATCTCGAAATTTCAATTATAGTTTCGGACATTCAACATAAAATTTCGATTTATTCTTGCAATTGCTTAAAATTTCAACTGAAAATCTATTTTTGATAGAAAAAAGTCGAAATTTTTGGCGTCAAATATATAGAAAAAGTTCGCATTTTGATATTAAAACAGTTTTTCAAGATTTTCGTTACTTTTCTCGAAATTAGACATTTTTTCGATAAGTTAAGTATGGAATTTTTAACATGATGTAAAAAATAAAATTTGTAAAGTTAGAGAGCAGTTGGCACTAGACCAAAACTTGGTAGACATTATTTATTTCGTTCGTGTTTAAAAAATTAACAAATTAGACATTGACCTAGACTTTTTTTCTAATGATTCCAGCGCGAAACGATTCTTTATTTTTAATCATCTTGCAATTTTGTAACTTTTGTTTGTGCATAAATTATTCCGTCAAGTACCCACTAAAATTGAAATTGCCCTCATTCAAATAAATATCTGGCTGCACGCCTATTACCGCCCCCTGGACTGTGCCCCCGGCGGACCTGTCGACGAAATTACTGGAATTCGTACGATATTTATCGTCGGCAGCTAACGTACTTCCGGAATCTCGAAAAATTGTTATTTTCGACTAGGAAAACAAGTCAACCTTAACACATTTTAAACGTTTTGAAGCTTTTAAACGGATGTATAAATAGCTTTATCCTGGTTAATTTGTTGTCGTTAACGGTTCGGTTTGACGCTTACATCGCTAAAACCCATTTTTTTTTTGGCGAGTTAAGAGTTATATTAAATCGAACTCTTGATTTATATAGTTCTACATACCATTCTTCATGGTAGACCCTTATTGGCCGGAAATATTATGTTTTTTCAATTTATTTAACATTTCTTCGGCCCAGTTTTTGTTAGAAAATTGTCAACAAACCATAAAAATTTAAATATTTCCAAACTGGGCCGAAGAAATGTTAAATAAATTGAAAAAACATTCTACATACCATATAACAATACAAAAGTTGTTGGAAATTTTAAAGAAGAAACAAAAACAATTTATTTTTAAATTAATATAATTTAAATAAAAACACTCAAGTAAAGTAGTGACACTGCCCTAAAACTAGAATACAAATGGCAGCAACTGTAGTAAAAAAGCAAAGATATTGCCCATTTATTGTTAAATTGAACAACTTGGCACCTATATGGAGAGAAGATGTATACAGTAATATTGAATCAAGTTCATAACCAGGTGTACTTATATGAACAAAGGGCCGAATTCTGACTTCCTGGCCTACATTTTTCAAAATTTGACAAGCGTTCGTTAATCTTGCTGCCTGAAATTCGTAAGAATGAATAATTTCGTTGTATCCCTTGAAGTGTATTTACCTGTAAAAATGGTGCTATCGAAATTGATAACCAAAGAATAATATTTAACACATTAATAACAAGGATTGTTATGGTTTTTCTATCAATTTGATCAAAATCAAACAACCATAACGTTCCGGAAATCGTACAAGATAGATTAACTATCGTGAAAATGCACACTGAAATGCTTACTTGGTCATTTAAGTAAGCCAACATTTTTTTAAAGTTTTCAATTTCCTACAATAATTATATGTTGTCTGCTATTAAAGTATTAGATTTCGCTTACTCTCATCCACTCTACTGGTTCCGTCGAATGTTGAAGCAATCGCTCTTTTAAAAAATGCAAATAAGAAGTTAACAACTGAGCTTGCATGCAGTAATTTGAAATAATAATGGCAACAACTGCATCTTGCCATAGAGTGCATACCATTAAAATCATTTTAAGTACTGTCCTCCATGTGTAAGACCTAAAAATCCACGTAATTAGTGGCCACTGTACAAAATATACGTCTAGAATTATTGGTATTGGATGTTTCACCCACCAACGTAGGAAACTTCTTCAGGAACATATCAATCGAAAGTATTTTGCTAACAGCACTGTGATCATGCTATTCGAGCTCTTCCGACTTTAATTTTGGTTTTAAAGAATTTTCGTAGGATGGCAGGTGAAAGGTTGAGCTTTTTGGGGATTTTCTGACACGAGCTGATGCCAGAAAACGCAGCTGAGACTCTAGTCGTGGAATAATCCACAGGATTTAATATTGTTAAGAAATAAGAGAAACGTACTTTCGTGAAATCCAGGCGAAATCTATATTTGCGGCATGCATCATAAAATTGACTGAAAATACAGACAGCACCATCCATATTAGGGTCATAAATATGAATATCCAAAGGGTTTTCACTAATTTTCTTTGTATACAAAATCCATTCGATAAATTACTTGATGCAATAAAAACCTACAACACTTATAGACTTAAACATGTCTGGTAATGATACTTCTACCAAATATATCTTCAATAATACTTCAATTACCCTTTCCATTAGTATCGACAATTGTTCATCATCTGATGTTCTAAATGAATATATTGCATGTAAGTAGGCAGTAAGGTGAAGAACACTAGGTAATATAAAACTAAAAATCACAGATCCGTGACATATCTGATCCTGGACGGTTTGCTCTGTTTTGGGAATCATTATATTACTACTTATAAAGCAAAAACCTCTATCTCTTCTAAAACATGTCATATACTGTAATATATATCCAATAATCATCAGTAATATGGCGTGAAGTAGATATCCATAATTAAAACAATTAATTGCTATTCTTTCTTCTTGACAATTTATTAAAGGCCTTAGACCCATTACACTCAACATCCGAAGATATGGGTTAATTATCTTAGTCTTGCAGTAGTTGAGGAGCGCTGTAATGCTGTGGTCTGTAGAAGTCTCAGGCACTGGCATGTCAGCGATAACATATTCTTGCTAAAAAGTAAACGCAATTAATACTTTAGACAAGTTTATATTTTAATGCCTTTGTGAGTTTATAATCAAATGAATAAAGTAAACCCTATCATGAATCTCTTTTCAAAATTTGCAAAAATTCTATCCCATTAGAAAAAATTTTGTTGTGGCGATGTTCAACCAAAAAGTTAGGTTTTTACTTCATTCAAAATGATTTTCCCCTACAGGCCTCAAATGTTAAGCGAAGTTTGATCTTTTTGAAGTCAGCCAAACTACTCAAGTGAAAAAAAAAAAAAAGTGGAAAGTTCCATTTGATATATTAAGGGAGTAATATAACCTGATGAATCATCAGATACATATTCAGCATATAACTTTATAAAACACTTACATTTTCTTCTTCCATTTTTGTATTTGTGCTAGTATTCATAATAGTAAAAATAGAATTTTTACTGTTGTGTATATAGGAAGACATCGATGCGCGTATCTACTAGGATACGCATTTTTGCACCATTTCTTTACCACTTTAACATCTGTTCAAGTTACTGAAAACAAAATGCAACAAAAACAGACTGATTTATCTAATTCAATAAAACGAGATAAGGCGTGAAATGATAACCCCTTGCATCTGGTTCAAATTTTATTCTTAATTAAATATTACATAATTCGTAATTTTAGATTAGTGCTTTTTAAAGTACCTCTGGGTGTTTTTGAACTTTATACCTTTCATTGGCCGGGACAGTTGTTTTCTCTCTTGCTGGTGCCGTTTGTTTTTAATATCAACTAGTTTATCTTTTTTACTTTTGTGCGTTGAGAACGTCATTTCACGACCACCTACAGATCCCAACATTTTCACTTCAAAGCTATCAGAATTTAATCTTTCTCCTAATGATGTCCTAAAATAAAATAATATCCAATTGAAGCAAATATAAACATGCAACTGTGGTATTATGTTGTCAAACAAAACACATAACACTGATAAACAGAACTTTGATCCACTAATAATAGAAAACAAAATAAGGTGCAATATATCAACGAATAAGTGTCAAAAATGCAGTTAATGAATGATAATTTGGAAATATTAATTGAATTTAGTTATGGTATTTTAATTACAAACAAGAACACATTTTTAGAAAATTAACTGATATTACAAAATATCCTTAAAGTTTTATACTTAAAATGTTAACATAACAACTACTTAATCTTGTTTTGCCTTCAACATTTACTTATTGGAATATTTTGAAATAAATTCGACTTTAAAAATATTAGACTAAAAACACTTTCCTTACATCAACTTTCGTTTACATTCACATGTACCAGTCAATCAACGTAATGTACTGATAATATTATACCGAAATATGTTGCAAATATAATAAAAATATCAGTTAGATTTGACTTACTTATTTGTTTTTTGTTTCAAGCTATGAATTCCTTTATATTCCTCTCCCTGTCTTAATTCAAACATCTTTGGCTGTTTCATATTTTTACCAATGTCCTCGCTTTCCTCATCTTCCATCCTTTCTTGCTCCCGTTTTTCTTTCTTTATCAGCTTATGTTGCTTCTTGACCTCTCTCCATTTCATTTCATCTTCATCTGAGCTCTCATCTTCATCCATTTCATCTGATGATTCTTCAGAACTATTTCTACCCTCCAACTCATCTTCCACAGGTTCAAATTCTTGAGAAGTAAGCTTCTTTTTAAGTTCTTTTTGCTTTGTTTTATCAAGTCTAGATAAAACTGGATTCAATAATCTGTACTCTTCGGCATTTTTGTCTACTTCAAAATCTGGATTTTCAAACAGTTGTTTGAATCTGTTATCACTCAAAAGATTTGTGTTGTTTTCTTTCTTTGTTTTATTCTTTGTGGTGTTTTCCATTAGTTTGAGAGCCAGCTCTTTGTTGACAGCAGGCAATTTATTAACTTGTACCCTATTAACACGTTCTTTTTCAATATTTTCCCTAATTTTCTTCTTGCGGTAATCTTCAAATGCAAATGGATCTGTCACAGATTTGGCTTTCTTGTATAATCTTACATCCATAAAATAACTGAAACAAAAATTTTTAGAACAAAATGAAAAGGAAATGTATTTAAATTATACCCATGCATGTAAGCTCTGAGTAAGTTGGTTCCTATTAAATGTTCCAATCCAAGATTTTCTAATTCTTGTTTTGTAACAAACTTGTAGTCATCATACACAGTTTCAGTATTGGATTCCTCAAGTTCCTCAGTAATAGTATCCAGAAAACTGGCCCATTTTGGAGCTGGACCCAAAGATGGAATATAATAAGTTTGCATCTTGGTGTTTTCATTTGCAATAAATAATAATCCACTATTTGGTACAACACATAAATTATTAAATTCTGTTGATGCTTCAATTGATGTATACAATTTTCCAGTGTTCTTTTCCCATATTTTTAAAACACTCTTATCCATTGAATAAACCATATCTTGTTGATAATTAAAATCTAAATCTTTAATAGGAAAACCATACATATGATCCTTAACCATATATGGTTTATTTGACCGAATATCATATAAAAGAATTTGTCCTGTAGCAGTACCAATTCCTAAATGTAAACTACCATCAGAAGTAAGTGATGTAATAGAAGGAAAGCCCCCTAATCTAAAAATTCAGTTATTAAACAAACAAATTTAAGCTTTTCAAAACATACTCCTTATTTTCAGTTATACAACTAAATATGCAATCAAGAGTTCCAACTCTTTCTCGGCTGCGGGGATCCCACGCTTCCACTTTACCCTCCTGAGTACCACACATAAATAAATTATGCACAGGATTAATACAGCACCTATTTATTGCAGAAGCTTCACTAGTAAACGGTGTCATAAACTGCCCCCTTTCTAAATTTAATCTGTATATATCTGAAGAGGCACCAACTACAAAAAGCTCAGCACTTGGGTAATGATATTTCATATCACGCCCAAATTTAGGTATCCTTAACCTATAATGTCTACCATGAGCCACATGAAACTCAATATATCGATCACATTGTAAAAATACAAGCTGAAATGGCATTTTTTTTTAATAAAATCTCACATATACTTAAATAAACTTACTTTGCTGTAGTCATCACTTAGTATTTCAAATGTAACAGCTTCAGAATCAAAACATCTTTCAAACTTTAACGATAGATTGTTTACATCAAAACACTTCACCCTAGGTTTATAGATACCCGTCGCTAAAATATACTGACCATCTTGTGAAACCTTAATTGTATTACTTAAGCCAGGCATATCAAAATCCTGAATAAGTTCGATGCGTCGTCTAATATCAACATTTTTCTTTAGCAGGGCTCGCCTTTTTCTCTCTGATAACCACTACAATATTATACACATTTTAAAACAATAATAAGTAACTTATGCAAACATATAAAATAGAGAACTAAATTTACCTCCGGCAGAGATTTTCCTACACTTAAATTATAAATTTTTACGTTGTTCGGATCAGAAACCTGCATTTTTTTGTTAACATTTAAATATTATGTTTTTATACCAGAACGTGAATAAATATCAACTTTAAGGTTATAAATAAACGTCAAATAACGTAACCTAGTTTTTAGATCATAGAATACAAAATTTGTAAATTGACGTCATTTTGTATTCAGTTCATAGGCGTGGACGCTACGTTAGCGTTGATAGCGTTGACGCTACGTTAGCGTTGATAGCGTTGACGCTACGTTAGCGTTGATCAGTCGAAGACGTTACGAATAACTTATTATATTAAATTTAATACTATATTTATTTAATTATGTAATTCTCGTAATGCATTTATTATCAATTGATCTAAAGCTTTGAACTAGCTGCATCTCAGAAGTAGCTAAAGCGGTCCGTAGGTAGAATACATATAAATTTAACTCTTTGGTGGTGAGCCCTAAATTGACATTGACATTTCTAAGCTGCACAATTTTTGTTTGTCATTTATTCAATTGCAAAGTGAAAAAGTTCAAAAACTAATAATGCCGAGTCAAGAAGTCACCACAAACAAAGTAGTGGTGCATCCACTCGTTTTATTAAGTGTAGTTGACCACTTTAATCGCATGGGCAAAATCGGAAATCAAAAGCGTGTCGTCGGCGTTTTACTGGGTTGTTGGCGAGCTAAGGGAGTTTTAGATGTATCCAATAGTTTCGCTGGTAAGTTATTTTTATAAGAAGCGTAGTTAGCTCACACGATAGTTTTACAGTGCCTTTTGATGAAGATGATAAAGATAAATCTGTCTGGTTTCTGGATCATGATTACCTGGAAAACATGTATGGCATGTTTAAAAAAGTTAACGCGAGAGAACGTGTCGTTGGTTGGTATCACACTGGGCCGAAATTGCATCAGAATGACATCGCTATCAATGAACTGATGAGAAGATATTGTCCCAATTCGGTCCTGGTTATAATTGATGCTAAACCTAAAGATTTAGGTTTGCCAACTGAAGCTTACTTGGCCGTTGAAGAGGTCCATGATGACGGTTCACCAACTTCGAAGACCTTTGAACATGTACCAAGTGAAATTGGGGCTGAGGAAGCGGAGGAAGTTGGTGTTGAACATTTATTACGGGATATTAAAGATACAACTGTGGGAACTCTCTCACAGCGTATCACTAATCAATTACTAGGTCTGAAAGGTCTTCATTGTCAGCTGAGGGATATTAGGGATTACCTGATACAAGTTAGCGAAGAGAAACTGCCTATAAATCATCAGATTATATATCAATTGCAAGATATATTTAACTTGCTACCAGATATAAATCAAGAAGGTTTTACCAAGTCCTTCCATGTCAAAAATAATGATCAAATGCTGGTTGTCTATTTGGCTGCCTTAGTCAGGTCGATTGTTGCACTTCATAATTTGATTAATAATAAGTTAACCAACAGAGATGCTGAAGAGGGTAAGAAAGATGAAAAGAAGGAGAAGGATACAAAAGACAAAGAGAAGGACAATAAAAAGGATGATAAGAAGAAATAATGTACTAAGATTCATGATCTTTAATAACCTGTAATTTATATTTGTTCATTTAATAAATTTTGATTTATATCATTTTCTTTCTGAACCTAGTAACTTTATTTAAAAAGTGTTTACTAATTTCAAGCTTAAATTCTCCATTTTGAAATAAATAAAATCCTGAGAAACTCAAAATTTATAAGAAAGTCAGAATTTTAGGGCAAAATTTCTAGAAAACTTGCACAAACTTTCCTAAACTTCATTAATACTAGAATTTTAACTTAGTAACAAAACTAAAATTTCCAAATCTGAGTTATTTTGATAATTTATCTTTTGAAGTTTAAAACTATTCCTTCAAAATTTAACTATTTTCTCTGTAAATTGTAACACTTTAAAAAAACATTAAAAATGTCTAGCAAAAAGTGTAAACTTTAGGAAAGCTTAAAAGATTTGGAATTTATTTAAAAAATTTCTTCTACACTTTTTATATTTTTTTTTCCCTAAAACTTCAACATCAAATTTAAAAATAAGATTTTTTCTAGCACTAAGGACTTCTTTTACTCAAATTTCAAGTTCAACTCAAACTGAAAATTGAATTTTAGACTGAAAATGTTGATAAAAATTCGGAATATTGAACTTTTTGCTGTCTAGTTCATCAATGTTTGGAAAATTGTGAGACTCAGCATTCAATTTTGAGAAATAATCATTAAGAAGTTTGTTTTTGGAAAGTTTCGACTTGCTCAAAAGTTAATACTCAAAACATGATTCTTTCTCACAAAATTTCGGCTTCTTTTAAATGCTCTAAGTTAAAAAAAATAAATAAGCAAGAATATGGTTTACAAAATTATATTTGATAAATATTTTCAGGCCAGCAGTAAGTCAAAGAGTCAGCATTATTAGACATTAGAACTTAACTAAAAATATACAAAAATTGTATTAGCACCTTTTATAAAGTAATATAAATTAAAACAAACTTTGGAAAAATAAGGAGTTAAGTAGGAAAATGTGCACTCTATATACAAAATAATTTTATGTTAAGTAAAATATAATTTAAATAATAAAAATCTTAGGACATTTTGGCACCTTAATAATATTATTTTTGAGCTTCTTAAAAGTACAAAAACTGTAATGATATGATTTAAAGACCCTTATTATCACATTATCAGAATCAAACGGCAATTTTAACAATAGAATTAAATCAATTTGATATAATCACAAGTAATTTCTTACATAAGTATCTTACAACAGTGTTGTGAACGTTGAAATACAATAGAGGTAACAAAGGGATTGTTATACATTGTTGAAAATATTATGGTTGATTAACTCTACAAATAGGCCAAGTTCAAATCAAATACATGACGCTTAAAATTAGTAAACAATTAACCTGAGTGCAATCCTACCTATTTTGACTAGATAGGTTTGTAACAAGGCTGAGATAAATAAAAAAAAAAAAAATTTAAATGCTTAAAACAGTAACATGTTATCTCAGTTTTATTACAAAAAATATATTTTAGCTATCTGCGGGGTTTTCCTTTTTAGCAGGCTTGAAACTTAATGAAGCCGAATTGATACAAAATCTCTTCCTAGTAGGCGCAGGTCCGTCGTCAAATACATGTCCTAAATGGGATCCACATTTGGCACAAGTCACTTCAGTTCGAATGCGTCCTGGTTGGGATATTAGGAGTAAAAGGTTTGCTCCAACTGATAAAATGAAGAGGGGAGAGGAGGCAGATGGGTGTTGATATAATGAAACCAATAACCAAAAACAAACCAAATAACCAAAAATAATGCCCATGGTGACAAGAGGAAAGGGAAGGATAGAGGAAAAAAATAGATGAATTAGATTTACAAATTTGCATTTGTCACAAACCAACAAGCTAATAGGTGAGTAGCAGAATCATTAGAAAACACATTGCACACAGTCACACAGGTTTAGAAATGTTAGGATTTAAGGAAAATTATCTGTGCAACTGGAATAATCCCTAACATAATCAAATTAGTAAATTCTACTCTACTATTTAAAATATAAAATATTCAAGTTGATACAATTTTTAATTATATTAAGATTTAATTCCAGTATGATAGAATTCGGTTCAATATGCGCCATTTATTTGTTTTTCTTTGGGATAATTCACAACAGGAAACAATGACTTGAATCAGGAAAAACAAAAAAATGGCGTATACGTGTAAAATAGATAAAAATATTACCTCCACTGGTATCTGGAGATAATTTAACTTTTCCTTGGTCTAAAACATCATTAAATGCGGGCCAACCGCAACCGCTATCATACTTTGTTTCCGAGCTAAATAATGGCTGTTCACATATCAAACAAACGTAGGTACCAGGCTCATAAAACTTATTATAACAGCCTGAAATACAAAAAAACTAACGTACACGCTTAATCTCTGTGTTTATTTTACCTGAAAATGGCCTTTCAGTCCCTTTTTCCTGCGTTACATTGTACTGCACAGGTGTTAAACGCTCTTTTAATTTGGCCTTATCAACTTGATCAACCATATTTGATGCTGTAGAAGTAGGTTAAGGTAAAAATTAAACTTACAATAAATGCGAAATTCACTTGCGTATCCAAATTTGGCAACGCAACTTTATACGTACTTGTATTTGCGAAAGTTCGGCGTAGACAACCTCCGTTCCGCGACAGCGATTTCAATACTATATTCCCGCCGCCTAATAACGCTCTACGTGTAATAGAACTTAACATGTGCAATCTACTATCACGCTAGTTCCACTATTTGGAAAACCTTGATTCGGCGATTTATAACTTGCAATGTCATAAATAATTCATTACGTAACCTAAATTCTAAATATTTATCTTGTCAATAAAACGTCAAAATGTTTGACAGCTCTTGTTCCGGTTTGTAAATTTCAAAAATATTTTATTAAAATAAGGAGTGAATTTTAAATAACTTTTGGGACAGTAGTTTCAAGTCTTAAAAAATTAAATAACGTTCTTGTAAGTGTAAGACTATGTAAAACTAAAAATTTAATTATAACTAGCAGGGCCGAACCCAGGAATTTTTTACGGGAGGGGCTCAAGTCACAGAATATATAAACAAAATTGTGTTTTTTTTATATGCATGTAAACTCTAATGATAAATCCTAATTAATTGTCGATCCAATAACACACAATTTATTTAACACACGTTTTATTGGTCTCTTCTACATATGCTCTCGATATTTACTCGGCTCATTCTCGACTGCCTTCTTCACGTAGCTCAAGGTGGCTCAAGGCCCCTGGTTTGTATCACATGTGGCACATTCTATGTAGGAAGGACAGTGGCGGGTTCCCTAATGCTAACATACATATAAAACAGAGTCGTATTAGTTACACGATTTATAACTCTAGAACAACTGGACGGATTTTTATGATCTTTACTTTGTTTCGGCCTCGAATTGCAGAATAAAGATTAAAATATTGGAAAAATTCACGAAAAAATGTTTTATAAGAAAATCGTTTATAGCGCCATCTTTGATCCATAACAGGAACATGACAGAAAAATTTAAATATGTTGCAACCAGTTTCCAGCAGATGGCGCTGTATCGCTTGATTATGGCCCGCTTTTAGCGGTTTTTCGGGTTGGATTCAATCGAGAACAGCTACAGGATATGTGCGAGCGTATTAAATATTTTAAAATAAAATTTAATTTGGTTAATAAGTTAAGATAATGTTTATTAATTCTGAGGCGGTACGAAGTTCGCCAGGGCCGGCTAGTGTAATAATAAAACAAAAATGAAATTCAGCAAATGTATTTTTTGTTACACATATCACATACACTTACTAACAAAAATGACATACACTATACTAAGTTGCTAAAGTACATATATTCAAAAAGAAAATAGAATGGAGTTTTTTTACCTTAACAGTCTTATGTGAGTGATGTACGTTTTCTTGCATTTTATACCAGTTAAGGTTGATTTCAGAGTATTTACTAAAGTTTATCTTCCTTTAAGAATAAGTCTTAAATAACAGAAATTGTTTAAATATAGTTCTTATAATGTATTCAAATGAGTAATACTTTCTTAAATGTGAAAACAGAAACCTAATTGAGCGACAAGTAATTTTCATCAAATGTTAACACATACATTCCATATGAATGCTATTTATAGTTATTATGTAATTTCAATTGAGTTATTTGAAGTTAATATGTTGTATTTTTTTTACAGTATCTTGTAGTACTATTTTCTAAAAAGTCAGTCAAAAATCAACTTTACAGAAACAAACTTCGAGTTCTAAAAGGAACAAACTTCGAGTCACTGAAATATAAATACTTAACATGAATTTGCATAGCAAATCATCGAGACATACGGACTAATTTCAATATGAAAATAAAAATATTGCATTATAAGCCTCACTACCGACGAAATCCTTGAAATTTGTTTTACTGGTTACAACTAATGATATCACGATTTAAAACAAAGTTTAAAATAAAAAATGTATAAAATATATTGTTTGTTTATGGTGAATTAACAAAAAATGTTTTACTCATTTTACCCGAGCAACATAAAACTTACACAACAAGAGTGGGATTCATTATTCAATAAATTATTGTTGAAATAAAGCTAAAACGGTATAAAATATGCAACAAAAAATTATGTAAACCTTATTAAAAATATATCAAAACTTTTAATTTCTTTAATTATAAATACACAGATCCTGTCTTTTCAGTGCAAAGATTTTTAAGATTTCTTAAAGAATGAGCTAATACTTTTGCTGCTGCTGGCAGCTTTTGCCCTTGCTTTTTCTTTAGCACTCTGTCCACCTGATTTAGAACCTTTCGTCTCAGGTTTGCTCAGATCTAATACATTGGAACTACTACTCTTATTCTCATCTTCCAACTTGCCTTTCTTAGGATCTGATGATGATAAGTTACTCGAGCTACTTTTTCTCTTCAGATTTAATTGAGCATCTTCAGGCAAGTTTAAATATTTCAGTAATTTTAGGCTTAAGTCATCCATTAAATACTCAGAAACTATCCCATGGGCATATCTTAAATATGCTTCATTATCGGTTGATGCGTCTCCTTTAGATTTTACGAATGTTGCTGATACTGCACCAGCACCCACATGGATGTTTTTCTGCTTTAGTATTTCTGCAACTCTTTCAGTTTTCTTCTTTAGCCAGGATAAGGTTTTCTCTTCATTATATTTAAAAGCGTTGAGCTCTTCGTCACCTTTTCGGTCAGCTATCAAACTTAGGTACTTTAAACCACTCGATTTAAGCAATCGTTCAGTTTCTGGGAATTCCTCATCTCTAAGGAGTTGGTCCAGGGGGATGGCTTGTATAGTGCAGTATTTTCTTAAATATGGTAATACTGCAAACGTAACAAATTAGAATTTTAATAAAAATGTTAACACCTTTTAGGGATTTTGTGCTAATGTTACTAAGAGCTTTGTCATTTTTATAGTCTTGTAAGATATTAGAAAAATATAGTTAAAGGGAGTTTTTAATTTCAGTTCCTTGCAAGAACAACAGATTAACATGTCAGGGACTGCAACACTGTTCAACTAATCATTAAGTTATTTACCTAAAAAAATTGGGTCTATAGGTGTAGATAGTTGCATTTTTCCATCGCTTTTAACGGACTCGTCAATAAACCAGGATCTCTTGCCCTCACTAAATGTTAAAACTTCTTGGACAGAGTTATTAGCGGGAGAGAATAAAAATATTGCTGATTCCCCAGTATTAGGATGACGCAAGGTAACTATATCTGGGGTACCACTTCCTGTGTATTGTTCAGACAACTCTAGTGCTTCGCCTATAATGTTTTTAAAAAAATATTATAAATCCCATTCATGAATGGCGAGATTGTTTCTTACCTTTCAATAAAAACACCCACGAGTTGTTTGGATTTTGAATGTTGGTTTTTATGCATTTCTTAGGGGATGCTTTTATACGGGGCATTTTATCGAAGTTTCTTTAGCTACAAATTCAAGGGAACATTTAGAAATTTGGATTTAATCGAATACAGCCATCATAGACGCCCGGTTAAATTTTGCACTAAAATGACAATGACAACTTAAGTAGAGCGAAATAGATAGATGTCTAGTTAGCAATTTTTTAATTCAAATCACAAACAACCAAAGCGAAGGGTAAATTCGGCGTCACGTAGTTTTCAATTAAAATTTAGATGGTCCACTTTGCTGGTAGTTTAAATGTACCTTACTAAATGTCTCTCGATTGCATCATTTGCGTGGTCATAGACAAAAATAAGACTCATGAAGACTACAAATTTAAAGATAACAAATACAATTTCTAGGATACGAGTCACGTGATTATGACATTACAAAAGTTTTGTCGAAGAAATGCTCTAACTGTACTGGAGATTAGGGATGTCGATTCCTATATTTGTACCGATTCAAATGTATCGATTCAAATCGTGAGCAAAAGAATCGATTTCCAATTAGTCGATTTGATGGTGAAATTTTTAAATATTTTTAATAACAGAAAAATTGAGTGATAATGATGAATTGGTGTTGTCGTATAATTGAATTAAATTATCCCCTATATTAAAGTTATCAACTTTAAATGAAGCAAAGGTTTAAATGTTGTGACAAAGCATTCATAAAGGGAAATTACGTGATAATTTATAGGCAACGCAAAACTTAAAGCAAATGGCGCCACCATAGCACAGTGTACATATTAGCTTACGCATACAGTAGTGACCATATATGTAATACTTCTATATGGCCAGCTCCCTATTCTCTTCACGAGTTTGTTCCAACCAAATTCGACAAAGATGGAACATGAATAAATGGCGAGTATTGCGCATGAATTGAACAAAATGAACCAATCGCTTGGCGCGGGTTAAACGGGTGTTTATGTTTGGCCGTGCACAGCTGACTTTGGCCATGCACAGATGATTTGTAGCACCTGCGCATTGCGACTCATTATTTCGTGTGAAGGTCAGCGAGAAAGAGAAGTCTTTCCCATGAGAAACGAGGAACTGGCCATATAGAAGTATTACATATATGGTAGTGACAAAAGTGTCGGTATCTTTGATCTTGAAGTAGCTAAAATCGCTGACCTTCAATGGAATCAGCCATGTTGTGGATTGTGCACGGCCGCGAAAATTTAAATTCATTTATTAAACAAAACCATCAAGTTTATTAATTTCAATAGTTTTTAGCGTTTAAATTCTAATTTACTACTTTACAAATAGTCCAAAAATACTAGTTCTCGTGTATTTTTTAAATAATGTGTATTTTGGAATTACTGATAACCTAATAAGTATAAAGAATACACAAAGAAAAACTAAACACAGATTGTGATTGACGACAAAATAATTTCTACAGGAAACAACTTATTTATTTTTTTGTATAAAATTGGCAAATACGAGTAAAAGAAAACAGTTTTTTAAATGAAACCATTTGGGTGTACCCGAATATTACCGTTTGCCGCCTTTTGGAAATTAAAAAGAAGCTGAATTTATCAAATTATTATTGCTGTTCGAGTTACATTTATAAATAGAACATGTAAATTCTCCTCTTTACTCTTTTATTTGGTTTCATCTTATTAGCGCAATGAATCATAACAAGACTGACATTT
Source organism: Dastarcus helophoroides (assembly GCA_028583605.1). NCBI lineage: Eukaryota > Metazoa > Arthropoda > Insecta > Coleoptera > Bothrideridae > Dastarcus > Dastarcus helophoroides. Next base: position 10,924,404 of record CM053336.1, on the reverse strand, counting down.
AAATAAAACTGATCCAGTGTTGCCAGATGACCGAAACATTATTCGCGAACAATTTCCTTAAAAATCCCACAATTCGGATGAAAATCTCTGACCATATCAAATTTCTAGAACATCCATAAATGTAGATAAATTGTCTTACATTTTTACCACGAATGAATAACATATAAACGTAAAATAAAAAATCATATTCGCTCAAGTGCTGATTTTCCCGAACACTTGGCAACTCTCAACTGACATTTAGTTACCCAACGACCATAGATCTTATTTCTGGTAATCGTAGAACACTTCGACGCCATGTTCGGGATTGTGCAAATTGACGCATGAGCAAACAAAATTCATGACAAAATTTTAGCAATTTGTCGCTACTGTATGCGTAAGCTAATATCTATACTGTGACCATAGTATGTCCCAATTGTGGTTGACAGTTAGGCAAATTTATTATACTCTATGCTTTGTATGTTTTTTGTACACAAGGCCCTAGGGATGTCGATTCCTTTTTAAAATAATCGATTTTTAAATCGATTTGAATCGTGCGAAAAGAATCGATTCCCGAATAAATTGGGCACTGAAAGATCGATTTCCGATTAATCGCCTTGTTGGTGAAATTTTTAAACATTTCTAATAAAAGAAACATTGAATGATAATGATGAATTGGTACCATATCTCCCATGTCAAAAATATCAATTTTAAGTGCTACAAGGGTTAAAATGTTGTGACAAAGCATTCAAAAAGAAAAATTACGTAATAACTTATAGGCAACGCAAAGCTTAAAGAAAATGGCGCCACCATTATATCCAACTTGTGGTTGACAGTTGGGCCCATTTATTATATTCTATGCTTTTTATGTTTTTTGTGCATAACTGCAAGTTGACTAATTGAGGTTAGTGTTTACGATTGTGATTTTGTTTTTTGTGGATTTTCAGTGTAATTTTAAAATAAATGGAAAAAATAAATACATTCATTTAACAATCGAAGAAATAAAATGTCAATAACCAGACACACAGACAACTGACAGAATAAAACAGAACAAACTATGAGATGGCGCCACAGTTACTTAAAGAATGAAAAGAAATGTTAATGCTGCCATCTGTTGGCTTATTAACGTAGCTATTGTTAGTAGATCGAAGTAGAGAAAAACACACGATATAAATACACTTATATAAAAAAAAATTGTCATTAAATTTACAGTGACCTGCATGTAAGGTAAATCGATTCGATTCTCAGGATTTTTGAATCGTTCATTAGATCGATCTTGTGTTTGAGATGAGATCTAAAAAATCGACTATGAGACTTGAAAAAATCGATTTTTCGATTAATCGATCTCAGATCGACATCCCTACAAGGCATCGAAATAACCACCTTTCTATGATGAAATGTAAAATTTAATAAGGAATCTGGAGCGACAGACTTCTGAATCTGAATTTCTCCTTCGAAAACATAATCAGGATTCCGTGCATGTGCGGCCGGACTTAATTGCTAGGAAATTAAGGCATTATGCCAAAAAACATCTATGACAGAAAATCCGCGGTCATAAAAATTAATAAATAGATAAATCAAACGCCATCCTGACATTTTATTTATATAAAAATTCTGCTGTACATCATTTTTATTAGCTATTATGTATATATTGTATATGTGCCATTGCCAAAATTATTAAAATGTAAATTGGATGAATTAACTTGATGGAAAGATTGCTACAAAAAGAATACAAAGAATTTTCGCTTAAAGATTATAGAGTCAAAGAAAAAATTTCCCTGAAGTATCAAAACGTTACTGTACCACATTGTACGGAGAGTGAACCAGGAATTTCAACAAGGAACAGACCTAAAGGATTAATAATTGTTTGGCCTCAAAGACACAAAATCAAAGACAATGGGGAATTGATTCTTATAGCTTGGTTTATAGCACATTCTTTATACTGGCTACACTTATGTAATATATTTCCAACAGATTCAGGTATATATTGTTAAATTTAATTGTTAATTATTTTTAAAACTTATAGATTTTTTACTACAATGCACCAAATCGATTTGAATAATGACGTAAAACCGAAATGTCACTTAAACTCAAAATTACACTTGTTTCACTTCTAATAATATTATTTTTAGGTATTATACTGTTAATCTATATTTCTTTCCTTATATTTTAAATTTAAAATTAAATTTATTTATAAGTGTTTTTAATTTAAATTTTAATTGATAGACCAGGTCTTCAATTTTAATTCAGTTTTGCCAAACCACACGAATATGAAGTAATGAATAATTTATGTTTTAGTCATCAACTTGAAAGCTCCACCTTGGAAATATACCCCAAAGCCCCGTGTCGCAAGGCCAGTTGTAAGAGATTTCATAATTGAACCCGATTGGAATGATTAACATTATTAATCCATTCTGATACCATGTGAAATTGTTAAGTCAAAATGTGTAGCTGTTTTAGAAGTAAATACATGCCTCGGAAAATATATTTTCGTGTTTACCTAACACTTTGGGTTTTTGGTAACGAACTTTGTAGACTGTAATTACTAAAACGAAATGGAAAAGCTCACCAGAAGAATCTAACAAAGCTACTAAAGAGTATCCTAAAGTTCAAGTTTTTAGAACATCCTTATGGCATTTTATATATGGATCTCAGAAATTTTAAATAAAATTAATAAACATGAGTCTCTGTTTAGAATGCGAATCTTAATCTATATCAACAAAAATGGGGATTTTTGAATATTGATGGCTTTAAAATTGATTACTGGGCTATCATAGATGGCGCCACCCTCGTAATATTTCTTTGCACTCATGGAACGCGTTTCTTTCGGTTAAATATTCTATGGCCAGTTTATGTCGTAGCGCAAATGACTGGTATGTATTATGGGCGGTATGTCCCGTCCTAACAATAACAAATCACTTGTCATCGGTCATTGTTGTCAACTTATCCTAAATGGCACGAACCATAAAAAATTACGGTCCATTAATATTTATAAGAAGGTTATTTGTCGTCAAAACTTATTTTATATGCATAGAATGAATGATGAAGAAGTCAAAAAGCGTTTCCGTGCAAGTATTTGATAGCGACATTTTATTGCTTCCCAACGGTGTATATGAAATAAAAGAAATGGAGCCAAGGTCCTCTAACTTGAGAAAAATAGCCCTTGTATGTCTCGCTCTGGCTGTTTTAGGAATATTTGGATTTGGGTACTATTGTCCAGAAAGAGTAAGTTTTCTGATCCTAATACATAAACTGAAGTGATGACCTTATATGTCCGTTTCCTGTTTTTACTTCATATTGTCCTTTTTAGGTATGTGCTTTAACTAATCGAGATATTCATACATTAATATCGTTAGAAGACAATTTTGGGAAACCTATAGCTCACACAGCTGGCAAAGTTGGTCTCAGTTATGATGATATGTTGAATGACGATTTTTCTTTTGATATGGACTCTCATGATGTAATGGTTTTTTTACATATGCAAAAGACAGGTAAAAAGAGTTCTACCTTAGTGTATTTAATATCAGGGCAGGAAATTGCTTATCAAATAGCTAATTTTGAACTGATTTCCTGTTTAAAAAAGTAATGATACTCCTCTTATGTAAAATCTGTAATTGAGAGCCTGTCTGAACTGATTGCAACAATGTTTATATAATTACTTGCATAACAAAAGCTAACGCACATGTGCATGTGCAATTAGCTGAGTAGGAGTAATCTTATTTACTTAACTATTTTTAGAACTAAATATAGGTTTTGCAAAGGTAAACATTAAATTGTAATAGTGCTTTGTTAGGTTTTTTATTCACAGTACAGAAGCAGTAAAAGAAAGTCTCTTCAAATTTCATTTCCAATTACTTTGTAAGCTTAAACAAGTTTTGGGCTCATAAAACTATTTTTCTTAATTTTGAAACATCCCGAAAATGTCTTAATTGTGAATTTAAAGTTGCAACTTTGAAATGGATTCGAAATATATGAAAAAAGTGGTTTTAACTTGAAATTTTGAGAATACTTTGACCTTTTCTAAACTTTTGGAATTTGAAATTGTTACAAATTTTGAATTTTTGCCAAAATTAAATCTTTTTTTCAAAAATACCAGTTTAAACTTTCATAAAATTACAGCTTTAAATAAGGAATTTCTAGAGAGTGCTATTTTTTTTTCAATTTCGCGCTTGAAATTGTATCTCTTTTTTTTTCAAAAATTATCACCTACATTTCAAATTTGTTACCATTTTGTCCAAACTGTGCCTTTGCATCGTGGCATTCGAAACCAAACATTTTTTAAAATAATTCGACTTGAGCTAAAAATGTCGACTAAAATCTCAAAATTTCAAATGTTTGGCTGCCGTTTTCCAGAAATTTCAAAATTGGTTTTAAAATTTAAACTGTTTTGGAATAAAGTTGAAAACTTCTAACTAAAATTACAACTTTCAATTGGAAACTTCTAGAAGTTTTTATTTTGTAAACAAGTTTGATCCTCAAAATTTGGACTTCAGTTATTTATTACTTGTTTTCTTTAATTTCAACTTTAAAAACAAGGTATCGATTTTTTCCTGAAATTTCTGCGCCTTTCCTAAAACTTGGCGTTTTTTCTTTGAAAAAAATCCAATTTCAACATGAAAGTATTTATATTATACCTGACATCAATACTGGTTTTAAAAGAATTCGATTGAATCACAAAATTTTTGATTGCAAAGTTTAAATTTTAAAATGATGATTATTCTATATAATTATTAGAGTTATGAATGCGTAAAACGAGTGGAACTATTTTATTTACTATTAATATTTTACGAAATAGAAGAGTAATTGAAAAAAAAATATTAATATCAAAATTTCGAAATAAAATTCACTTGTGAGTTCAATTTGCAAATAATAATGTTTATATTTTATAGAAGAAGTTTTATAGAAAATAGTAAATATAAACTGCTTAAAAATTCAAGAAAAAAATCAAAAACTTCGAAGAAACTGGATACTAGAAAATAATGAATGATTTAATAATATTAAGATACCACTGCAGATTCAAATTTGTATTACAGGTGGTACTTCTTTTGGTAAGCATTTAGTGCACGATCTGGACCTGAAACGCCCATGCACATGTCCACTTACCCGGAAGAGGTGCTACTGCTTCCGCCCTCACTCTAACCAAAGTTGGTTATTCAGTCGCTACACAACGGGTTGGAAATGCGGTCTTCATGCAGACTGGACCGAACTGACCAACTGCGTTGATGAAAAACTGGATGAATTGGAAGGCTCAGTGAAAAGACGCTATTTCTACATTACTTTATTGAGGGAACCAGTGGCAAGGTATCTTTCCGAGTTTAGACACGTCCAAAGGGGTGCAACGTGGAAAGGTTCCTTGCATATGTGCGGCGGTAGACCCGCGGCGGAAGACGAAATCGTACCGTGTTATTCGGGACAAAGTTGGGAAGGCGTGGAACTGGACGAATTTATAGATTGCGAATCAAATTTAGCAGTAAATCGACAAACTAGAATGCTGGCCGATTTGACGCTTATCGGGTGCTATGATAGCAACTATATGTCCAAAGCTGAACGCGATCATATCATGCTGGCTAGTGCTAAACGCAACTTGCAAGCTATGGCGTTCTTCGGGTTGACTGAACACCAAAAAATATCCCAATATATTTTCGAGGAGACTTTCAATTTGAGGTTCGCCATTCCGTTCGAGCAGAATAACGTGACGGTTTCGAGTTCGACTATGCCAACTTTGACCGCAACGCAAGCGGCCAAGATAGCAACTTTGAATAATTTAGATATCGAGTTGTACAAGTTCGCTAAGAGTTTACTGATGGAGCGGTTTGAGAAATTGAAAGCTAGGGATAACGATTTTGAAACTAGATTTAAGCATTTGGGGGAGTTAACTGTAAGGAATGGTATCACTGATTTTGATTGGGATCGATTGCCTGACGATACAACAAGCAGCTCACGATAATGTCCTCAAATTGGACTGGTTTAAAGTCATATCAGATGCAAATGTATAAAAACACATCTTAGACAATAAGTTTTACACCTGCTCCAAAGAAGATTTATTTTGATTTTTTTTTCTATATTAAGGTTTCCCAAAGTTTTTTTGCGATGAAACACTAAACAACTAAAATATTCGAATCTTTATGCCTTAACATTTCAACTTCTGAACCTGAGGTTTCACTTGAAGTTTTGAATTTTTAGAAACGCTCGAAATTTTGAGATTGCATTCGTAAATAAGAGAAATACGTCCACATTTCAGAATTAACATTGATATTTTGAATTTTTTTTATACATTGAGCAGTGAGCTGTTCCCAATTTTCGAATATTAACTTGACATTTCGACTTTAATCAGTAGATTTATATAAAAATTCTGAACTTTTCAATTTTCAAACTTCGAGTTTAATTCATGTTTAAACTCGAGATTTTCATTTAATAGTTTAAAAATAATTTTGGTGGTCAGGAGACCCCTATTAATTTTTCATGGACCATCAGGGTTTTGGGAAACCTTCTTCTATATCGATGATTTTGACCAAGTGTATATAACCATATAGAGAAAATTGCACAAAGACTGAAGCTAAACCACATTTATTTGTTTTCTTATATGAAAATTGCTGTTTTCTTCCGTTTATATTTTAATCTGATGATGCATATAAATGGCCTCGGTGTAGCAAGTAAAGAATAAACAAGGGAAAAAGGCTGGTAGATTCAAATTTACCAAAAAGTGATATGTAGTAATCCTGAAGATTAATTTGTAGCAATAATTTGGTCTGTTATTAATTTACTATTTTCTAATTCAGCAGGTTGTATTTAAACCGTTAGGTAGTGATGCAGAATTTTGGACATATTAATTGTGATATAATTTGAAAATGACTGCAACAATTTATGAGTAAACGTATGAAAATGGTACTGATTACTTTTCTTGATAAAAAGTGTTGACACAATTGTGTCCTCTGCTGCTGCTCTTTTAATAAGTCTAGGAGACGTATCGTGTGGAGGGGTCAAGCCGAACCCTTCCATGAGGGCAAACCGAACTTTTTCATGAGGGCAAACCGAACTTTTCCATGAGGGCAAAGAGAACTCTCCCATGAGGGCAAACAGAACTCTTTTATGAGGGTAAACCAAACTCTCCCGTGAGAGTCAAATATTTTACAAATGTTTCTTTACAAGATGCATGGTTACAAAATTACTCTTAGCCAAATATAAGTGGACAGAATGGTCCGCAATTTTCGCTTTTAAGTTATAAATATATCGTTATATTGATATTATTTTATGTATTAAACACATAGTTAAGAATATAAAACAAATTATAATTAATTAATTCTTTCTAACATCCTGCTGAAATTGAAAATGATTTTAGACAGTAGTGTTTAATTTTTTTCTATGCGATGTGTGATTCTTTTATACTTCAATGTGAACATTATTTTATATACCACTGCCTTTTTTAAACATATCCTTTTATAGGAAATCAAGTGTATTTAGAAGTATATTTCTTTAATTTAATTATCAAGTAAGAGGTTGACTTATGTTTAGAAATGTATATGTAAGTTTAAACTTTTAAGTGCTCCAAAGTTGCAAAAAATTGCAAATTATACCAAAGATTTTGTATCATTTTTAATAATTAGTTTCCTTGGGAATGTAATTTAAGTGAAATATGTGCAATGATAGGTTAACTGTTGTTTAATTTATTGGACAATTACAAACGTAGGTATATCAGCTGTATCTTTCACAGGAGTTACCTTGCGATTAACACTTCATATTTTGTATAATACCGCAATTATATATTATCACAATTGTATAGCAACCTGCAAAATGAGACAATCTGTTGCCATATATGAGATTTTTTTTTTGTAACATATAATCACATTTTGTGATCTTTATTGCAAACTATAACGGCCATATAATTAAGTGAATGGTATCGTCTTTTAATTGTATATTTTGACTGATTATTTTTAATGTATTTAGAATAATTTTAGAAAAATTGTTTGCTATGTATAATTATTTAGAAACAAATCTAGTTTTACATTAATTGCTTTTTAAATTCTCCTTTTACCCTCATCAAAATAATACGTGATTATTGAAAATCACTCTTAATTTGTGAAAATATTTTGTGTTCTTATATGAAAATTTTGCTAAACATTCACATGGAAAGAATAAAACTTTGTTTTCTGCAGTATAATTACTGATAGATCTTTTGTCATATTTATCTAGGATCTTCACCACAAATTGAATGATATATTTGATTGCCATGACTAGTTTAAGAAGAGAGCACAAATACTTAGTTTCAAGAATTAAGAACATAGAAATTTCTAAAATAATTTTGAAAGTAAATCTGGAATTTTGATAAGAAATTTAAAATTTTGAGAAATCATTTAAAAAAGGTTATCATACTTTTAAAATGTCCCAGAATGTAAGTTCGAGAAGTCAAAATGGAAACATTTTTAAACATAGGCTTCTTAAAACTTCGATCTTTATGCTAAAATTCACAATTTCCTAGATTCTGATTTATTTCAACTTTAAAAGTATTTAAACCGAAAATAGTCAAAAGCTATACATTTAAAATATTTATTAACTTGTTTAAGATGTTATTTACACTTAAGTTTAGTATACATTTCTTCTTATAAATTACATAAATAAATTAGAGAGATACAAAAATAAATTCACAAAAATGTAATGTGGTATTAGATCTTAAAGTAAAGATTGTTCGAGCATAATTTTGTCAAAACCTGGAGGAGGTGTGTAGTTGAAATTATCCAAGATTATATCCAAGATCGCACCATCATCCACTAAAAAGTAATATGATTAATTTATAAATCATGCAGCCTATAAATATTTCAATACCATATAAAGCTGGATAGACGGTCCCTTTTACATTGGTGAACGCATAATCAACTTCATTACCATTTACGTAAAATTTGAGCTGTATATGATCAAAAGACACCCCTATTATATCTCCTTCACATAAAGAGGATGTATCCTGCATATTCGAATTTGAACTAGGTACAACTACTTTATACAACTCTTGCTTATTATGTCTTATAATTTGATCATTACTCAGTGTCCAAGAATACTCATCCATGCCACCTAAATAACGTTAAATTAGAACTCGAGCTCAAAAAATCAACAAAATACCTTGCGTTAAACTTAAATCAGTTTGTCTTGTTGCAAGTCCTATAGCCCATGAACCACCTTGCTGAATTTTCACTTCAAAGTACGACTTTGATTGCACTAGCGGTGCAGTACCCAAAGCTGCCCCCGAACCACAAACCCTTTGACCACCCTTTACGATAACGACTTCATATCCTAAACCACAAAATCAATTTCTACCCTTTGACAAATGTCACTTTACTTACCCATATAAGCAGTGTCTAATTTTATGGGGTTTTCTTTGGGGATATGTGTGGCATTTGTGTTAAATTTAAAACCGTCTAAGCAACCCCGCAAGCAACAAAATACGGAAACTGATGACATATTTCACCAAACATAACCTAAACAAATATCAATAAACACTTGAAGATCGCTATGTCTGTCAAATTAGAATCATAGAATACTAAAATGGATATTTTCCATAACGTGCATAAGCCATACTTATCGAGGTATACTCACCGCCAACACTCAATTTCAAAAAACTGGGGAATATTACTTCACCGAGGGAGCACTCGCCGGGCCCCCAGAAATGTTTTTTCTTTGGCAGTGACTTGCAATTTAAATATTTTGACAGCCAAAATTGAATGAAATTGTTGAAAAAAACTACATCTTTACAGCTTTATTAAAAAAATCAAGATTGAGAGTTAAACAATTACTGACATTAATTTTCATCTAGTTAACTATATATTGTTAAAAAAACTGCATAAATGTTTTATACTTTTATTAAACAAAAAATTACACTTGATCTTCAATTTTTGTTTTGCTGCATTTCTCGAGTTGTTCTTTAACTGCATCTATTTCTTCTTGCGTTACAGTCACTTCGACCCCACATTCCTTTTGTTCTTCTCTGATGAATTCAAGGCTTCTGATTTTCTCTTCTAGGAATGCAGGTTGCTCATTCTGCAGTTGTAATTTATAAGCCTCTAGTCTTTCATTTCTTATTCCATCGCAATATTGATCAGTTAGCTTCCTCAAGGAATCTTTCCTCGTTACCCAAGTAATATGCTCGGGCATTGGTTTGTACACAAGATTTAAAGTTTCAAGTAGCCATTCAAATCTCTTATAGTCCCACCTTCTCAAATATTTCAAATTCTTCTTACGCCTATCAATCAACTCCTTCAGTTTAACTTTGAATTTCCTGTTTCTGGGGAAACGTTCCATTATTTCCTGCCATGCTCTGATAACACCGGTCCACTTGGCAATTTTGACTTCAATCGAAGCCACATCGTAATTATGTCTTTTCACTTGTTCGACAGTGTCATGGAAGTAAAGTTGAGCGGTTTTCTTTCTTGGTGCAAATTCCAACGATAACAGTTTCTTGACAAGATTATCGGCGTTTTGAAGTTCTTTTGATTCTTTAAAATCAAGTTGAACTTGAGACTTATCGATGGAAGGGTAGGTTTCCAAGTCGCCACTTTTCTCGGGCTTGTAACAGGGAATTTTTTCCGGGCGGTTCCACTTAATTTTTAAATCACTTTTAAATGCATACGTTCTAAATAGGTTAACCGAACGGGGTAATATTAATATTTTATTTAAAGAATTCATTGTTTAAAATTGAAGGAAGGTTAAAAAGTAAGTAATATAACCTAGTGACATTTGACTGCTTTTGACATTTCTTGTCGCAAATTCTGTAGTCGCCCACAGACCTATGAAAGTCATAGATGAATAATAAGTAGATAAACTTTTTGTAAAGGAAAATGGCCTTGTTGCCATTTTGACTACAATTTCTTGTGATTGATGAATCCTACATGATTATTTTATTAAATATGCATCTAGGCTGTGAAATCAAGTTTTTGACAATGGTCTAGTGCAACTGTGCTGCATTTATTAATATCTTAGCATTAATTACAATTTAGCACTTTTTCTAAAGAATTCATCATAATTGGAAAACTTCGACTTTAATTTAAAAAATCTTTGCTTCTTCCTTCGTTTAAATTAAAAGTTTGTTGCGGAAATTTTGTCTCTCTAAAAATTTAGGTTCTTTGTTCAAAATTCGATTCCGAAATTATTACTTTTTTCTTAAAATTTTGAGTTAAGCTTAAAATTCTTTATGGTGGACTTCGAATATTGTCAACATTCATTAATAAAAATTTAAATATTTGCAAACTGGGTCGCAGAAATGTTAGATAAAATTAATAAACATTAATCTTAAAATCTCTAAAACTAACATTTTTACTCGAAATTTGTAGACATTTTTATAGTATAAATTTGATGTTTTTTTAAAACATTTTTTACTCACAAGTACAGGTTCAATTTAAAGTCTCTAACTTCTTTTCGGTTTTTGCTTGAAATTTTGGATTCTGGATTCGTTGTGGATTTCCTAAAGTTTAGGCCAGCATTTAGGCCACCCTCTCCGGGCCCATTGTACTATTCCCGTGATTGAGGTGTCCTTGGTCATTCATTCAGCCACACAACCTTGTTGAGAAACTGAAGGACGTCCCTTGGATGCGCCTCTCTCAAAGTGGCCACACTAGGCCAGAAGTCCCCCAGCGGGGATCCTCTGATTGATGCTAGAGCCGGGCAGTGACACATCACGTGCTCGACACTCTCAAGTTCTTCTAAACATCCTCTACAACAGCTTGAAATTTTGATGGTAGTTTCAAAATTTCTGTTTTTTTTTTCTAAAAATGTTGATTATCTCTAAGTTTTTTTCCAAATGTTATGCTTGTCTTTCAGTACTTGTAGAAAATTATTTTTTCTTCAAGTTTCGACATTTTCATTCTAATTTGAGACTATTTCGTTGAATTGAATTTTTGATCAAAATTTCTCTCTTGTGGAAAGTTTCAGTTGAAACTTGAGATATCTTATACTTCTTCTCCAAAATTTTAACTTTAGAATTGAAATTTTTCTTTAATAAGCTTGAAATTTCGATTTTTTTTCATAGAAATTTTGAGTTACGTTTAAATTTCTAAAAATAAGTCGAAATATCATTTAAATGTTATATTATTTGAATATCCGTTCAGTTCACTGGAAACTTCCGGAAAGTTCGAAAAGCTCACTCTAGCCGTGGTTTTGAAACGAATTAGGATTTTTAGAGAATCGTTTCTGCTTAACCAGAGACGAAATACTAAAGAGATCGAAAATAACGAATCTGAGAACATTTAAAACTCGTTTATTTTATCTGGTAGGCGGTACCTGACATTGCAAATAGTAAACCCAAGAGATAGGTTGCGCATTATGTTTGCAGAAAACTGTCAATCGATCAACGTAAAATCCTTTTTTATTTGGCTGTTTTTCCGATTTTGGGCTGGGTGCATTTACAACTATTTTCGTGGATTTCCCTCCTTTAATACTTTCAGATTGTGTCTTCAATTGGAAAGTCTTGGATTCTAGTACATATTGGAAGGTTTCTGTTTCTTGGAAGGGATTTTTGAAATTGATGGTTACTGTTCCTCCGAATTCGGAGATGTAAGGGCCTAATGGTTCTGGTTCAACGCCAGTTCCGAGAAGGGGAAATCTGTTTAAAATATTATGTTTAAAAGAGGTGGTTATAATTGTTGGTTTAAAATAGATTTGCGTGGTCAAGATTAATGGGGGTGCTACGGCATTTGTCTTGGTGGTGGAGCAAAACCTATTACTGCAAGAACTGTATCAAGTGTCCTATTCTATTTGCATTGTAGTTGGGAACCTGCAATGCAAATAGACTGAAATAATGCAACACTATTAACGTGTGTAGTGGCGCATAGGTTGATCAACTACTAACAATTGATCCACTGACGTTTGATAGTCGCTCTGAGAAACCCTAATGCACAGACCAATATGTTTGAACATTGATGAGATTCATAATCTTTGAATCTGATAAACGATCAACATTGACATTAGAATACATCCCCAAGTGCCACCTGATTTTTTTCTACTATAACCTGATTTTTTCTAAATTTCTTACTACTAAGAGACCTCCTTGGTTTCTTTTTATTAGAAAAAAGAAACTCGCTCAAGAGTATAGGAACTCAGATTATTGAATCAAGTTCCCCATCCGTTAAAAAATCCCCAGGGAGAAAGTAAACTATTTTAAGTTGCCACACAAAATATACCGTAATATTTTACTTACATGTATTCTCCAAAGTTGCAATTTACGTTGAGCGCACCTGTAATTTTTCCCATATCGTGGGGTTCGAAAATAATAGCAATTTCTCCTTTATCAAACCTGCTTTCTGCCTTATCAACACTAAATGATGCTGCATTGTTTGTGATCTAGTAAAATACATCGGATTTATTTTTCTTTACGTTGTAACAATTTAATACCTTTGGCAGGATGTCTGCAACACCAACAGGATCCGGAAGTACAATAATCTCCGAACTGGTCATACCTAAAGCTGCTGTAAAGAAAGCTGGAGGTTCTGGTACAGGAGGTAAAGCTTTTAAAATAAAAGTATACACAAATAATCCTAGTTCTGTGGCGCTCACGTTCATGTTGAATGTTATATCTTTTTGCGTCGTTTTAATTGGTGCATACTTAACTTCCATGTTATACTGAAACAATTCTGTATTAGCGCAAAGAGGAAAGACATCTTAATTAGGAACTTACTGTAGTTAATGGGGGAATTGCAAAGTATGGAGTGTAGAGAAGTTCCACTGAAGTACACTGAACGTTACACTCGACAGGTACTTTCAGTGGGTTCTCAATTTCAAGGAATTTCGTTAGAGGCACTCTAACTCCTGTTGTCATGTTGACAACTTCGGTGACTCCACGTGGCAGTACTCTTAAGTGTATTTCATAAAATAAATACTCGCCAGTTTCTTCATTGGTAAAGGTTAGCTAAAAGAAATTTTGTTTCTAAATCTTATGGTTTAAAATTGCGAATGAAGAAGAAAAACTTTGGCTGGTCAATTTAAAAGACAGACTCGTATTCAGGGGTGGATTTAAAAATGAGCAAGAAGTGCACAAGGGCCATCAAAGCCGATTACTTTCCTTAGTTGTACAAAATATTTTGGACACAAGGATTTTTTTCGGGGGTCCACTACTTAGTTAAGCCGCCCCTGTTCGAGTTTTCGCACATACTCACTTGAAAGTTAATAAATCCTTCCGTTATAACATATACGATCCATTTATAATCTCTGGTACCATGGGGTGGTACTTCTATGACATCATTTCCTGATAACTTGTAAATCATCTTATGAGCAACTTCTTCAATAATTCTATTTGTCACCCGGAAACGCTGCCTTATCCCCAACCAGTTAGAAACAGGGATAATTTCAGTGCAATACGTTTTGCAAGGTATTTCCTTAGATATGGTTTCCACGACTTCTGGAGCGCTGGCAATGCCATACAAATCGTAGAGTACACCAGTTCCATCAGGAAACGGAAAAAATACTTTTCCCTGGAGTTATACAATTTTGGCAATCATAACAGATGAGACAATTAATTAAAAGCATGGGTCATGAACAAATTTATATGTGTTATTCAATTCTGTTAGTTGGTATCTAACGATGAAACAATTTTGAACATATGGCTGCATCAAAAATAGAACAAAATTGAATTGCTGGATTCGATTGTTAATTTGAATTTTATGAGCATTGAAAGTCAGATGTGTACTGTTCTGGAAACGACCACTGATATAACTGACATACCTTATGGGGGTTATCATACAATTTTAGCGGCTTGTAGGTAATATCGTAGACCTCATGTGATTCTTTTTGAACATTAAGTACTTCGGGGCCACAAAAATATGTTCCAGCAAACACAGGTTTAATCTGCCACGATTTACTAGTACTGCATGCAATGATAAATGTTTTTTACTATTTACGAAATTATTTAGTTACTCACGGATTTGATATTTTAACTTGCAATTGAAATTCTTGACGTACTGGAGCTTGGAAAGTCAAAATGCTAGTAGCAGCTGGAAAATCATTGCAACTACCCGTCATGGTCAATTCCAGCTTTTTAGGGTAGTTTTCAATCTCACAAGTGGCCTAAAAGTATGCTTTGCAGTTTTGAAACAGTCTGATTGTTTTTGTAATAACTAGATTCTATAACTTTTTTGCTTTTAATTGCTTCAAATTGGACTTTGGTGGTTTCTAATGAATTTTGCTTTTAGCGCTTTCAAATTAGTTCAAAATGGGAGATAGCGCCCCTAGAAAGGCTCATTTCGAAGAAGGTAAGTAAGACAACATTAATGGCAACAATATGTTCGAAATTCTTTCTGCAAATCTTTAGGTGTTAAAAAAAATCTTCAATATATGCAACTTTGAAGGAAGAGATAGACGAGGAAAATGCTCAATAAGTCCGAAAAAGTCTAACATTGCGCATTTAAAAGACCATTTGATCATTTTTTTTAACTCTTCTTTGCAAGTTACGCCTCTAAAGAAATTGATAAAAGAAATCGTGATTCAGCAAGCAAAAAGAGCTAGGAAGACGTTACACATCAAAAATTATCCTGTAAAATCCTTCAGAGCGTTAGAAACAAAATTGTAGCAATTTTGAAGCAAGAGATTGTTGAAGAAGACATTAAATAAATCAACAACTACCGAGAGTTCTGTTTCAAAACATAACGTAAAAGTAGCAGATTCTTAATGAGTATACATATAAAAATAATTTCGTTTCCACTTCAAATTGATTTTCCAAAGTCAACAACAATCTTGACGCAACATTCAGAGCTTTTAAGTCATGAGATTAAACCAGGAACCTAAGAAAAGACTGGACATTTCAAGATTAAGTTCGGAATTCCAGAAAATAAATCCAAATTTCAGGAAATCAAAATTTCAAGTTTAAAAAGGAAAAAAACAATTTTCAGAATTGAGCATTTATGAGAAATAATTGTATGTTTAAATTTGAAAGTTCTAGGGATAGATTTCTCCAACAGATTGTCAATATGTCGACAAGAATATAGACCAATCGTCTTAACTTGAAGAAGCATCATAATGGAAAATTTAGCTGGTTTTGCCTTTCCTATTGAGGTTAACAAGCAATTAGGTTTCCTCAAAATATTTTCTGTAAAATAGTAGGAGGCAGTACCTTCATTTTAATCAGGCATTGTTTATACAGGGGACGAAATGTTAGGTGAACACAGGCCTTTGACTGTGGAGCTACGTATCCTTCTGCAGGATTAAAAATGACATGATTCGAGTATTTGTCAGCAACCCATTTGAATCTAAAACAATAAAAAAAAACATTAATCAAAAATAGGTAATTGTACAGGATGAACATTCTTACATTAATCTATGCAGAGTATATTGGGTCTGAAAAATGTATTTTATGCCTTTTTAAGCACAGAATTACAAAAAAAGATCGCTTTTAGATCTTATTTCAAATCATTAGGTAATTGTCACTTTATTCGACAAATTTAGATTCCAAATCCAAAACATCGTTTTTTCATTTTGATTTTAAAATTAAGGTGAATCTACTTTAAACTAGAAACTTTCATCTTTTTCTTAAAATATTTATTTTAAATTTCAGATTTCGATTTTTTTCGAATTTGCTTCTTGAAGTCGAAATTTTAAAATTGAAATTACACCCGAACTGTTATTTTTAATCTGAATATTTCCTTTTTTTGAAATTTTGAGTTAAAATATGAATTTCTACTTTTGCGAATTGTTTCAAAATAACTTATCGAGAAAAATCCAATTGATCATCACCCTGCTTCTTCGCACATTTCCTAATATAACAAACAACTCTCTCAAAATAACTTATCGAAAAAAATTCAATTGATCATCACCCTGCGACTTTGGAAATTTTTTAATATAACACACCACAATTCAGAATCAAGTTTTAAGGGTTTATATTTGTTATTTAATGCGAAATTTCATTACCTTCCACCAATGTCCCCGATATTTTGAACAACTACGGTGTCATCATTGGAATAGCCATATATGACACATCCAAAATTAATAAAATGTTTATTCAACTCAAATCCGGCATCTACAGCCGACCCCATTATTGTGAAGATCCCTTGCTTGAAGTTTTGTATTTCATAAAAGATCTGAAAGAAGAAAATGTATTATATAAACTTGTGTGAATAAATTGATGGGTTATTAACGCCTGTAATAGATTTGGATTAACAATTTGTCCCAACTAAAAGTAGCAGAAGGAGTAAATTTCTTAAACATTTGAATGTGGGATCAATTTAATTAAAAGTTAAAGATTTTGTGATGTAATTTCAATTATTAAGAATTTTGTTAAACACTTTTAAAACGACTTAAATACAAACCATTTCTTTAAATCTCATAAATCTTCTATTTGGTTTAAATTTAATAAAAACTTCGACTTGCTGCCCAGGAATCATCTTCACAGCCTCTTTAGGTAAAATTTCAATGCATTCCAATAAAAACTTTTGCTTTTTCTCCTCATCGTCGACCCTAAAATGTTGTTGAATAAAATCAAGTTGTGATATCATAATTGTATGAAATATGTTATACTTACGGAGACAATGTTCTTGGAGAGGGTGATTTGGGAGATTTTTTGGAACCACTCGAGATTTTCGAATGAACGCTTTTCTTATCCTTTTCGCTAATTTTGCTGTGCTTACTTTTCTTACTCAGCTTGCTTTCTTTCGACTTTGATATAGTCGGTAGTTTTCTTTTGGATTCTTCTTTGAACTTCGGACTGACCTTGGGTTTGATAGAAGCCCTTCTGTCCTTTATTCTGGAAAAATTTCAATAAGCAATTTAGTGTACATCTTATATTTATTAGAAGATTACTTTGATAAACCACTGCAGCTTTGTAAAGGTTTATTTAATTCTTTTTTGCTATGATAAAATTTAATTGCCTATTAGCTATCTAAGATTTTTAGTGTAAGAAATGGTCAGATCGTCACCTAATCACCGGAAGCATGTGAACTGACCAGCGACCCCATTAGAACAATAGAACACATGTGGGGTAAAACTTGGGGTTTTGAAGTAGTCTGTAGGTTTTGTACAAAAGAATTGCATCCCACATTTCGGCGATGTCATTTCACTTAATAAAAGTCGTTAAGTTTTCGTAAAAACGCGTTTCATTTTATCGGAGCTATCAAGACCTGATAGTGATCCCGAACATAGCCCCCTCAATTGTATTTAACGCATTAGCTTGTTGATAAAATAAAAGTAAATAAGCACTTCTATTTTTTAAAACGTTTCCACTAATCTTTGCTCTTTCAAAGAATAAGGACCAAAGTTTTCTCATTAGTAAATATAGTTTCTGCTTCTGCAGTCTGATTCTGGATTTGAGGTGGGTTGTCTAGAATTTAGACCAGCACTTAGGTCGCCCTTTTCGGGCCCACTGTGCTCTCCCCATGATTGATCAATCATCCAAGAACACTTCGAGGTGTTCTTGGTCATTCATTCAACCACCTAACCTTGTTAAAAAACTGAAGAACGTCCCTTGGATGCGCCTCTCTCAAACTGACCACACTAAGTCCTCCAGCGTGGATTCTCTGATTGATGCTAGTACCTGGCGGTGATACATCATGTACTCGACACTCTCATCTTCTTCTAAACAACCCCTGCCGCTGGTCGTTTATAATTGTCATTCTCTAAAGATGTTTGTTGAGATTGTTTCTTGAAAGTTGTAGGTATAGCTTTGCCCTTTCCTGCACGGCATTCTAATGAATGCGTGAGTCTGTCAGCATGTTGTTATTGACGCCCATTGGGCTTTGTGTTTACGATGGATTTCTTCGTTAAGCGGAGATCTTACGGTTGATCTAGCCAGGGGAAGGGTTGGTTCTGGCCCAATGAATTGTCCCTCCGAACCCCTCCTCGCCAGTTTATTAGCACGTTCGTTTCTATCTTTTTCCAAATGTGCTGTGATCCAGCTGTGTGCTGGGTGCTGTGATCCATATTGGATTACAGTTGATTAGTAGATCAATTGCATTCTCATGGAATAGACGTTCTAAAGCTAGGTGGCAGTTTCATACCAGCACCGAGTTTGTTATCATATTCCTCAGAGTCGTAAGGGCTGCCTGGCTGTCCGTCTTTATTTAGATATATTTTCTTGTAATAAGTTGTAATCTGCGGTTTTCAGTCTATTGTAAAATCATTTTACGTTTCTAATTGAATCATTTTGCATTGCAAGATCATTTTATAATTCATTGGTTATACTTACGAGTCGTCGCTGAGTCTACGATCTTCGACGATAAATTCATCTTTTTTCATAGCCGTTGTCCTCGTATGAAACGGTAGCCGTTTCCACATATCAAAATAAGCTAGAACTGTAGCCTGGCTGTTATTGACGATTTTCACCGATTTTGTCACTAGTCGTCCCATTTTGACCGCTCCAAAGTCGATGTAACTGTCAGTCTTGTTGACTACTTCCACTTCTAATGGTACAGCTTCTCCTCTGATTTTGATGACGTTTTTTCTGGAATTGGCGAATATCCATGCCTCGCTCTCATACATTGCTACTTCGAGAGGATGAAAGTATATGTTGATGTAGGTCGTTGATTTTGGCTGTACTTCGCCGGATTTGCAATCGACAGTTAGAAAAGGAATACCTACAGTACCATTTTCCAAGCTAAAATAATCGGCTGTGATATGAAAGGAATTCATGCGATTAGTTAATTCCTATTTAGTCACAAAATATATCTAGTATCTCTTTGAAGATGATAGCTTGGCTATCAAAATGCGTTAGAGCAACCTTTGTTATGTTTTTTAATCTTTCTTGGTTTCAGAGGATTGAGAGCAATGCCTAGCCAAGAGATAAATATATTTTTGTGACCCAAAAATTATATTTAACAATAAATTTAGCAAATAAATATAAAAATCTAATCAAAAATCATTTACTGATTTTTAACGTCACACGTTCACAATTTGGCAACTAACTTTGTCTCTAACTATTAGAGCAGCTAAATAATAAAAGTATGAACCTACAGTAAAGGCCACGAGTTGTTATTAACAAATTCAAGAACAGCCTGGTAATACGTTGATTGACATTGCTGGACGAGGCATTTTCCAAAGTCGTACTCAGAAAACGAAAATTTATACAACGGAATGTCCGTTGTTCCGCACAATTGGATAATGTATGTGGGCCCACTTGAAATCTGCAATATTTAGTCATATAACCTCAGACAACGAAAGCAGTTACAAGAACCTTTCGGTTACAATATCAAAAGTAACACTCACTTGAATCCTGATTTCGACATTTTTTATTTTTGCCAACTTTAAGGCCACGAAACTTAAGATTAAATCTACGTGGACCTCAACTGGAATATAGCCTTGGGCTTGACTAAGTCTTAGGTCATATTTCGTTTGAATCAACTCTTTATTCATCAAAGAACAAACGTAATAAAATCCAACATTTCCAATGTTGGCTATCTTGATAATTATTTCTTCTTTTCTTAAAATTTCTAACTAAAATCAAAGTTCAATTTAAAATATTTGTTAAGACACGAATTCGTTTTATTTTATAACAAAGCTTAAAATGTGACTGACTACAAAGAAAATATACTTACAACTCCCAAATTGATGACGTTGATATTTTCTGAGGTGAAGAATACTTCGTGCATTTCTCTATTTCTGTACGAAATGCTAGGTTTAATTTCAAAGGAATTAACGCAAACATTTAAACGTAAAGGATTCTTCATTCTCTCTATTAAACATTTGATATCAAATAAAAATTCCCCTCCGATCTTGGGCGTCTTCTTCAGTCTACATATAAAGTTTTTTTTAAGGATTACTAACAACATGAATAACTTACTTTATTTCTACAGTTTCTCTGGCTTTGACAACGCCGTATAATGGTTCAACATGTAACATGTTTTGCGTTTCCGTACACAGTGAGCTTTTGACAAACTTAAATTGCAAATCGATTTCCTCTTTGTTGGTTAATTTGATCGATTCCTGAATCAAAGTGCCAACAACTACGGATTGTGTCGTAATAATCGGTTTATTGAAATACACCATTGGTTCTCTGCAAACGCCGTACAGTATGAAGGTCACTTTGGTCACGTTATTTTCATAAATAAAATGGAAAGTCGTGGAAAATTGGCCTTTTTCCTGCGGTATGAAAGAAAAAGAGGCCTCTTGGAGCTTTTTCGGTAGAATCGTCCCTTTTGGTGTATTACAGAAGAAGTAATGGGTACTTTGGGATACAGGACCGGCTCTTTCCCACGAGTAAGACATCAAGGATTCGTCGATATTTTTTATTGTGAAAGTCCTAAGAATAAACTTATATTTTAACCAAGTAGAACAAAAAATAATTTTACCTGGTACAAGGCGAACCAACACCTATTGACTCAAACGTGATAACTTTTGCGCCACGTTCGACTACTACGTTACAGAGCATGCTATTTCTCAATTCTGAGTCGACCAGATTTTCAAGGTATTTGCCTTCGAAGTGGTAGTTTGGTATTATTATTTCACCTTTTACAGGGATATCTATTATTTTGGGATATCCACGGATATTTTGAAGAAAAGCTTGGAGAATACCCTTCGCTGGGATGTAGGTCGTTTTGGGGGAGAATGAAGCCACAAACCTCACGCTTTGATTGACGTCTATAAATGCTTCTTTAGGTTCTATATTGTAAATTGCATTCACTTCGTCGAGAGGATCTTTTTCTGATTTTTTTACTCTCAATAAGTGTGAGCCACAAGCGCTTAGAGTCACATCGGAATATATCTTTCTAGATTTTTCGCTTTCATCACCTGAGGAATAATCTGGTCAAGTTGGAAATTACCCTAAGTCGGATATGATAACGAAGGCTTCCACGGCCAGAGTCAGTACCGGATATACTTCTTCCGGGATTGGACCGTGTCAAAGATCCACTAAAAGTGTTCCGTGTCAAAGAACTACTAAAAGTGTTCCGTGTCAAAGAACTACTAAAAGTGTTCACACTTTTAGTAGTTCTTTGAGACGGTCCAATCCCGGAAGAAGTATATCCTGTACCCTAATTTGGAGTTACCTTCGCTCATGGAAAAAGCAAGATCTTCATGTGTGTCCTCAGCTACCTGCCATTTTAAATCAATTGGGACAAAACCTGTGTTGCTCGCTGTGAATTCAACTTCACTTTTCTAAAAATTAATTAATTTTGTTACTAATTTAAGATTCGATCAGATTGTATGAATGGAATGCTTCCACAAAATTTTTTCAACCCAGTTTTTTTAATTGCCGTCTATCTCTTTCATTTTTATTTATCACACTTCACTTTCCTAAAAATTAATTGAATTTGTTACTAATGTAAGATTCGATCAGATTGTATGGAGGGAATGCTTCCACAAAATTTTTTCAACTCAGTTTTTTTAATTGCCGTCTATCTCTTTCATTTTTCCTTATCCATAAATGAGATGGGACAAATAGAAATCGACTTTTTTGAACAAATGAGCCAATCTAATGAGATATTCTGATCAAGATCTCTAACGACCAAATTTCTAGTGATTAATTTGGTGCATGGCCACGAGTCGTTAGATTTAAACCTTAAACGCAATCACCAATGAATGAATTTCGAAATTTCGCGAAAAAGGACGAAATTTCGAGAGAAACTTTTAGAAATCTGGAACGTGGGTGCAGTTTCTTATACCAATTTTAGTCATTTAACATTAAGTCGAAATATGATCAAATTTTAAAAAAAAAGTTTAAAATTTCCTTCGAAATTTTGAAATTAAGAGATCAAATTCTGATACAACTGAAATGTTGAGCTTCCAAAAAAAAGATGGTTCCAGATTTTTAGCTTAAAGTCAAAATATTAAAATTCCTGGGAAAGCATTGAGTTTTCTAGACTATTTGTTTGACATATTAATAATTAATAATTAAATAATTAATATTATGTCAATTTGAGAATTCGAGTGCAGCAACACAAACCTGCTCAACGTAAGTGGTTGGGAAACAAATTTCGGAGATGTCTAAAGTAAACATAGGATTATCGCAGATCACGGACACTAGCAACTCCAGATTTTCCCCACTGCTAGCAGTAATTATGTGTGGAGGTTCACTTTTGCTCGTAACCGTTAATTGCTGGTTTAAATCGGTTGAACTGGAATTACATTATGCTAAAGCACCTTGGGGTCATGATTTTAGGAATACTTACGAACCAAATATGGCAATTTCAGTGGCGTAGGTAGCCGAAAAAGATGCATCCTGGAATAATTGCTCGTGATTAGTGTGTGCAAAAAAGTAGGAATGTCACTTAACTTCACAATGTCTCGTGATTTGTGGACTTTGCCTGTCATCCCATGATATTCCACGATCTTCTTCTGTGTACATTATTTTCTGAACTGTAACTACAACCGCATCCTAAAAATGTCAATAAAAATTGTAAGATGTAGTGCATCTAAAATTCTAATTGGACTAAAAAATTGTTAACATACAAGTTATAACCCATATTTTCAAAACGAAGCAAAGTGTAGGGTCAAATCAATATTTAGAAAAATAGAAGTTGTGACACATCCTTGAAATTACCACTTATTGTTGGTTTATTAAAATGCCCAAAATTTTTACACAATTTTTAACATTTCCAAATCAGAACATATGACTAAAGATTTTGGACGTTTGAAGTTTTCAAAAACTATTTCAAGTAACGCGCAACAGTGCTTCTGTAAGGTAAGAGTAAAAGTAATATAAAACTAGTTTGATATTTCTATGTAATGTCAGAATATGTTAAAAATTGGAATTTTTTTAACCTTCACTCTTCTTATTAGCTTGTTGATGACGAAGAAGGCAATTATTATTTTTTCAGCCCCCGGTTTCAAATGGCCAACTGAAGGAGAAAAAGTTATTTCTGGATCATAAGGGAACGTAAATTTATATGTGCTGATGTCCGAATGGTTTTTCACTACGAAAAACTTTTTCTTCTGGTCACCAATTTGGGGAAAGCCAAAGTCGAGCTCATAGGAGACGAAGCGTTTTCCAGTATCATCGACAATTGTTACATCTTTCGTATATGATTCTGCTGATACCATAATCTGCATGTAAATGTTATTATTTATTTGGTTGCAATAACAAACAAACGAATTACATTTCGAAAATCGAAGGGATTAGACATAACATGAATTTTTACGCAGGCTTGCACTTTTACGATGGATTTCGGCAAAAATTTCAAGTAAAATGTTACATATTCATGAAGATCTAAATCAACTAGAGTGGCATGTTTCACCAATCCGGCATCTAAAATAAAATGTATTCCACTTACGACTAGCAACTGATATAGTAGGGGAGACTGGGGTATTCTGGACCACGGGGAATTGCGGACCAGCTTCATATTCCCTAATAGTGGTTGATAGCTACAAATAACTATCGTCAGCTTGCCTCATGTTAAGCTCATTTTCCCTTCAATACTCGACTTGTCTACACGAACCGTTACCTCGCTTCGATACCAAATAGAAATGGGATACTTCGAAATTTTTTTTTCACTTTAGAGTTTCCTCTAATTTGACCACACTCTTCGAGAACCAACTCAGGTAAATATCTTCATAATATTCGCGGAACTTTAAGTCTTCGACAGGAACATGAAGTTTGTATTGTGTTACTCATATGCTGCCATATCATAAAAAATGAATTTCGGGGAATTACAGACCACTTTTGTCGTGAAATTATGGATCACTCAATTCTTTACATTTCACAAGCTAAATTCCTGTATTTGATGCATATATGTGATTATTCATGCAAATTTTCAGCACAGCATTATTTTTCGGCAATTTCTAATAGTTTTTTGGTAAAATGATAATTTCGTTTCGAACTGATTTTCGTTGCCATTTGTCACTCCACTTCATTTTGTTTCTCTTTCATAATAAATCTTCTGCATCTACATTCTGCATTCTGAATCAAAAACAAGAAGGTTTTTCTACTACATTTTTCCATTTTTAAACGATTTACAAAGTGCTCCGTAATTGCCCAACATTTTTCAAAATCGCAAAAATGCAATTTTTGCGCCAACTGTTATAAGTTGTATAATTTAATACAATTTGATCAAACTGCTGCAACCCAAAAAGTTCAAGCTTTGAAATTTTCAGAAAAAATATTTTTTTGCCAGTTTTTAGCCAACATAAAAAGGCGGTCCACAATACCCCAGTCTCCCCTAAATAATAAATTTAATAAACTAGAGCATTTATTTTGTTACAATTTTCATTTTAAACGTATAACGATTTTTAAAGCTTACCTACAGACTGCACACTTTCCAGGTAAGACATTTTGGAGGAATATACGGAAAAGACGTTGTGAACATCATCATCGATAAGTTCGGCGATTACCGTGCACGGGACTTGATCATTTGATTGCACAATTATTTCTTTGGTCAAGCTATCGCCCACGTAAATAGGAGGGAAATCCATATAAATTTTTTCCTGTTCCATTTCTAGTTTGGGCTCAATCAAATGAATGCTTGGCAGACAAGCCTCCCCGTATAATCCAAATGTATGCTTTACCGTTTGGTTTTGAACAAATCCGAAAACGGTAATTTCCAATTGATTTTTCCATGTCTAGAACGCGGCAGTGGTTACTTATCACATATTCGTTTAATAATAAAAAAGTACCCCCACTACTGAAGGCTTAAACTGACACGTAAAATATTCGGTGGAATAGGAACTGATTTCTATATAAGGGGGAAATACTTTGAAGTTGGAATCATGGGGCAACTTTGTTGCTAAATTGACTTTCGCCATCACATGCCCAGCGTTGTGCAATTTGATTCTGGTCGAATTAATTTTATTGATACTAGTACGCCCAAAGTGTAGGATGTTCTTGGTGATTTCATAAATAAGATGGGCATGAACCTGCAACTTTTTATATTAAAATTGTTTTATATTCAAACAATCTTACCTCTTCTTGATTGGGAAACTCTTCTAATTTTTCTACGATGTAACTTTCGAAAAACATCGAATTGTAATCTTCAAAATGTACCGCAGGCTCAGCTCCTTCAGTGAAAAGTGTCAGGGATTTTCCCTTTTTAACCGCTTGACAAGGTTCAGAGACGAATGCGATAAGTTTCTCCTCATATTTTATGCAGTCCACAGGGGTGGAACTAATTTTAATAATGGCTGTCTCATTCGGTTCAATAATATCCGCTGAGGGTACTATATGAAATATACCCGCTGTAAGGTACTCTATAGATCTGTTGAAAATAGTTCAAGTACATAATTATAATGCAGATGTATTTTCTAATACCCTTTACTTCCACTAATGGAAGGACTTTTCCCACCTTTCTTAGTCTTATTCGATGCTTTATCTTTAATAAGTCTTTTGCTCGATTTTGTGGAAAGGGCCGACTTGGATTTATTCAGACTCTTGCTCTTTTTTGGTGAACCTCCTCCAATCGCTTTTCCTCTTTTATTTTTTTTATCGCTATCGTTCGAATCTGGAGATGTGAAAGCGTTTAAAATGCGAAAAACGCTTTCCATTTTATCCAAAAATACCTGGTGAAAATTTCTTCGCTTTCAGTTCCTTTAGGTACGTTTCTGACATGAAGGTGTAAGTGCAAGGAAAGACGCTGGTATTTGTAAACTTCAACTCGATCGATTTGGTTGTGTTAACCAGTTGGTAGCCGAAATAGTATTCTTCAGTAGGACACATTTCAAATCTTTAAATTGATCTCTTCTTTATCTCGCAATAGCAAATTGTTTCGTAATTTACCTAGATAAGTAGACTCGCCCGCTCAAGTGTAAATGGTATGAATCTATTAAACTGTTCCTGTGACCATCAAGGATATCGACTTTAAAAACTGCCAAATCTTTGAATACTAGTTCATCTTCTATCGTAAATGTAAGAGTGTTATGAAAGGCCGAAGTCCCCTTCAGCGTGTAGGCTAAATGTTCTAATTGAAAAGATTGGACGATTTTCATGCTATCCCCATACGAAAGCACTGGTGTGATACTACAAAATATAATTTTACAGATTTGCAGTTACCTTCTTTGGATAGTTTGAAGTATTTTTCAATGCTAAGTCACAAACAGCTATTGACAAATTAAGATCCAACGCAATAGCTGCTTGGGGAAATCTAGAAGAGATTTGTATGCAGTTTTAATGGCTTTTTCTTCGCCGGTCACTCCTTTCGCAATCCTAAATTTCAGTACCTTCTATTAAGGAATGGCAATCTGTTATAGGTTGCCGCAAACGGCGATTGCGTTGGATCTTGGCTTGTCAATCGCTGTTTGTCTATAACAGATTGCCATTCCTTAATAGAAGGTACTGAAATTTAGGATTGTGAAAGGAGTGACCAGCGAAGAAAAAGCCAATAAAACTGCATACAAATATGAATACTTCGCAAAGAAATTACAGAGAATATCCTAGAAGAGATTCACTATACACGCCTGGAGGGCTGCATGAATTTGTAGTCTAGGTTGCATTCTACTTGCATACGATATTGTTGGCGATGGCCATAGTTTCTCTATGGACCAATAGGTGGTAGTACTAACAGTCACTCGCTTGACGTCTGTGAAGGTTTTAGTACTTACTTGTCGGAACGTTTACTAGCATTCGAGTTGGATATACTAAACTGACGAGATCTAAACCGGTATTTGGTTTCCAAACTTTGAATCTAATAAATGTTCAAACCTATTGGTCTGTGCATATTACAAGAGATTGTCAAACCTTGACTGAAAATCTGCATTTGTGGAAGAAGCAACTAGCCAAGAAAAAGCCGATAAGAAATCAATAAAACATCTTCAGTAGTAATTTTGAACCTAAATTGGGAATCAAATTTCAATGAAAACACTAGTAGACAAAACTTACATAACTTTTACATCAAATCTACCATTATTTCGCATGACATATGGAATGGTTTGCAGGACTTTGCCCTTTATAGGACCTAGGTTAATATCAGTATCATACTCTAAGCTGAGGATGCCAATATCACAATTAATAGTCAACGTTTCTGTTTGAAGAGCTTTTTTATATTGCTGTTCCTGATCAAAAATCTATGGAAATATATCATGATCAATAACATTGCGCCCTCTAACGGTGCGTTTATTCTAGACATTTTATTCCGATGACATCAAATATATTTTCTCTCTGAGATAAGTCCAAGAGAAGCTATCTCCTCCTAGCTGGGTAGATAAGTCTCGGATATCTTCTATCAGCATAATTGACCAGTGGTGGCTCGTAGCCAAAACTAATGGGGGTGCTGCGACAATGTTTAGCGTTTTAAAATTCGAAAGAAAATTTCGACTCTTCAAAGCGTTACGTTTTGAAAATTTTAGATTTCTTTGAAAACATGACAATGAAAACTTTTAATTATGTCGCGTTTTTTGAAAAGTTGGATTTTTTCTTAATTTCGACTGTATTGCAAAATTTAAATTTTTTCTGGTAATCTCGACCTTATTTTATTTTTAACCATTGACTTTTTTAAAAATATACCAGGGTAGAAGCCTTCAAAAACTATAAAAAGTGAAAAAAAATTATAGTAGGATGAAACCTATTAACAAAGGAAGATAATGCAACAAAAATGATAGAAAAATTAAATTACGGGCAATGTGAGGTCGGGAAGGGGTGGGGGGTGGGTTTTTAAGGGTAAAAAACAGTTAATCTCGATTTCTGGCAAAACTACAAATGCTATGGGAAAAAATTAAATAGCAAAGTTGTAGGTAATAAGTAGATCTACAACTTTTGTATCTACTCTTTTTTAACATAACCTCAAAATTTACGTGAAAAATTAAAAAAACCAGGTTTATGATTTTTTATTTTTATCTTTTATAAAAAAAAATTTTTTTTACGAAATTTGGTGAAAACTTACCTCTTTATATCCCAAAGACAGTGATTTTTTTGATTTAAAATATTTGTTTTTTCACCTTATTTCGACTCAATATCGAAAAAGCACCCTAATTTTCAATCGAAAAAACTCACGTTAAAATTTTAGCTTTTTCAAAAAACTCGGTAGGCTTTTTGTTTGTTGAAATGTCTACCTTCGATGGTGTAATAATACGAAATTAATTAAAATTTTTACAAAATTCTAAATTTTTCAAAACTTATTGAACGAAGGTGGTAATACCGGGTACCAAAAAAGGTAATTTAATTTCGCATCCGATAAGATAATCCAAGACAGGTGGTTCTATTTGAAAAAATTAAGTTATGCATGTTTGAACAACTGAAGAATTGAGTCGACGGATGTGAAGAAATTTAAGAAATCTTGCTAACAGCAAAAATATAAACAAGTACTTCATTTCTTCCTGAATCCAAAACCGTATGCCACACAACTCTGAGTCATTGCGTTTGGAAAATATCGTTAATGGCGTCAAGCTCCGAAATCGTCAAATTTAACCAAAAAAATTAAATTACGCGAAAACGGTTTAACTAAGGGCCTATGTCGTCCCAATAAATTCATATTCATTTTTAACAAGAAATCCAAAAATTTAAAAATACGTAGGGTGTTCTATTTAAAATAAGAAAGTTGTGTTCATTTCCGGTGCAACCGGAAGGCCGCCATATTTGGCAATAATTTTAAATTGTGGAGAACTTTATTTTGAACAACTTTTATTAAAAACATTTTTCGATATTTTAAACGATACGCCTACCAAAGACCGATTCCCGCTGAGTGACTCACCCTGTATACATTACTATGGTAAATCTTCTAATAAAATTCAAAAAAACGAAAAGAACTCCAATTCGAAATTTTTTTTTTTATCTTTATGTACAATTTTGAGCTATTTGTTAAAATGTTAATTACTCGAAAAACGTAAGATTCCATTTTACATTGATAAACAAAAAATTGTAAATCGAAATATACTACTATAATTAACAACCAAATAAGTTAAAAAAGTTAATATTTAATAAGACATAGGGCATATTATCAGCTTCAAACTTGGCTGGGTAACAAACTGACAGCAACAGATTGGGGCTGGAAGCAACATCTACGGGGCATTATGCCCAAATTTACAGAAAAAGAATTAATTCCAGACATATTGTTGAAAACTATTTGCTACAGCTGTGAAACTGGATGCAATAGTTTAAAATGTGGCTGCCGAAAACATGGTTTAAAATGCACAAATTTATGTTCAAATTGTCATGGTTCTGAAAAATGCGCCTATGTGGTAGAAGAAACCTACTACTAGTTAATGATCTAGATAAAATTGTGGATGAAGAACCAGTGCAAACTAGAAATGATGTTGGAAACGGAGACGAAGACGATGATGGTCTTGAAGACTTCGAAGATCTAGTAGAATCGTGCTGAATCTAACGATGAAGAAATACCATCAAAGAGACAAAAACTGATGGATAAGTGATTAAAATTGAAGCCAATGTTTTGATAAATAAAAAAATTAATTTTCTATGACATAAATGTAATGAGAATTTAAGAAATAAACTTTTTTTTTACTCAAAACAATAGCTACAGTCATATTTTTTAGATTAAATCCCCATAAAATCCAATCTTTAATGTTTAAAACAACTATGTTTTTTGGATTGGCAATTTTTTTGTTTATCAATGTAAAATGGAATCTTACGTTTTTCGAGTAATTAAAGTATAAATTTTAACAAATAGCTCAAAATTGTACATAAAGATAAAAAAAAATCGAATTGGAGTAGTTTTCGTTTTTTTGAATTTTCTTAGAAGATTTACCATAGAAATATATATATTTTTTACACCATCAGAAAGCAGACATTTCAGCAAACAAAAAGCCCACCGAGTTTTTTGAAAAAGCTAAAATTTTAACGTGAGATTTTTCGATTGAAAATAAGGGTGCTTTTTCGATATTTGAGTCAAAATAAGGCGAAAAAAATAAATATTTTAAATCAAAAAAATTACAGTGTCTTTGCGATATAAGAAGGTAAGTTTTCACCAAATTTCGTGAAAATTTTTTTTTTTTTGTAAAAGATAAAAATAAAAAACCATAAACCTGGTTTTTTAAATTTTTCACGTGAATTTTGAGGTAATGTTAAAAAAGTGTAGATACAAAAGTTGTAGATCTTCTTATAACCTACAACTTTGATATTTAACTTTTTTTTATAGGATAAGTAGTTTTGTCAGAAATGTAAAATGGAATCTTACGTTTTTCGAGTAACAAAAGTATAAATTTTAACAAATAGCTCAAACTTGTACATAAAGATAAAAAAAAAATTTGCATTGGAGTAGTTTTCGTTTTTTTGAATTTTCTTAGAAGATTTACCATAGTAATGTATATTTTTTTTACACCATCACAAAGCAGACATTTCAGCAAACAAAAAGCCCACCGAGTTTTTTGAAAAAGCTAAAATTTTAACGTGAGATTTTTCGATTGAAAATAAGGGTGCTTTTTCGATATTTGAGTCAAAATACGGCGAAAAAAATAAATATTTTAAATCAAAAAAATTACAGTGTCTTTGCGATATAAGAAGGTAAGTTTTCACCAAATTTCGTGAAAAATTTTTTTTTTGTAAAAGATAAAAATAAAAAACCATAAACCTGGTTTTTTGAATTTTTCACGTGAATTTTGGGGTTATGTTAAAAAAGTGTAAATACAAAAGTTGTATATCTTCTTATTACCTACAACTTTGCTTCTTAACTTTTTTCCATAGGATTTGTAGTTTTGTCAGAAATCGAGATAAACCGTTTTTTACCCTTAAAATCTCACCCCCTACCCCTTCCCGACCTCAAATCGCCCGTAATTTATTTTTCCTTTCATTTTTGTTGCATTATCTTTCTTTTCAAATAGGTTTCTTCTTACCATATTTTTTTTTTGGTTTCAAAATTTATCTACCCTAGACTAAAAAGCGTGAATACTCTTTAAAAAATTTTCGTATTTTCGTAAATATTTAGACTTTTCGGTGTTCTGTTTTTTGTAATTTTTTTTTGAAAATTAATTATTAAATTTTTTTAAATTTCTACCATTTGAAAATTCTTACTTTTTTGAAAATTTAAATTTTTTCAAAACTGCACTTTTGACTTTTTAAATTTTCGCTTTTTTTCTAGATTTTATCTTTGTTTATAATTTTTTTTAGAAAATTTTAATTTTTTTCTTGAAAATTTTGATTCTCAATAATTTCGACTGGTTTTTGTTTAAATGTCAACTATTTTTTAAAATTTCGTCTTTCTTGCGAAGTTTCGATTATTATTTGATTTTTTGTTGTTGAAAATTTGGCAACTTCTTAATTTTCCAAATTCTTTCAAATTTCAACTTTTTAAAAAATGTTCCACATTGATTCATTATTTTAGCTACCAAAAATTTAGACTCCTTCCAAAATTTTAACTTCCCAATATTTTGACTTTTGAAAACCTCGAACTATCTGATAATTTTCACTTGTTTTCAATATTTCGGTTTCGAAAATTTTGGTTTTTATTGAAAAGATGAGTGCAAATTTCTCAACTATTCCAAATTTAAACTTTTTAAAAATTTCGTATTATTTTGTAAATTCGTAAATAATTCGCAAATTTTTTGCAAATTTTAAAATTCTTATAATTTCGACATTTTCTTTTTAAAAATTTTTTTGTTTGCAAAATTTTGACTTCTTTAGGAAATTTGAAAGATTTTGAAAATATTTACCTTGTCAACAAATTTCGACTTTCTTTATTGAAAATTTTAATCTTGTCTTAAATCTGCACCTTTTTGAATTTTTTGACTTTTTATTTTAATTCTCACTTTGTTGAAAATCCGGTATTTTTCAAATGTTCGAATTTTTCAAAATTTTAGCCATTTTCCAAAATTTAAGATTTTTGAAAAACTTAAAAATTTTGGCTATTTTTTCAATTTTTGACATTTTTTGCAAACTGTCGACCCTTTATTTGAAAATTGTGATTTTTTTTTAAGTCAGACATTTCTTAAAACCTTTTAATGAAATTTTAGATTAATATGTCGTAAAATTTCGACTCCATTTCAAAATTTCGACTTTTTTTTCCAAATTTCGACTCTCTTTGAAAACTTGACTTTTTTTTTTAGTTCAAACTTTTTTTAAAATTTTATTTATACGTTTTTTAAACATTTCCAATTAAATCTTCGACTTAAAAGAAAATATTCTTTATAAGCTTGAACTGTTGAAAATTTCGACTCTTTTTAAAATTTTACCTTTTCAAAATTTCAACTTTTTTGATAATTACGAATTTTTCAATAATTTTGAGTTTTCTCTAATATTTAAAAAATTCAGCTTCTTTGAAAATTTAATTAAAAACTCTGTAATTTATTTTAAATGTCAATATTTTTCCAAAAATTCGTCTTTTATTCACATTCCCAAAATTATTGAAAATGTCGACCAATTTAGAAATTGAAAATTTTTTCCGAAATCCTTATTTTCTTTTGAAAATTTGACTTTCTATGAAAATTTTAAAACTGTTTAAGATTTGACTTTTTTTTATTAAATTCGACTTTTCTGATGGCTTTAGCTTTGTTTTTTAAAAGTGATACTGTTTTTCTTTTTAAATTTACATTTTTTGAGAAAAATTTCGAAATAACACTCGAATTTAAAAAAAAAACAAACTGTTCTATTTTTAAAATTGTGCTATGCGTTTTATTTAAAAATAAATTGTCAAAATTTGAATTTTAATCACAAAAGAATTGGCTTCAACCTGAAAAATTTGATTTTTGAAATTTCTCTGGAACTTTAAAATTACTAGAAAAAAATTAAATTAGAACAGAAAATTGATAATGAATTTTTTTTAACATTTTAAAAATTGAAATACAAAAATCGTACCCCTGAAACCAAGAGAGATTAAAAACACAATAAATGTTGCTCAAAAAAAAATTGTGACTTCAACAATTTGCTTAATTTTAATTTTGAAATTTTTAAACTTGAACTATTGAAAATTTTGACTTTTTTCAACGTTTTACCTTTTCGAAATTTCAACTTTTTTGATAATTACGAATTTTTTGATTATTTTGAGTTTTCTTTAATATTTAAAAAATTCAGCTTCTTTGAAAATTTAATTAAAAACTCTGCAATTTATTTTAAATGTCAATATTTTTCCAAAAATTCGTCCTTTATACACATTCCCAAAATTATTGAAAATGTGGACCATTTTAAAAATCAAAATTTTCTTTCGAAATCATATTTTTTTTGAAAATTTGACTTTCTGTGAAAATTTCAAAATTTTTTAAGATTTGACTTTTTTTAATTTGACTTTTCTGATAACTAGCTTTATGTTTAAAAGTGGTAGTGTTTTTCTTTTTAGATTTCCATTTTTTTGAGAAACATTTCCAAATAAAACTCAAATTAAAAAAAGTTAATACCAAAAATTTCTATTTTGAAAATTATTGTTGCGTGCGTTATCGGTTTGAATTGATACACGTGATGGATTATTCCCACTTTATTTCTGAACTCAACTTTGATCACCACAATTGACAATTAACTCACTTATTATTGACTTCTACTAACTCAATAATTACACTGATTCAAACTGACTGACTCGAGGGAAAGCTGACCGCCTTTTATAGTTTTACCCCCCGGCTTCTAGAACTTTTCGGCAGATAAGGTTTATCGTTTGCCGAAATTTCTGGAACGCTTATCTGCCATTTGTTTCGTTATCGCGGCCGCTTTCCACTTATCAGATCCTTCTAGAAACTTTTTTTATTTACTAAATTCTACAATTCTATTCTAAATCCCATTTCATCTATTTACATTGCGTTACATTATGCATAGTTTTGAAACAAATTTCCAAAAAAAAACTTGCATTTTATGTACAAATAAATTGCCAAAATTTGAATTTTAATCACAAAAAAATGGCTTCAAGATGGAATAATTGATTTTTAAAATTTCTCCTGCAGTAGTAGTAATTTTTAGAGAAATATGAAATTGTAAAAACGGTTAAAATTTACAAGACTTATTTTTCCTTGAAATTTCAATATTTTTCCCAAAGTTTTGTAATTTTTATGCAAATTTGAAGTTTATTTTCTCTAAACTTATACTTAACAATTTTTAGTTTCTTACCAAAATAACAAAATAAAATAAACTTTAAAATATTAAAATTTCGTTAAAAAGCTTTTAAATTTCCAAAAGAAATTGAGAGAAATCAAAATTTCTACAGGAAAAAATATTTTAAAGACAAAATCTCCAGGAAAAGTTGAAAATTCAAAAAAATTTCTTTGCATAAAATGTTTACAGAAAAACACAAATTTATAGGAAAGAAAACAACATTTCTTGAAAAAAAATAGAAATTTGAAACATCTTTACAAAAAAGTCGAAATTTTTTTTTCCCAAAATGTTGAAATTTTTGTAAAACTTTCAGGGTTTTTTCCAGACATTTTTTGTCAAAACTACAAAATAAAATGAACTTTAAATAGTCAAAGTGTCGTGCAAAAACTTGACTTTTTTAAAGCAGATTAGAGGAACACAAAGAAAAATCTGGAGAAGTTGGAACTTCTAGAAGACATTTTTTTCAGGAAAAATGGATTTTTCCAGAAAATTTCTTTTTATAAAATATTTAGGAAAAATGGAAACTGCAGAAAAAATCAAAGTTACCTAAAAAAATCGAAATATCTGAAAAAAATTTAAAATTTTTATACAAAATCAGTTTTGAGGTAAAAATTCAAAGATACCGTATTAACTAATTTTTTTAGAGAAATAGTAAAATGCGAGACGAGTTGGATTTAGATTTTATCTTGAAATTGTAATTATTTTCTCAAAATGTTGAAATTTTCAAAGAAATTTGAGTTTTTTCTTAACATTTTAATTCCTGCTCGAAATATTGATTTCTTCCTTAAAACTTTCACAGAAATTAGTTTTTGAAAATGTAATTTTGATCAAAATTAAAAATAAAATAGGTTTTTAAATGTCGTAACTTCGTGAAAGAAACCTAAAATTTATATAAAAAGAAATCAGAGAAAATTTAAAATTTCTACAAAAAATTGTGTAATGAAAAGTGTTCAGAAAATTTTGAGAAAAAAAACTCGTAAGTGAAATTGGGGGTGCTGCAGTTCGACAGTGCCTATACACCAGCCGCCACTGTAATTGACACTTATGTCAGGGAGAAATGTACGGAATAAAGTGTCTAATCTAAACGCAGCTTAAGAATCTTACCTGAATGGTTAGATGATCTTTGGTACATCCGATATCTTTTGGCGTGTACTTCAACCATAATCTCTTGATAGAACATGGCTCCACCAAACCCCTTCTTTCGCTTATAAAGTAATCTTCCTCATTGGAAAACGAAATCTCGTAGTAAACCGCGACGCCTGACATATTCTTCATGCAAATTTCCTCCTCTTCGGATCTCCCTAATATAATTTTGTCGAATGATATAGTCTTGGGTGTTACACTGAATTTAAGGAAGCACGATTGACAAACAATCTGAAAATACTCAATTTTAGGGTTGTCCTTGATACAGAATATCATGCAATCTTTAAAACATCCTTCTTGAGTTGGTTTTGCTTTGATGTGAAATTGGTAGTTTTCGTCTGATGGTATCGATACACTCTTCTCAAACTGAAATAGTTTAGACCCATCTTTCATAAACACTGAAACGTGGCAGGGTAGTTGGGAGATATTTTTCAAAATGATGTCGGTCTCCACAGCGATTGGGCTGAAAAATTTTCAACGCTTGCACTTAGGTTAACTGATTTAAAAATGTAGCACCTTCAAATATTGGGCGCATAAAAAATTAGAAAGCGCAACTTACTGATTCTCTATGTAAACTACCGAGCCCAAATCTAGCACATTTTGGGAGATGACATAAACGCCATTGAGAAATATAGATTTTTCACTATATTCATGAACGCAGCTGTTAAACACAGTGTTCGGATTCCAGTTTATCCTGGGGATATCGCAAACCCCGATCAATTGGACGGCGAGTTTGGTGTTGGTTCCAACCATTTCAAATTCTACTTCTTCGTCATAAGTACCACATACGTCTGTGTTAAATTTGAAATGAAACGATTGTATTTGTCCTGGCTGAAGAATCATTCTATCCTCATCTACAATGAGAAAGAATTTGTATAAGTTTCCAATAACGCTGCTCGAAAATTGCCTTTTAATTGTTCCCCATTTGTAGTATCTGATCCGGAGGTGTATTTCTTCTTTTTCTTTTTTGCCGATCTATTGTGTTGATCTGGTGATTCTTTATCGGATTCTTTATCCGTGTCAACTTCGCCACCCTAAAAACGTTGCTTATAAAATAAAAATAATTAGATTAACAAAATAATATTTATCCACAATGGAATAACGTGATATTTTTAATATATAACTAAATTCAGTCTGCCTTAAAACGAAAGTAATTCACATAGCTGTCTAGCATCAAATTTATGAACAATTTGCTTAGAATAATACCGAAAGATCCTCCGATTTGGTGCCTCTCAAACTAAATTTCGAAAATGAGTACTGCCTTCTGGCCAGAACAGGTTTCTTGATGACCATGTACAAAGTAGGACCCGTTTCTTCAATTTGTTCCTCGACCCCTATCGCATTATTCTGGACGCAGTTTGCCATTAATAAATTAACGTGATCTGCGGCTTGCCGATTCATGTTTTTATGTGCATGATTAATTACCCAACATGGTATTCCTAAAAATAATCAATCTTTCTTAACTGACTCGAGGAATGTTTGTTGAGTTGCACAATTGTTGGAGTTGAACTTATCGTGTCTAGGGCAAAAAAATCAGAGCTATACCTATATTTGGTTGTAGAGTTGGGCCAGCTGGAGAACCAACGCTTTTATTTTTACTTCCACTTCCCAGATGAGCAATCTTCATATCTGACTTTTTAGGTCCCGGACTTCTAGGCGTCTTCTTGTGATTATTTGGTTTTTTCTGTGGCGAGCCGTTGCTTATTTTAGGAGAATGCGGAGAAGGCCCCTAATAGAAAATATAAATTACTCGAAATTGTCTATTGATTGAGAATACAACTTTACTCTGTAAACCTCACAATTGTTTTTGTCCCAGTTCTGCAATGTCGTCAAAAATTCAGTTTCAAAAGCACCGAATGATCTAAAGTATTCAGCTACTTCATCCTCTGGTGTTGATAAGCTTTCTTCGCCTTTCTTTTTACCTGTTAGTTGATTTTGTCATTTCAATGAAATTGCCAGGTTTTGGTATCCTTACCTCCTTTCTTTTTCTTGTCATCGTTTTCTTTTTTATCGTGTTTTTCAACTTTTTCGACACTATCTCTGGAGTTTCTTTTCGTAGTCTTAGTGCTTCCTTTTGCCGATCCAAAAATCTTTGGGGGAGCCTCCATTAAAGATTTAGTTATAGAACCTTCCACTCTTGGTTCTATGAGAACTTTTACCGCTAAAAGAAATAATTGTTGCTTAGGGTTCAATATTTATTGTAGGTATAGTACGTTTCTTGTGTTCGTCATATTTTTCCCACAGTCTCTTAAATTTATCCAACTTTTTTTTATATGTTGTGAAGCTTCTTTTTTTAAACTTAGCTAGTTCGATTTCCTGGATGCGATTTCTGGAAAAAGAACAAAATTAAATTGAAATACCTTTGGAGTTGACGTTAGAAATAAATTAAACGAAACCGAAGGCTAACCTCAAAGCTTGAGTTCTTAGGTAAGATTGTAACCTCCTTTCACTGATGTATTCTTTGAGCATCTCCTTTTCGCTAGCTGATAATTCTGATAAATCGTTAATATCAGGTATTTTGGCTCTTAGTTCAGCCTTCTTACTATCCAGAGATCTGGCACTCTTAAAGACTTCTTCCATAAGTACATTCCTATGTTCTTCTTCGGTGCATGTAAGATGCACGAAGAAAACGTTAACGATATGCTTTGTGGCTTTCAGTACGCATTTGAGCGCGTCCATGGGTCTTGGAATGAATATGCTGTCCAATGATTCGATAACCAAGCCGTGAAACTGTTCAATTTGATGTTTAAGGATTTCCACAAAGGCACTCGTGGGTATGTTAAATAGATTCTGTCCGGGCAGGACTACGGGTGCGTGGGTGTGTAAAGCGGTAGCACTCTTAGAATGTTTGGTGAGGGCCGTTTTGGACGATTTATCTGATTTTTCTTCTTTCCCCCTTTTTGGTTTCTCGTTCTCTTCTTTTAAGCTCCTCCTTGATTCTTTCGATTCCTTCGAGTCCTTTGACTCTTTCGATTCATTCGTCATGGGAGTGTATTCAAAAATTGCTGTGATTTTGTTTTTTATTTTGTCATAAGCGTCTGGAAGAAATAATCAAAATTTAATGTCACCAGAAATTATTGAGCGTGCAGCTATTTGGGTAAATTCAAAGTACATATGCTGTGGAATTTCCTAGAAGTTTGAAACAGTCAAGCTTTAACTAAGATAGGTGATAGGAATTGAGATTATTTTTATTGTGTGTAATCGTGCTATTAAATTTGGTAGAAGCTACGAATTAAAATAAGCTTTCGATTTCATAAGAATTGGGGGGTCATACTGATGACAATAAGCGGCATCTTCTGCACTTTGAAGGGGTTCTTATCATCCTTACCACATTTGAAGAAAACTTGTTACCTTCATTAGGAAATTCGAAACGATGATCTGGAGGAATTTTATCTTTGTATTGATCGGTAATGATTGCATTCACTTCTGCAGCCGCAGGTACAAAATTTTCCGCTAGTCCCTGTATAATTAAACTGTCAAGGTCAAATCTGCTATATTTCAGTTTTTTTGCTGTCATGTTAGCAGCGCTTCGAAAATCTGTAAAATTAAAACATTAAGATTGATTTGGAATTATTTTTCGAACTATCGGGTGTAACAGACTTATACTTTAAGATCATGCTAAATGGCTCAAGGTCAAGAACACATAATACGTTCAGCGTCACGTGAAGGCCAGGATCAAGATTGCCTTTGGTTAAAGTCGCAAATGCACTTGAATTCAAGCCTAAGGTCACATGAGCTAAAAGTCATGTAAGTGCGAGGTCATGTAAGTTTAAGATGACAAGTCTAAGATCACGTAATCTCAAGATCATGTGAACGCAAAGTAACGTGAACTCAAGATCGCGTAAGCTCAATCATTTCGAGGTCACGAGACCTCGAAGTTATGTAACTTGGAGATCATAAATTTGAAGTCACGTGAGTGGAAGGTCATGTGGGGTCAAGATTGCGTTAGGCCAAGATCACGTGACCTCAAGGTCACTTGTTTTCAAGGTCACTCTAACTCGAGACCACACGAGTTTAAGACCACACGAGTTTAAGATCACACGAGGGCGAGGTTACGTGAACTCTAGGTTACGTGAACTCTAGGTTACGTGAACTCTAGGTTACGTGAACTCTAGGTCACGTGAATTCAAGGTCGTGTAAAAGCAAGATAGCCTGAGGCAAAAGGTTTTTTTAAATTTAACTTCTATCTGAAATTTTCGCACAGTTCTTTTGGTATTTCTAGTTGACCTTAAAGTCTCGTTTTTTATGCCTCTTATCTGAAAACGTTTGATAGTAGTCATTGGGTAGCTGAATGATTTAAAATTTACAAATATGAAACTGAAAATTTAATTCTTCAAAGGAATCCTTGTAATACGAAAGACCGTTTAGCGCTCCTTAGGTTTTTCGTGGTTGGTTTATCATTTATTTTTTCAAAAACCTTCCAAAAAAATGTTAACTAAATTCCAACCTTTGCTTCGAAACTTTTAAATATTCAGAATATCCAAAGTTTGCAAGACTAAGCCTATTTCTGGCAAAAGATAGCAAGGTTACTCTAAGACTGGGCATGTGTAATGGCGGCATACACATTTT
Organism: Dastarcus helophoroides; assembly: GCA_028583605.1. NCBI lineage: Eukaryota > Metazoa > Arthropoda > Insecta > Coleoptera > Bothrideridae > Dastarcus > Dastarcus helophoroides. The sequence goes on along the minus strand of CM053336.1, from coordinate 10,883,942 downwards.
ATTCAATTTTTTAATTTCAAATTTTACCCGTTGAGTTTTTCTCAGTGGCGGACTAAGCCTGTCAGAGGCCCGGGGCGGCAAAGCTGAATTAGGCCTCTCGAGCTTTAAAAAAAATGTAGTTTTACAAGCTTTTTATTCAGTTCACATTTGTATGTATAAATAAGTGTTTATGTTTATGTCGTCAAAATCTGGCAAGTGAAATTTAAATTCGACTTAATTATTTAGGCTAAAAAACATACATACTGTGGTGAGTCGAGGTCTACTAAACTGTTCTATTTCCTCGTTCGTTCTATTTAATTGAATTTTATTCAATTTTTCTTGGAAATATTAAATCTACAAATATTGTACTATATAAAATTCTTTGTAACATGACGTTTTGCGTGAGAAACAGATTTCTTAGCGTTCACAAATTAGATAAGGGTTATTTGTTAGGCCTGGTTTGTTTCAAGCACAGATACCTAAACTGAGTAAAATAACATGTTAGTTTTGAAGGACCGCTGAAAAGTAGAGTAATAAATAAGAGTAACATGTCAATAACGGAGACCGTAGCAAATATCTCGGCAAGACCATGTGGTGGTAGACTGGAGGAATTTAACGTTCAAAAAACGCCCTTATAAACACGTACAATTGGAAGTTATTTAAATTTCAATTATCGAAGTAAAACTTGCAAGATAACGGGACAACATCATTCAAAAGGGGTTTGCAGTTTGGTTTTCACTTTAAGAATCCTTTTCAAAATTTATTTAACGGCTAATTTGGATTAGAAATATTTAAATTAGTAGGAATTCTGCATCCTCATGCCCTCTAGCGAGATGCAGAGGATATCTTTCGGTTCCAAGAAGTTAAGGGTAGGGGAATAAAAAGATAAAACACGAAAGACCAATTTTTAAGATAGTCAAGTACAAAACTTCGATGAAACTAGTTATGCAAACGAGTACTAAATACGGGAGCTTAAAAAAAACTGCTTCTGTTTGTACTAATTAACGTGAATGAACACAAAAAAAAACAATTTCTGTTCAACGTGAAGTTCTTGTGCCATTTATGTGATGTTTGCTACGAAATAAGTAGGCAAGTAAATTTTAAATTGTCCGATGATTTTTGATGGTTTTTCGCTCTTATATGATTTAATTAACTTTTCCTAAAATTTGAGAAAAATACTTGTTCCCAATTTTGATCAATATGGGGTTGGGGGGCGTACACAAAAAAAAGAGAAAGGAATTTAAAAATTCCACAACAAACCGAATGAATGAGAAAATCGTTGTTAGAAAATTATTATAGGGCCAAGAACCCTACCGTTGACTGGTGCAACTACCAGTCTCAGTTTCAAAAAGGAAAACAAAAATAAAACAAAATAAAAATACAAAGACAAGAAAACGAAAAGGAAATAAAGCGCATTCGCTTCATACAAATATTTTCATTTCCTTAAGGTCGATGTTAGTGTTCTGCTGTTGAAAGCTAAGTTTCCAGGGGTTCCAAAATAATTTAGACCCATCACCACAAAGGTCCGGTAACTGGCAGCAGACACATATATTGTGGTTTTTCTGATGATGTTCTGCAAGTTCTAGAAACGTGGGCATTGTACACCTTAACATCCTAGAAGCATAAGCCACAATGAGCTCTTACCTAGTTCTTGTTTTGGTGTATTCACCTAGTGCTACCTCATTCGCAGATTCTCCTTCGTAGGTTGCTTGAATCCCAAAAATATAGGACAAGACAACCTGGCCCAAAGAGAGCCTTATAGATCTGTTGACAAATGGGGAGTACTAACGTAAGTGGACGAGCAGTATCAGCATCAGCTATCGTTAGGGAGATGTTTTGATGAAAGAAATGAGAACTTCTTGCCAGTTTCTAACTTTAATTTCAATGTTTTGTGCTAAGTCAAGCTTAGCCACTTTCTAAGCCAAAAACGCCCCTTTTAATTAGAACAGTAGCCGTAGAAGTAGATGTAGGGTTGGAAGGGAAAATTCTGCTCAGAAAGTTTCTACGAAATCTGAACAATATTTCTAGTCTATTTTATGACACTGGTTTGAGTTCGAGTGATTGAGTTTGGTATGAGAAAAACAGAAAAACAAACAAAGGAACAAGTTAACAAAGGAAAGAAAGAAAGAGTGAAAGAACGAGAGATCTGTAAGATTGATTGATTGATTATTACGATAAATTACAACTTCATTTCCAAGCTTGAGCTCCATTTTCTCGTAGCATTATCCTTTGGATATTGTTGGCTCAAAGCTTTAACAGGAAACTGTATGCTATGTAAAGTATGCTTGAATTAAGAAGCGACAAAAACACAAAAGAATTGGGGAATAAAACAGACACCTGAAAATAGTTTGAGAACCTCTGTGTACAAACTAACCAGCGAACGCCCACCGATAATCAGGTACAAAGTTAGCTGCTTTTGGTTTGAAAACCTTCGAGTACAAACTAAATGGCCCAGCTGGGGAAAGCATTGCGATTATTAGGGTTAAAATAAACTTTGGGAAATTGATAACCGAAGCACCATATACGAACGAAAGAGTTAGACAAAGAATGTCAGATTACTTGTGCTTAATGAATTCTCTTCATTTTCTAAAGAAATATTTCTCTCGGATCTGTGTCCAGCAAATTTAAACAAGTTGAAACAAACAGGTTCACTTTTATTTTGTTGTATTATGTTTAAGAATACTTGAAAATCACAAACTTGAAATTTTGTTGATTTATTTGTTGACCTACTGTAATAAAACGTTGAGGTCAATTGTTGTTTGAATTTGATAACACTTCCCTGTCGACTCTACGAAGTGGGTTACAATTTATTGGAATAAAATAATTTTAAACACAACGTAGACAAATTGGCTCCGAAAATCGAAAGTAAATTATTCTTCGAAAATTTTTAAAGATGAGCAAAATTCTACAATTTTGAAAAACTATATACAATCACTGGTTATGGTCACAACCGGCTGCTCATCACAATACCTACAATATGAAATGAATATGGGCGAGGAAAATAAAATACGAATCGATCGACAAAGAAAAAATTAGATAAAATAAATCAAAGACAGATTTTTTATGTTTTGTAGCGTGTTATATGTGTTTTCGCGCCTTCAATTTACTGAACTCCTCAATAACTTCTGTGAAATCGATTTCTTTTGAAATTTTTCTTTCTATTGAAAGCACGACTAGATTAACCAGTCGCTCTTGACCCATTGTAGATCGAAGTTAATTTTTAATTAGTTTAAGTTTCGAAAAACTTCTTTCGCATGCTGCAACTGAGATGCAAATGGTCAAGAAGTATTGAAGTGTAAGCGATATACAGGGTAACGATTCACTGAAGTCCATTTTATTATAAATTGAAGGATTTCTTGGGCTCTCCATTTGGCAGCAACGTCCATACTCGTATCGGTGGCTTTTACATGCCTGCGGTACCTTTTTATTTCTTGGGAACCTTCTCCTTGTTAAATTCACCATAAATTTGGTTGGATTGTCAACTGCTACAGCCAGAGCGTCATCTGAAGCTTCTAACATAAACTTTGTTTCAATGATTTGGAAAATATTACTGATTTGTTTTATGGCCCCGTATCGTGTTGACAATTCTTGTATAAATCGGTCTATGCATTCATACATTGACAGACGTATTTCTTCTTGAATTGATAATCCAGCATCATGAGCTGATTCACCCGGCATCGTCCTTTTTACCTTCCTTCTTCCTCGTTTCTCGATGTTGATGTCCATGCCATTGCATTTTTTTATGCCTAAAGTTACAGCATTGTCCACAATCGTGGTTCGTTCGGTCACTAAATACTCATTCAAGGCGTTTAGTTTGGTGATTCCCGTATCTAGAGTCATTTTTGGAGACTGCAAATATTGTTGAACTAAATTTACTTCCTCCAGTATAGAAAGCCAGAATTGTATATAGGTTAGAAAGGTAAAATCACAAACAGCCGGCAGGAGCAGACTTGCTCCTGATCTTGTCTCTAGATTTGGTTTTGTTGGATCTTGAAAATGTTCCAAACTACTCACAATTGTCTCTATGTTTTCTTTTACAACTTTTACTGACTCGTAATGAGCGCTCCAGCGAGTATCCGATAAACGTTTTAAATTTTTTCCAGTTTTCTCTTTCAGAAATTGCCATCTCTGTGTAGATGACGAAAAGAACAAATATAATTTCTCTACTGCTTCAAAACACGTGACACTGGAAGGAACGCACGCAAATGCATGAACTCCACAAAGATTCAAAGAATGATTAGAACAAGAACTGAACAATGCCTTTGGATTTACTTCTCGGATTTTTCGTTGCACCCCTCCATGGACATCTGACGTTGACGCGGCATTCTCATAATCTTGAGTCCTGCGGAACGCAATATCCAGTCCATCTTTTTCCAGCTGTTGCTGAATGTCTTTTGACATATCCTCGGCAGTTTTTCCAGACATAAAAAAAAGCAAGAAAGATTCTCGTACTTCCACAATGTCATTCTCTATATGAACGACTCATTTGGTCTATTTTACTTTCGTCAGGAGTGTTGTCAAAAATGATTCCGTAATACTTAGCCTTTTTAATATCTGCAATAACTTTTTGCCTTACATGACCACCCAAATATAGAATAAATTCCTTTTTAATTCCTTTTGACAAATGAGATGGTACTCTCTTTGACCCACCAGCAGCCTCTTCTAGTTTTAAGCAATGCTCTTTCAACACAGGTCCATATTTCGCCAACAGTTGAACTAATTCTAGAAAATTTCCCCTGTTTTTCGAAGAAATATCTACACGGTGGCCTCGGAAGGCAATAGCGTTACATCTAAAAGGCGATGTAAAATGTTTCTCCATTTCTTAGTTTCATCGTTAATAATCTTCAAATTATCTTTGTCAATAATTTTATTAAGTTTCAAGCCCATTGTCAACGTTTTCCATTTTTCTAAGTTTGATAGATGTTCATGAGACGATTCATGCTGTGATATTCTTGGATTTAATTTACGCCACTGACAAAAACCAGAGACAAATTTATTAGTGTGATTGTCACCCTCAGACGCAAATAACCGGCAGCAGTAACAATATAATTTCTTTGTTGATGGAGAGTATAGTATCCATTTCCTTAAATATTTAGTCTCGTTTAAATGTGAGTAAAACCAAGGTAAAGTTAAACAGTGATGTGTTCCCTTAGTGCTTTCACCTGGTCTTTCTACAGATTCAAAAGGTCCGTCCTTGTTTTTAAATATTTCACCGCCCTTTTTGATAATCGAAATTCTAATATGCTCTGGCACAGGTATTGGCCAATGTGCAGCATCATTGGATGAAAAGAACTCTAACTTAGAGGCAACATAGTCGTCGGCTTCCTCAGTATTTTTCTTTAATTTATTAGTTTTGTAGTCCTGTATTTCAGTGTCAGTCACGTCAGAGTTTTTATTAATATCACATTTAATAGATTTTTCAGCTATGTTTGCTGTTTCAATATCAATGATTTGTATATTAGATCCCGATTCAAAATCCTTCAGCAACGCCACTTTTCTTCTTTTCAGAATTCGAAAGGTATTTGGATAAAGATCCAGCCAGCAATTTTGCCTCTTGAGTCTTCGCTTTTTAGCTTCCTTTTCTGAAAGCCAGATAGTTGAATCCTTTTCACTAAAAGTAATGAAAAAATAAGAAACTTTTATAAAAGATAGCTAAATTACATAGACTAAAAAATTATTATTTGCATAAAAAAACAATATTTTATGTGTTGGTTAAAAGAACATATCTTTAAATTCCCTCAATTTTTTTACAATCGTTACAACCGCCAAATGCAGCTCATGCATTTTACAAATGCGCCTTATCTTATTATTAGTGCAGTACATTAAAGATGTCATGAGCAGCGAACGGAATAGGTAGACTATTTGTAAGCTGACCAACTATTTTTTGTTCAAAAAGAGTTCACTTTGCAAGTATTTCATAAGTGAAAAAAAAAGAAGAAAAAAACTTTATTTTCTTTTAAAAACATATTTTTCTTCGGAGTGGATTTTTTTTGCTAAATGAGGATGTTCGTCTAATAATGAAGCCACATCCAAACAACTTTCATTTTGCATATTAAATTTGACTGTTAAGACGGCGGATAATGTTTTTTCAGAAAGTTGCGACTTCTCACTGCTCCAATAATCATTCCCTAGTGAAAATACCCTTTCAACGGCAGCATTAGTGCCTGGACAACATAAGGAAATTTCTATTAAAACTTTTAAATTTTCATGTGGGATATGTTCTACTCTAAAATGCCGAAAGATTTCTGCCCACCTTTTGTCAAGTTCTATTTTCTCATCGTTCCATATCTTCAATTTTTCTTCATTTAAACATAAATTTACTCTTCGAATTTCTTCAAAGAGAAAATTGTCATTATTAACAATATCTTTTACTTCCTTTATTACAAATTCGACTGCTGAAGACACTTCTTTCCATTCAATTTTGCTATTTAGAAGGGTCCATTTGAAACAATTTAATGCTCTAAAGTTCACTATCCATTCTTTGATATATTCATAGCAAATTTTATAAAAATTTTTAACTTCTTTTAAAAATTCATTTTTTATTCCGGGATTGAAATCTTTCAAAACGGTCAGTTTATTTTTTAGAATTAGTGGTAAAAACCCATCATTAAATCTTGATTTACATTGCAGTATGAAATCGTTTAATATAATACAAACTTCTGCTGCTGAAATTTTATCTCCTTCAATTTGTAGAGTAATTTTATGAAACAACGAAGCCTGACTGTGAATAAAATAAAGCATAGGTTCTGACATATCATTTTGAATGAATTTCTTCAAAATTGTAGGACATTTGTCAAGGCTTAAAAAATATGAACATAGTGGATCATATAACTGCAAAACGCGTTCTAATGCTAGAGTTAAAGCAAGCCATCTGACTTTGGAATAACCAAGCAGTTTTTTGTATTGAACACCAGCCTCTCCACAAAATTCTTTCAAACTTGCTACCCGTACTGTAAACTGATTGAAATATAAATATATATTTGTAATAATTACTTCCATATTTATTGGCATTGAACTTGATGCTGTATTGATGGCATTTGATATAATGTGAGCATTACAACCAATTCCCAAAATATTTCGTTTCAGAAGATCTTGAAATTCAAATTACTGTCAAAATAATTTTAAATATTAAATTAATAAAATTGAAATAAAATAATCCAAAAAAATGTTTTAGAAATACAAATCAGTATAAAATTATACAAATGAGTACTTTCAGGATTTGAAAAGAGTACGGTTTGCGAAAAAAGAGTACAAAACTCAGTAAATGAGTATAGTTGATCACCTTACTATTTAGCTAAACTTCTAGAAACATTGGAAACATCCTTACAATATTTTGATAAGCAAGTGTTCTATTCCCTAATAAACGTGTACTACAAATAAAATAAGGACTGCTCGCGAAATACAAGAATTGAAGCAATGTACTCGTAAGTGCATATTGACTAGAAACTACAATTATAATTTCTAGGCTAAATTATACGAAGAATTACTTACTTTTTTCAAACACTTGAAAATGCACTAACTCAACTCTGAACTTATTTACTTTTATACCGCAACAAAAATCAAAAACACTATTACACTTTTTAATGAAATTACTTTGAATGGATAAGATCGCGTTTATTATTTTACAATTTGAAAAAAGGCTTATCCGTTCGCGAAAATATCAGAACACATTAAAAAACTATTAAATATTAACGTAATGAAATTTAATATATTTTAAATGAGGCCAATGTTTATTTTTTGACGTAAATAGAATGTAAATGTAGGCGTACAAGAGTGAATTATTTGTACTTCATTCATTCAGGGATTCCTGGGAAAGTATCCGCTATAAAGAGGGAATTCCCCCAGCGTATTGGACGCGTTCAGCAAAGTTAAAAGAATATTAGTACCGCGTAAAAAGTCTAGATGGCTGTAGTGTTTTGATCTTGATGAAATTATATAGGTACTAAGCACATTTTTAAAGTCTTCCCTGATAGCCAGGCTTTTACTGCAAGATCTTGGACACCACTCGTTTCATCAAACTTAACATCAAGTTTATGTTAAGTGCTAATTAAGTAATATTTGCATCTAAATTAAAGACAATATGCAGTCGTAATTTGAAGTCAAGTTGACTACAAGACTTATAGTGAACTTGTAGCAAAAACTTTTGGTTAACATAACGACAATAACTTGCATATGACGACTTTTACTTAAGTTGTATCAAAATTAACTACCAACTTAACTATTATCCAAGTCTTTGTGTTAACTTGACTTCAAATTCCGTCTCTAGATTGACGTCAAGTTGAGCATTAAGGTGGCTATCAGGGTTATTTAGGATTTGATCAGGGGAACGCGGAGGCATTTGGGGCCCCCCTAACACCGGAGGCCCGGGGCGGCCCCCCTGTTAGTCCGCCACTGGTTTTTCTCTAACTGAAGTTTCGACTATAAAACACTGACTATACAGGGTGTTACAAAAGTCCGGGCCGCTACTTCAGGAGCATATTCTACACATTAAAATATGAAAAATGTTGAAATACATTTTTTTCTTTAAATTGCCTCCTAACGGAGATATGACCATTTAAAGGTGGCGCCCCTAAAGTGGTTTTTTTACCACAAAAAGTTAACGGTTAGTAGCAAAGTCATGAAAGTGGGCAAGCAGTTAAAGAATTGGATTAGGCATATTCTCATGTAACATATTTTTTAAATAAGCAGTAGCGTGGTGTGTAGGGGGTTGCCCGCGATTATTTTTTGCCGTAACTTTTTTGTATTGCAATATTTTGACACAAAAGTGCCATAATCGTAAAAAGCAACATTTTTTATACAAAAAAGGTACTCCTTCTCAAAGTCGCTAAAAGTAACCGTTTCCGAGAAAAAAGCGTTTAAACAAAATTGTTGCATTTATTAGAATTCGTTTTGCAAATTTCTAATTTATCCACTACTAACTGCATTGATATAAAAATAGTACAAAATTAAGAAAAAAAAAATCAAAGCAAGTGTTCGAAATTACTGCCCCCTGCAGCAATACATTGCTCGGCTCGTCTTCTAAGGGAACTCCTTACTCTTTCGCAAATGCCTGGTGTATTGTGAATCTGGTTGAACCCATTTTCAATTCGTTCACGAAGATCATTGATATTGTCAACTGGTGTGGAGTAGACGATCTGCTTTAGATGTCCCCATAAGTAGAAATCGAGTGGGTTGAGGTCAGGAGACCTAGCTGGCCATGGTATCGGACCTCCTCGACCTATCCATCGTTGATGATAGTTGTTATTCAAAAATTCCCTATCAACTGCACTAAAATGGGCAGGTGCCCCATCGTGCATTATCCACATTCGCTGTCTTGTTATGAGTGGAACATTTTCAAGTAACACGGGCAACTCTGTTTGCAAAAAATGTCTATATGATGCTCCTGTTAACCTATGAGGTAAAAAAAACGGTCCAATTATAGAGTCCCCTATTATTCCTCCCTAAATGTTAAGTGAAAAATGTTGCTGATGTCTCGACTGAATAACTGCATTGGGATTTTCAACTTGCCACTGATGCATGTTGTGAAAGTTAAGTATCCCGTTTCTGGTAAAACCCGCTTCGTCCGTAAATAATATGAGCGATGGAAAGTTCTCATTTTCAGCGATCTTATGCAATAGCCAGTTGCAAAATTCTATTCTTGGAGGATAATCAGCAGCAAGTAACCCTTGCACTCTTTGAAAATGATAGGGGTAAAATTGGTAAAATTTCAAAATTCGCCAGATAGTTACGTGATTTACTCCTTCGGCTAAAGCAAGTTGTCTAGTGCTGACACATGGATCTTCTTCAACTGGCTGAAGCATACGCTCCTCTAAATTAGCAACTTCTGCGTTTGGCCTTCCAACACGTTCACCTTTGAAAACAAAATTTCCTGTTTCACATAAACGAGCATGAATTTTGTGGAACAATTTTTCTCCTGGTAGGTGTCTATTAGGAAAATGTTCAGCATAAAGCCGTCTTGCTTCAGCACGATTACAATTTGCAAGCCCGTACATTAAATGCATATCGGCCATTTCTTGATTTGAATAGTCCATTTTATCAAAATAATGAAAAGTTAAAAAACTACTACACTTACTATTGACAACAAAAACTGCTAAAGTTTACAGCTTACCACCAAATTTTATCAGTGACACAACGTCAATCTCTGGCAGATATTGTCAAGTACAATTGTTTTCTTTACGATCAGTTTGCATGACCAACTTATTTTTTCTTATACAAATTAGTTAGAATTTCGAAGACGGGATAGGATTATTTAAACGCCTTTTTCTCGGAAACGGTTACTTTTAGCGACTTTGAGAAGGAGTACCTTTTTTGTATAAAAAATGTTGCTTTTTACGATTATGGCACTTTTGTGTCAAAATATTGCAATACAAAAAAGTTACGGCAAAAAATAATCGCGGGCAACCCCCTACACACCACGCTACTGCTTATTTAAAAAATATGTTACATGAGAATATGCCTAATCCAATTCTTTAACTGCTTGCCCACTTTCATGACTTTGCTACTAACCGTTAACTTTTTGTGGTAAAAAAACCACTTTAGGGGCGCCACCTTTAAATGGTCATATCTCCGTTAGGAGGCAATTTAAAGAAAAAAATGTATTTCAACATTTTTCATATTTTAATGTGTAGAATATGCTCCTGAAGTAGCGGCCCGGACTTTTGTAACACCCTGTATTTGTAATTAAAGCTTCGTTTATGTTGTACCTGTATACTGATTTCCGTAATAAATGATAACAAATGTGTATTTCAAGCAGATCGTTTCATTTTGCACGTCGTCTCCGGTATGTTCGATAAAAGATAAGCTTATATCTTTCCGTTTCTCATTTGCTGAGCTGTGATAACTCGAATCTGCAAAATGTTACATCAGAAATATTCACTATAAATATACATTTTGATTTTTAAAAAATAGTGACTTTACCTCTTGTAAAAGTATTACTTAATTCATCCAAAAATTCTTCTGAGTGAATATTTTCTGGTTTCCTACAAGAAATCGGCGTTACCAATAAGTATAAAATTACATAAAAAAACTACATCATGGAAAACATTTGTAGTTTGCTGGGAGAAATGAAGCTGCATTTGCCTTTCGCATACAGATTCCTGGAAATTATTTCAAATGCATCGCTTGGCTTCTTCTTGATCCAGGACTTTTCCACATAAATTTTGTTCACACCGCTAATTTTTGAATAAATCTTCAGCAATTTCTCATGAAACGAGATTAATCTGTAATTAAACAATTTCAAAACCAAAAACTTAATTTTAGCAATAAACCTACTTATCAGTGTTGGCAATATAGATTTCGTTGGGAAAGCACGATATATTCTGTATAAGGAAAGAGCATTCAGCCGTGGAAGCGTAAGGCGTCACCGGTTCAAGTATTATCGTCTTTTCGCTACTGACCAATTTGGATTCCAAACCGTACCCGACTAATTCGACTTTATTTTCTTTGGAATAACCAACCACACTGACGGTAAGCGTGCCATTTTTGGGCCCTTTCAGTTTCGGTTCGAAAAATACATCGAGCGATATGGTCCCTCCTGGTTCCAACTGGCCATTATACTGCCTCATGTGGAACACCAAGTTGCTGATTTCGCACGACCAGAAACTCAGCAGCTTCCCGCTAAAGTAATTAACAATTAAATTTTCGATTTTTATGATGTATCTTCAAGCTTACGGGTTTGTCAAACGTATTGGTATTTTTTTGCATTCTCCACATTTAACTCCATTGAAATTCAGGCAGTTTGTATTCACCGTGACAGTTGGGGTGGTCACATTGCCCCGAATGTGAATCGGAATTTTCGCCCCACTTATAACCTGAAACAATTTTTTGTATTATGGTACGATTTTTTTCAGAATGCTTCCTTATTTTCGTTGGTTGCATAAAATCCAACCGGGTGAAAAACTGAAGATTGCCACTTTCAATTAACAAACGAGATTTGAACCAGTGAATTCGTTGAATTGACAAAAACCAAGGAAGCGATTGCACGAGATTTTAGAAGATTTAGCAGAGAAACAAACTGGAAAGGAAAAAAGCAAATAACTGGAAGGAAACCATTTTTTTAAAGTTTAATCCACTCGCAAAGGGTAACCCCTAGTAATGCTTTCAAAGCACTGCGAGTAGGATGCGGAAACAAGGATAGATGGGGATGAACCGCCTTCTTAAACAAGGATAGGTTGTAATTTTTGGGGAAACTTCCTTTCGGTAACAAGTTCCATAACTTGGAAGTTCTATAGAAAAAAAGAGTCTCCGTAGTCAGAAGCCCTCACTGTGTCAAGCTGGACCGCACAGGAATTTGCTGTCTCCGACTGTCTAGTATGCCTTAAGGATCTTGCCCTTGGGGGGATTAACTCTATTAGTTCCCGCGAGCATCTTCCATGATAATACTTGTAGAAAAGAGACAAGTCACCAACCATACGCCTGTGCTCTAATGTTTCGAGAGAATCGATCAGACTCTCGTCATCAATTAGGCGAATCGCTCTTCTTTGAATTGAATCCAAGAGAGGTAAAGTGTGTTTTAGGGCTGAACTCCAAACATGAGAACCAGTGGCGGCTGGTGACTTTTTGACAGGGGGTGCGCAGATGCAAAAATATTAGTAGTTAAGAGTTTAGGTGACTCCAGTGCCATAGAGGTATTAAATTTAAGAGAAACAAAAGTAATACAAAAGATGTGATATTTAATAGTATGTTTACGAATTAAATTTAATTAACATCTTATAACCTCCAAAATATTTTTGGGTTATCAGCTCTAAATTATTTTTATCGAGTACAAAAAAAACATTATCGACATTTCTGAGCCCCTTTAAAGTACTCTGTACGGTTGCACCTCGTAACGTCTCTAGGTTACTTAGTTAAAATTGTCATGCTTTCATAGGAATAAAGTTATATCACTTTTTCACGAAAACTGCATTTGAAGATAAAATGTATTTTATTAAAAAGTTCTAATTAAACTTTACAAAAACACAAAAAAATCATTTTTTTAAACAAAATCCGTTCTACGATATTTTTAAGAAATAAAGTGTTCATTACTTTCTCATCAACATTTTAGTAATCCCACTTTTTTTCGGAAAAAGCTACTAACTTATTTCCAAAATTTCAACTCCATCTCATTTTTTAAAATATGTCTCATTTTAAAAATTTCGACCCTTTCTAGATTTCAAGCTCCACTAAAAAAATGTCTTTCTTTAAAATTACGCCTCTACTCAAAATTTCACCTTTTTTGAAATTTGATTTTCATTTCCAATTTTCACTTTTTTCCAAACTCCGAGATTTTAAAATTTTCACTCTTTTCCTAAATTTAGATTTTTCAAAAATTCAAAAATGTTGGTTTTTGCTTAAAATTTTGATTTTTGAAAAGTTTGAGTTTTTTTAATACTTCAACCTGTTTAAAATAGTATAAAATTCAAGTTTCTTTTTAAAATTCCCACTCGATATTTTCGAATATTTGCCCTTTTCAAAATTTCCACTTTAGTTTTCTGTCGTCCTACCTTTTTTTTTTGAATTTCGAGCTTTTTCGAAATTTCGACCCCTTTTCTACAATTTTGACTCTTCAAAGTTTAAATGTTTTATATTTTACTTTTTTAAAGACTTCCACATTATGAACATGATTAATTTGAAAATGTCATCCCTCTTTTAATACCTCGACATTTTTCTTTGGAAATTCAGACATTTTGAGAAAGCTACTTTTTTTCTAAATCTTTTCGATAAAGTCCAAAAATCTTTACGTTAATTTTGAAGTAAAAATTGCCAAACAAGTCAAAATTTTTAGAAACAGAATTTCTAAAATTTAGAAATTTTTTAAAAAATCTTAATTTTCAAAAATAGTTACTATTTCTAAAACAAAGTTAAAAAATATGATTTTTTTATTTATTTGAAAATTTCAGCTTTTTCTTGAAATATATTTTTTGCAAATTGCAATTAAATATTTAAACTTTTTTTTGGAAATTTATGCGTTTTGAGAAAGTTACTTTTTTTTCTAAATCTTTTCGATGAAATCCAAAAATGTTTACGTTAATTCTGAAATAAAAATTGCCAAACCAGTCAAAATTTTTAGAAACAGAATTTCCGCAATTTAGAATTTTTTTTAAAAATTTAAATTTTCAAAAATAGTTACAATTTCTAAAACAAAGTTAAAAAATATGATTTTTGTATTTATTTGAAAATTTCAGCTTTTTGTTGAAATATATTTTTTCAAATTGCAATATTTAGACTTTTTTTTTTTGGAAATTTAGACGTTTTGAGAAAGCTACTTTTTTTCTAAATCTTTTCCATAAAGTCCAAAAAAAATTACGTTTATTTTGAGTTAAAAATTGCTAAACCAGTCAAAATCTTTAGGAAAAGAATTTCTGGAATTTAAAAATTTTCAAAACATTCGAAATTTTCGAAAATAGTCACAATTTCTAAAAAAAGTTAAAAATATGACATTTTTATTTATTTGAAATTTTCAGCTCTTTCTTGAAATGCACCTTTTGCAAATTGCAAATTTTTGAAAAATGATATCTTCATTTGAATTTGGCCAATTTTAATTTAAAGTTTCTTTGAAATTTTTTATTGTTTTGGAAATTTCGATTTCTTGAATAATTCTATTTTGTCTATGTAAATTTTGACACATTTTATGTTTTAAAAACTTCGCCTCTTTTTGTATATTTCGACCTTTTTAGAAAAATTTGACTTTTTTGAAAATTACAAAATTTGCAGACATTTTATTTTTCATGGTGGACTCTTGTTAGAAACATTATGTTTATTAATTTTATTTAACATTTCTGGGACCCAGTTTGGAAATATTTGAATTTTTATTAATGAATTTTTTTTTTAATTTTAACTGCTTTGGCAATTTTTACTTCAAAAATTTACGTAACATTTTTTGACTTGATTGAAAATTTGAACAATTTCATAAATTTTTAGAATTTTTCTTTTAAACATTTCCACTCAAAATTACCGTTTTTAAAAATTCTATCTTTTATTAAAAATCTCCATTATTAAAATTCTCCATTATTCAAAAAAATATTTTTTTAATAACGACATTATTGAAAATTTTAACTTTGTTATAAATTTCGGCTTCCTGACAATTTCGTTCCTATTTTTCAAATTTTGGAGGTTTCTTTTGAGTTTTGATGGTTTTTAAAAACCCCGAGCAATTCAAAATTTGGACGTTTCTTAAAATTTCGATTTCTAAAAATTCCAAAATTTTTTTTTAGAAACTTCGACTTTTCAAAAAAGTGGACATTTTTCAAAGAATTCGGATTTTTCCAGAGAATTCTAATTTTTTCAATAAAAGTTCAATTTCATTACAAAACAGCAAAAATCTCAAAGAAAAACCGACATTTAAAAAAACAGTCAAAATTTTGGAAAGTAGACAAAATGTTAAATAAAGATCGAAATTGCAAGGTGAAAGGTAAAAATTTTCGCCACAATTAAATTCACAGAAATATTGGTGGAACGGACTGGCCCTAGGTTATTTTCAAAAATTGAAATACAAATCTTCTCCCCAGAAGCCAAAAATGATTAAAAAACACAACAAAAAAACAATATCTCTCTGAAAATGACAGCTTGGCTACCGATACACGATAGAGCAACCCTTTTTGTGTTTTTTTTTTAAATTTTTTCTGGTTTCAGAGAACAAGATTTGTATTTTAATTATTTACAGAAAGTAAAAGGAAAAAAGTTTTAACTTAACGAGTAACCCAGGTGGGTTGAACCAAAATTGAAAAGAGGTGAAATTGTGAAAGGATTAAAGTTGTCAAAATAAGTCAAAACTTCATAATATAATGGAAATTGACAGATATCAAAAATTTAAAATTAGTAATTTTTCAAATATAAAAGGAAATATTAAAAAACTTTCAATAAAAATTTAAGTTGGATGTTTGGTAAGGTAAGAATTTTGAGAAAAAGCTAAAATCTTGAAAAATGTTGAATTAAAAAATCAAACACTTTAAGTATATGTCAAAGTTTTCAAAAGCCAAAAATTCGAAAAATTTAAATTTTGATAAATAACTGAAATGTATTAATAGTCGAATTTAAAAAAAGTCAGATTTGCAAAACAGTCGAGATTTGGAGAGTCAAAGTTTTAACGAAAAAAGAGATAAATTTTCAATAACAAGGAGGTAATTTTAAAAAAAAGGTCAAAATTTTCAAAAACAGGGTCGAGAATTGATAAAAGTTTAAAGTTTTCAAAGAATTCAAAACTTGGAGATAAATTTTGGTGGAATGGACTGGTCCTTGGTTATCTTCAAAAACTGAAATACAAATCTTGTTCCCTGAAACCCAGAAGGACTAGAAAACATAACAAAGATTGCTCTAACGCGTTTCGATAGCCAAGCTATCATCTTCAGAGAGCTACTTATCTCTTTGAAGATGAGAGTGATACTCATCTCTCTGAATATGATAGATTGGCTATCGAAACACGTTAGAGCAACTTTTGTGTATTCTTTAATCTTTCTTGTCCCCTGAAACCAAGAAAGATTAAAAAACACAACAAAGGTTGCTCTAACACGTTTCGATAGCCAAGCTATCATCTTCAGAAAGATAGTCATTTCTCTGAAGTTTAGAGTGATACTCTTCTCTCTGAAGATAATAGATTGGCTATCGAAACGCCTTAGAGCAACTTTTCTTGTATTTTTTAATCTTTTTTGTCCCCTGAAACCAAAAAAGATTAAAAAACACAACAAAGGTTGCTCTAACACGTTTCGATAGCCAAGCTATCATCTTCAGAAAGATAGTCATCTCTCTGAAGTTAAGAGTTATACTCATCTCTCTGAAGATAATAGATTGGCTATCGAAACGCCTTAGAGCAACTTTTCTTGTATTTTTTAATCTTTTTTGTCCCCTGAAACCAAAAAAGATTAAAAAACACAACAAAGGTTGCTCTAACACGTTTCGATAGCCAAGCTATCATCTTCAGAAAGATAGTCATCTCTCTGAAGTTGAGAGTTATACTCATCTCTCTGAAGATAATAGATTGGCTATCGAAACGCCTTAGAGCAACTTTTCTTGTATTTTTTAATCTTTTTTGTCCCCTGAAACCAAAAAAGATTAAAAAACA
This sequence comes from Dastarcus helophoroides, assembly GCA_028583605.1. Taxonomy (NCBI): domain Eukaryota; kingdom Metazoa; phylum Arthropoda; class Insecta; order Coleoptera; family Bothrideridae; genus Dastarcus; species Dastarcus helophoroides. The sequence continues at coordinate 10,866,928 of CM053336.1, read as the reverse complement.
CAACAAAGGTTGCTCTAACGCGTTTCGATAGCCAAGCTATCATCTTCAGAAAGATAGTCATCTCTCTAAAGTTGAGAATGATACTCATCTCTCTGAAGATAATAGATTGGCTATCGAAACGCCTTAGAGCAACTTTTCTTGTATTTTTTAATCTTTTTTGTCCCCTGAAACCAAAAAAGATTAAAAAACACAACAAAGGTTGCTCTAACGCGTTTTGATAGCCAAGCTATCATCTTCAGAGTGATACTCACCTCTCTGAATATTAGAGTGATACTCATCTTTCTAAAGATGATAGCTCGGCTATCGAAAGGTGTTAGAACAACCAACTCATCTCTCTGAAGATGAGAGTGATACTCATGTCTCTGAAGATGATAGTTTGGCCATCGAAACGCGTTAGAGCAACCTTTGTTGTGTTTTTTAATCTTTCTTCGTTTCAGAAGACAAAATTTGTATTTCAATCTTCGAAATAAAGTTGAAGTATTGAAAAAAATAAAAATTTCAATTTTGGGAAAGTTGACATATCCAGAAGAAGAAAATTTTTGATAAAGACAAAAATTATCAAGAGGTACATTTTTCAAAACCAACTTATTTAAATTTTCTTATAATATATAATGAAATAAAACTTTTGCCCACTTTACTCCAAGTCACTCACAAGTATTATTAGTTAATTAGTATATCATTACTTGTGTTTAAAAATGTGATAAATCCAAGTCTTTTACATTAAACGGAAAAGAATAGATCGCTTATTTCACGAGGAGCGCGCGCTCTTGCGCTCTTTAAGACCGACCGCCACTGATGAGAACAGTATTGACTAGTGTTGGCCTAACTTGAGCTTTATCTAGTGTTAATAGCTGATGAGATGTGAGGTACTTTTTTACCTCTAAAAAGAAAGCCTAGCTTCTGAGAGGCGGATTTGGCAATGGCGCGCACATGATCGTCCCAAAAAATTATAATTATCCACAAAACTATGGATAATTATAATTTCATGCATTTAGCATAATTTTGATTTACGAAAAAGACACAAAAAGGAAGATAGTGCTGTAATAATGATGAAGTTGACCCCAGACGTACCTCAAGTAGAAATTTGATGGAAACTTTTGCAACACACTGTAGGGAATGCCTCTTAAGGTTGGCCTGAAATTGATTAATAACTCAACAGTTTCCCCAACTTTGATGTATTTGCTTCTAAACATCACATTAATGCCCTGGAGTTCCATCTTTTTTCTATCAACTAGAGTTAGTTTTACGAGGGAAACAGACGGCCCATAGTTCTGTATAAGGGCTGTGTAGGTCGCTATAGATTCGATAGGAACATCACCCATGTCTATATCATAAGGTGGTACGAAAAATTCTGGAATGCTGGTAGCTTTCTTGGATTTTTGAATGTAGTCTTCTAAAATTTGAGGGTTATTTTGGATAAATTCATAGCCGATCATTCTTTCTATTGCCATATCGATATCTATAATCGCAGGAAACTGATCCTGAAATTGTTTCAATTGGAATTAAATGGTAGTCTCTGTAATTTCTTTGCGAAGTATTCATATTTATATGCAGTTTTATTGGCTTTTTCTTACGCCAGTCACTCCTTTCACAATCGTAAATTTTTTTAATAGAAGGTACTGAAATTTAGGATTGTGAAAAGAGTGACTGGTGAAGAAAAAGCTAATAAAACTGCATATAAATGGAATTAATTGTTTTCAATTCTGTAAGAGTTTACCTCATAAGTAACAATGACCCATCCTAATTCTTCTAATTCTTGGTAAGCTTCGCAAGTTAGTCCGTCAGTGTCACACTCGCATATATATGTGATGCAAACATCGGAAGTTTTCTTTGGTAAACTCAGGTATCTTCCGGTTAATGAAGCAACTGAAGTATAAGAAAGATATACATCGTCTTCTTTAACAAGATCAGGTCTTGGGACTGCTATGCACACTTGAGAAAACACTCCAAATCCTCTAACGGTAATAGCAATCGGTTGTAGATACCCGATCTAGGAATACGTAAGGGTGAAATATTGAAATTTAATTAAAAGTGTTTTACTTCTAGCGTAAAAGTCTCTTTAAACTCCCCAGTTATTCCAGGAAAGTATTTAATAGACATTGTTGCTTTCATTCCCGATTGAAGTATACCATTATTAGGTGTAACCGATAACCAACCAGCTTCCAAAAATTGGTTCTTGTGTACACTACTCACTGAGTAATCTATTACATTGTACTCAAAGCTGACATGTCCCGTATTTGTAAGTGTTAAAAATTTCTCGTTAACTTCAAAAAATACCTTCAAAAATATTTCGTCAATAGTTAACTTTGCCATAGATAATTTTCAGTGGGTACCTGCTTTCCAAAGTCAATGACAGTTTTGTCTAGTTCATAGGCAATATACGAACATACACCAGAGATTTCCAAAGTTTCTTCTTCTCCTCCTAAAATGCTGCAAACGGCTTTGGCTTTAACAAAACAGTTACACGGGGGCCTAATGGAAAACGAGGTTGTAGAGTAAAATAAGAGATTGTAACTGAGCTTTAAGAAAATCTACCTCAAATATATAGTTGTTAAGCTGCATTCAAACGGTTGAAGACAATTCTCGTAAGGCAAAATATTCAACATGTAATCATTTATATCCTCTTCAACTACAGTTCCCGTTTTAAAAACGTTATTGTATTTGGTCTCTTCGATGTAAGGTTCCAAAATGGGAAAAAGTATTTTGAAGCAAGTTTCAAAATGTTGCTCGAACGCAGGATACGACGTCATTGGTGTATTGCACGAATCGAAAATCTGCTGATACGCCTGCTTGTAAAGCATCCCTTGACTCAGTAAGCTGGCCCTTGATAACCTTTTCTTATCCTCGTCAGTTTTATCCGAAGACTCCGGATGTTCTAGTTCGCGGATTGTAGGTATACACTTGATGCGCCATTCCCCTTGTTCTGAGGCAGTCGTCTAGAAACATAATATCACGTGAAACTAATAAACTACAATCTATTAAAAAGAAACAGTGCAAGCAAAATTGTGTAAGCAAAATTGATAACAAAAGTTAATACACTTTTTTTTATTAGTGTTTTTAATTTCATGATTGGCAAATAGTTTTGAAGCTCTACAAGACGTGGGTGCTATAATGAAACTCAGGGGCGGCCTTAACCATTGCGAGGCTCTGGGCTGGTAGATCTTTGCTTCAATTAGCATGTGGCGAAAATGTTTGCGTAATAAACAGTTAAAAGTCAGTTACAAGTCACCCAATGGAGGTTTGCTCTCTTGGATACTTATACGACTGACTAACGGCTTTAAATTGGAAGTGTATACAACCACCGTACCATGCTGATGAGGCCAAGGAAGGCCGAAACTAGTTTATGGTTGCGGTTGTACATATTTTCAATTTTAAGCACGTTTAACTGTTTAATTACAGAACATTTAATTGGTCATTTGTCAAAACTAGATGAAAGTAAAGTCACGCCGAGGACGTTTGTATCTATGGATGTTGCGATGCAACCCGTGATACAAGCTTTGCCTCATCTACGTGAACTTTGCAATTGCAGTCTAATTTTCATTAGATTACTAATGAAATTAGATTTCAATTGCATCGTAATAAACTTGTATATATTCGTATATACAAGGCTTATTATTTGTGGAATTAGTTTTAGCATAGTCGTAGCTAGAATAGGGCAGGGTAGGGCGCTTGCCCTCCCCCTGGCTCATGCAGGTTAAAGTAAATTTATATCCAACTGAGAAAACTTTCTCTAAAGAATTTTCATTCGATAAAATTCGTCCTTCTTTAAGCTATTGACATTTTCTCGAAATTTTGACTTATTTCTCAAAATTCGTCTTTGTTCATAAATTTTTTTCGAAATTTCAAATTTATTCCTAAAATTCGATTTCATTCATCAAAATCTGGCTTTAGTCAAAATTTCGAATTTTTATCTCAAAATTCATCGCTTTCTTCCCGAAAATTCGACTTTTCTTTAAATATTGATTTTCAGAAAATTTTGATCTGTTTATCAAGATTTACTTTTTTCCCTCAAAATTTAATCGATTTTTTGATAAAAATATTTATCTGGAAATTTTCATAATGATTTTTTTAGAAAATTTCTAAAAAGACACAAATTCCGAGAAAATTTTCCCTGGAATGGTTTATAACTGAAATACAACTTGTTTCTTAACATTTCGACGTTTATCTCAATATTGAACCTTTTCTGATCTAGGGTGGGGCATGTCTGGCTGATTCAAGTGGTCAAGAGAAAATTCTAGAAATTAAATTTTTCTCAAAATTTCTGCTTTTTCCATTTCGACAAAAGTTGACTCTCTCTGAAGAATTTCGGGTGTTTACTAAAAAAATCGAAATTTCCAGATAAAAACAAATTAAAAAAAAAACGAAACTTGGATATTTTTGTGCAAATCCATCTTTTTTCGCAAATTTAAAATTTCTCCTAAAATCCCATCCTGTATGCTCCCGAAAATCTCCTGCAAATTCGCATCTTGCTTAAAATGTTGACTTTTTTTCAAGATTTGTTATTTTTCATAAATGACTATTTTCAAAATTGTACTTTATCTTAAAGTTTGAATATTTTCTGGAAAATGTCGATCTTTGATGCTTCATTTGGTAGCTTTTCTAGAAATGTTAAATATTTTTGAGAGATTTCGTTTTTTTTTAAATTCCTTTATTTTTACTATTATTAGATTTAAAGATTTAGATCTTTTTAAATTTGATTTTTCAGAAATTTTGATAGGTTTCTTAAAATTTGCCTTTTTCTCGATATTTTTAAATCAAAGTTCGATATACAACTTTGTTAAAACTTTTGAATTTTTTTCTTAAAATTAGTTCAAATTCGTCTTTTTTGAAATTTTTACTTTATTCTCAAAATTCTTGGTCTTTTCTTTTGGAAATCATTTCGTCTATTCAAATTCTGCCACTTTTTTAAATACTTGTCTTTTTTTTTAATTTTAATATTTTTAAATTTGATTTCCGATATTTCAACTTCGTATTTTGCCTTATTTTCGAAATTTTGACTTTTATTTCAAAATGTAATGTCTTAGTTTTTGGAACTTTCTGCGACTTTTTTCTCGAAGTTGGCTTTTCCTTTAAATTTAAATTTTCTTAAAACTCGTTTGTTTTCTCTTAATTAGATCGGTTTATTATAGAAAATTAAAAATGCTGAAAAAAATATTTTTAGGTAATTTCGAGAAAAATATTTCTTTATTCAAATTTAAATATTATGTCAAAATTAGAATAAAGAAGTAAACATTTCGAGAGAAGTGTTTTTGGAAATTACGAATTTTTTCACAATATCTGATCTGTGGAAATATTTTGGCATTTTTTCAGAAATTTTGACAGGTTTCTTAAAATTTGCCTTTTTCTCGATATTTTTAAATCAAAGTTCGATATTCAACTTTGTTAAAACTTTTGAATTTTTTTCTTAAAATTAGTTCAAATTCGTCTTTTTGGAAATTTTTACTTTATTCTCAAAATTCTTGGTCTTTTCTTTTGGAAATCATTTCGTCTATTCAAATTCTGCCACTTTTTTAAATACTTGTCTTTTTTTAAAATTTTAATATTTTTAAATTTGACTCCCGATATTTCAACTTCGTATTTTGCCTTATTTTCGAAATTTTGACTTTTATTTCAAAATGCAATGTTTTAGTTTTTGGAACTTTCTGCGACTTTTTTCTCGAAATTGGCTTTTCCTTTAAATTTAAATTTTCTTAAAACTCGTTTGTTTTCTCTTAATTAGATCGGTTTATTATAGAAAATTAAAAATGCTGAAAAAATATTTTTAGGTAATTTCGAGAAAAACATTTCTGTATTCAAATTTAAATATTATGTCAAAATTAGAATAAAGAAGTAAACATTTCGAGAGAAGTGTTTTTGGAAATTACGAATTTTTTCACAATATCTGATCTGTGGAAATATTTTGGCATTTTTTCAGAAATTTTGACAGGTTTCTTAAAATTTGCCTTTTTCTCGATATTTTTAAATCAAAGTATGATATTCAACTTTGTTAAAACTTTTGAATTTTTTTCTTAAAATTAGTTCAAATTCGTCTTTTTGGAAATTTTTACTTTATTCTCAAAATTCTTGGTCTTTTCTTTTGGAAATCATTTCGTCTATTCAAATTCTGCCACTTTTTTAAATACTTGTCTTTTTTTAAAATTTTAATATTTTTAAATTTGACTCCCGATATTTCAACTTCGTATTTTGCCTTATTTTCGAAATTTTGACTTTTATTTCAAAATGTAATGTCTTAGTTTTTGGAACTTTCTGCGACTTTTTTCTCAAAGTTGGCTTTTCCTTTAAATTTAAATTTTCTTGAAACTCGTTTGTTTTCTCTTAATTAGATCGGTTTATTATAGAAAATTGAAAATGCTGAAAAAAATATTTTTAGGTAATTTCGAGAAAAATATTTCTTTATTCAAATTTAAATATTATGTCAAAATTAGAATAAGAAGTAAACATTTCGAGAGAAGTGTTTTTGGAAATTACGAATTTTTTTACAATATCTGATCTGTGGAAATATTTTGGCATTTTTAGAATTTTTAGCATTTTTCGAGTTCTTCCTAACGGTTGGGTCTTTATCCAATTTTGGTTTTCTAAAAAATCCTTTCCCAAAATGGTTTTTTTTCTCAAAATTTGTAGCTTTTGAAATTACGACTTTTTTCTCTCAAAATTGAACCTTCATTTTTTTATTCGGTTTTTTCTGGATTTTTTTTTAAATTTAAGTTTCCGAAAATTCCATGTTTTTCAAAATTTGTCTGATTCCAGAGATTTTGACTCGTACTTCAAAATAGTGATGTTTGGAAATCTCGACTTCTAGTGAAAAAATTTTCTCAAAGTTTTAACTTTTTCTGAAAGTTTTGACAAAGCTGCATCCTTAAAAATATAAGTTTTTCGAATTTTCAACATTTTTTGAGTTTTTTACAAAGATTAGGATTTTATTTTAAACACGATTATCTAAACATTCCAACTTTTTCCCAAAATTCGTTTTTTTGTCGAAATTCATCTCTCTCAAAATTAAACTTTCTCTTGAACATGTTGATTTTTCTTCAAGAGATTTCAACCTTTTTCTCGACATTTCGACGGCATTTTTAAAAATCGTTATTTTTTAAAATTTTCGAAGTTTTCCGAAAGGTTCGGTTTTCATTTTAGATTCAGTTTTCTCTTTGTTTTCGCAAACTTCAGCTCTATTTCGAAATTTCAAAGTTAATCTAAAAATTCCATTTCTCAGTTCATGTAGTTAAATGAAAATATACTCAACCAAAACGTTATCCGGTTTTCTTTTTTTTTTAATCAATTTTTCAAAATGATTCTTGCCCCTCTATGAACGAAATCTCGCCTACGCCCATGAGTTTTAATGATGATGATTGACGAGGAATGCAACATTATAAATAAATAAACGTATACGTTTAAAACTGTTTATTGCGAATTAGGAAAAATTAATAAACAAAAAGATAATCTGATAAATTAAGGTGCATTAATCTTTTAAAAGTCAGGTATTTAGAAATTATGACGGCTACTCCAAAATAACACCGTAACCCGACGACAGTTGACAGGTGAAACACGGGAATTCCCCGAATCGTAGACACGAAGAAAATGGAGTACTACCAGGTTTTGTTTAGCCCTTGCAGTTGGCAGCACTTGTGGCACTGGTACGAAATTTCGTCAGTGTGAAAGAGAAGGAAAGAAATATTCATTGAAGTGAATGAGACAGATATCAGCGCGATAACTACATATATGTAATACTTCTAAATGGCATGTTTTGTACCTTCGATTGTGTTCAAAAGACGCGATGGATATATACAGGGTGCTTCAAAAAAATGTATACACACTTTAAACTATTGTAGTTTTCCCGCTCTACAAGGCTAATGTTATATTTCTTCGCCAGGTGCCAGCATAATCGTCCCTCTATGTTATATTATCAGTTGGAATTTGTAATATCAACATGGGGGACGTACGTTTGAGTTTTGAAGAACGTAAGCAGGTTATTAAGTGGTACTGGAAGTTTGAGAACGTAAATGAAGTTCAAAGACAGTGGAGAAGGGAGTATGATACAGAACCACCTTCAAGATTAACAATTACACGCACGTCGGGCCAGTGGATAGGACGCAGGGGGCCAATCGAGTTTCCAGCACGCTCTCCAGACCTTACACCACTGGATTTCTTCTTGTGGGGCACAGTAAAAGATGAGGTGTACAAACGTAAACCACGTAACCTAGACATTCTTTGGAATGAGATTCAAGCAGTGTGTAGAGAAATCTCATTGGACGTTTTGCTACGATGTACAGAATCTGTGGTGACTCTTACTCAGAATTGTATTGATGCTGCAGGTCACCAATTTGAACAGTATTAACATTTGTTATTTATGTTTCATTTACATTGGACTTTCAGCTTTCTATTTTCCTGAAATTTAACTTTGTAGAACGGTAAATAAATTTTCTATGGAAGTTCAAAGTGTGTATACATTTTTTTGAAGCATCCTGTATGTTTGTCTTTATGGAGGACAGAATTTATTAACCAATTCTGCTTCTCGTCAATTATCTTTGTTGTCATTCATTTATTAGTGTTCCCGCCCATCTTGTCACCTGTTCCCGCTATAATTGAATGAATGCTTGTCCTCCAAAGAGTACGACATATACTTTCATCTCACCTTTTTAACAACGCATTTTGTAGTGGCGATTATACACAACACGCCATATAGAAGTATTACATATATGGATAACTACCACGAAAGAGAGCAGCGATTTGAGTTTTATAATGCGAGGCGTAAGGCGCGAAATTCAAATTAACATTAGAATTAGTATACTATTGCGCGAGTGCGCGAGGCCCCCTGCAAGAGCGAGTCTCCGGGCGGTTGCCCTGCTTGCCACCCCCAAAGGCCGCCCCTGATGAGACTTTGAGATTAATCGGCAGCGACTGTAATTTTTTAGCGTGAAAACAAGATGCTTACCGATGGAACCTTCAACGGTTTAATGACGTAACAAAGGTCTATCCATTCCCATTTATAAGTAACCTGCAAAGGACTTATGTTCTTCATAATGATGTCTTTGTTACAGGTGGAATACAAAGAAATACATTGTTTTGGTATAGTCTCCGGAAATATCATCAGTGTGGGATAGTGAACTTGACCATTAAGAGCTATAAATTGCTGTAAGACGATAAATAGATGATTCGAGCTGTTATCCAATTGTGCGAATAACCTACTGTTTTAGGGTGATTCTTGAATCCAATATTCAAGGTACCATTGGAAAATGAACAACGTTTTTCTGAGGAAGGGGGGATGAATCTGACTTTGAAAGCAAACGATTGATTAGTATCTAGAGTGATGCAAATTCTCCCAGTATTTGTCGCGTCCTCATCTATGAGGAAGAATGGAGCATACGTCGTAATATATATCGTTAGTTCAATGTGAGTCTTGTTCGTTATTGAAAGATCATCTAAAAAATTGAAGCAACGTTCACGAGAATGAAATATAATTCAAAGGAATTCAGCCTTCAATAGTCTGAATTCTGAAGCGAACACTTGCCCAATAAATTCAAAGAAGTTTGGTCCACATCCGAATACATGTTGAAGTTCATCTGATTCTTTGATATATCTATGGTTGGATCCACGAAAAGTCGCGGAAATTATGAAAGGAAAAATGATGCGCAATTTAGTCGATTTATCAGTAGCATAACAGTAGTAATCTTCCTCGTACAGCTGAGCTTTATTATTGAAAGCAGTTATGCTACAAGTTGTTACCATTTCCGGAGCCATCTCCAAAAAATCCGGATTTATATTGTACAAGCTCCTACAAAGATAAGAATATTACGATCGTCGTATTCACAATCAAGCAAAAATTCACCTCGTCTCAATAATTTGTTCCTGTTTGATACTTTTCAAGTGCTTGTTTCTAGAAAAAATAACTTTTTGGGGAAGCTTCCCCATATTAGTTAAATTGAAGGTGATATAAACTCTATTATGAGTTAAAACCTGTGCCAATGTCGTAAACCGGTTGCAGTTTCGGTTCCACAAGTATGCTGGAACCAACTCCGGTGCAAATTAAAGGTACCATTATCGGTTCGCTATCGACTACTTTGAGTACGATCGTATCACTATATTTTCCTGGATTTGTGAGATAAACGGAAACGTTGACTGTTGTTGATTCCGATGGATCCAGATGTAGACTAGTCGGGCTGACTTCGAAGATTTTCTAAAGGGGATTCTTCAGTTTTAATATTTGTTACCACGCGCGCACTTACCGCAGAAACGTCAATTTTCGCCGGTACTGGGGAGTCGTTGGTCAACGACAATTCACGAACATTGGTTTCTAAAAGTTTGACTTCGCCCAGACGCATTTCTTCGGGGTAATGACAGATTACAGGACCTTGAACATCGCACATTATGGTGCAAAGCTCTTTGGGTTGATCTCCAAATGCCGTAAAACTATGAAACAACAAGGTATCGTTTTTTCAGTAATAGTGTAATGAGTATTTAACGATAGCACTTCGATTGAGTGAGATATTTAAGAAACGGTTGCTCTTTTAGGCGTTTCTCCGGTTCTTCACATATTATGTTACAAAGATCATTAGATTGGTCACAAAGGATGTACTCATTATAATTTGCTTGAATTAATTTCTTTGTAGGAGAGCTCTAGGAACGAATCCACAAAGAAATTAATCAAATCAGAGTTGAGCAAAAAAGATGAATTCTCAAGAAGTGATTTTCCACACATTATGGTGTAAAAGACGATCCACTTTATGTAATGTACATTGGCGTATCTACAATTGTTTTCTAAGGTTGCACTAACGCTTTTCGACAGCCAAAATATCATCTTCAGAGAGGTTAGGGGTTAGTATCTCTCTGAGAAGATGATAGCTTGGCTATCGAAACGCGTTAGAGCAAACTTTGTTGTATTTTTTAATCTTTCTTAGTTTCAGAGGACAATTTTTGTATTTCAATTTTCCAACTGTACTGTCAATAAAGCAAGACAACAAGCCGAACATCTTTCAAACGCACGGTTTCTCGTTGTTTTATTTTAATGTTTTTAAACAAATTGTTATGTTAAAATGGGAAACTTATCTCTAGACCGAATTGCTAAAATAATAACTAACTTTAAAGCAACCAACGTCAAGAATAGGGATACTAGAAGGTTTAGAAAATAGAATAAAACAGAGAGAAATAACAGGAAAAATAACATACATATAAATAACAGCAGGAAAGAAAAAAGAAAAACAAATAGAAATGATTGAAGAATACATCAAGGATAAGCTACAAGTGGATATGAAAACCAGAAAAATAACAAACTTAAAGGAGCATTTGTGTATTATAGAAGTACAGTCAAAACCGGATATAACGACATCGTTTACAACGACGCATCGGTTATTACGACTAAATGGCAAGGTCCCGGCCGATTATTTACAAAAAAAATAACTGTACTGCCAGTTATATTGCTTATAGCAACTACGTTACAGCGTCGTCCGTAGTTTATGGTCCCTTCAATGTCGTTATATCTGGTTTTAACTGTAGACAGTTAAATTAAGAATAATGAAAAACCAGCACAGACTAAGGAATATAAAAAATAACGTAGTTTTCATCAACGTCCACCTGACAGATAAGGAAAAAACCATACAGAAAAAGATCAAACAAATAGCTGAAGAAGAAAGAAAAAATGTACTAGAGTCTAAGTAAGATATCAGAAATTGATAGTGAATGGCAAAAGGTTTTAAGAAAATAATAAAATTGAACCAGAGCAAGAAAAAAAGGGCAATTCAAAAAACGAGAAAATTTAAGACAAAATATCAGGATGGATCTAAATAAGACGACAAGGCAAGAAACAGGTACAAGAGATGGTTTAGGGAAAAAACTAGATATTTTAAAGATAGGAATATGGAACATAAGGACATTAGTAGAAAAATAAACAGAATTAATGCAAAAAAAATTAATGCAAAAAAATGCGTGGCCCCTGAAAAATGATGACGGATAAATGTACAAAATAAAGATAATTTAACCCTTCTTTGCATGATGATGGAAATTTTAATCATAATATTTAGTCAACAAAAAAAGGTACTCAAAACCCTTGTACTGTAAATTTGTTGTTGCTGGTAACTTTTTAAGCGACTATAGCGTACAACAAAACGCAGTTGTCAAAAAATAGTAAACGTCACTGTCAATTACCAGGCTTAGAACTTGTCATTCCGCTGTTTGTTGTGACTGGAAGAAACAAGTGATATTTTAAATTGTTTTAAGGAAATAAACGGAAATATAAAATACAAGAAAAGTGAACATGAGTGGAAAAAAGGTTTGTTTTCATGTTTTTGTTATTTTATGTACAATTTATATCAAAACACTGTGAATACATTTCTCGAAACTATGTGATGGAAATTTACATCACTGTGCAGTAACTTCACTTGTAACGTATGGCAATTTTTTTTTGTAAATGTTTATTTTATGTTGTTTTTTAGGGAAACTTGAATGAAAGAGGTATTGAAGATTATCTTAGTAAGTTAGAAGGCGGTTGGCTCTCAGAAGATGGCCTTGATGACCAAGATTCCGATGATGAGAACCGCGATGCTGATGAAGTTATAAGAGTGTTGCAGGAAGAGAACGACGAAGATGATGATGATGTGGATGAAACTGCTGACATTGATCCTCCTCTTGTAGAACCAGAAGATCAAGAATCCTCTCGTCCATCAACATCATCCAATTTGCAGTTTTCATCCAGTTTTCCTTTTGACAAAAAAAGCTTGATTTGGAAAAAAAGGAATCTGGTCTATGATACAGATAAAATTACTTTCTTGGGGAGTTCTACTGCTTCAGGCGGTCTATCACACCTAGAAACTCCATATCAATGTTTTAACCATTTTATCACTGAAGATTTTATCAAAACATTAGTAGAGGAGACAAATTTATATATAATACAGAGTAATTCTAGTTCATCTATAACATTTACAGAATATGATTTGTATAAGTTCTTTAGTATATGATTATACATGTCAGTAATCAAATTTCCTAGCACAAGATCATACTGGTCGCCCAAGTTTGGATATGAGCCCATTTCTTCAACAATGCCACTAAACAAGTTTGAGAAAATAAAGTTATCATTACATTTTAATAACAATGATCTTCACAAACCTATAGGTCATCCAGAACATGACAGGCTTTATAAAATCCGCCCTGTTATCAAGCATCTCAATGAGAGGTTTGCCACAGTGCCAATGAATCAAAGACTTTCTGTGGATGAACAGATGTGTTCTACCAAAATAGGGCATTTTTTAAATCAGTATCTGCCTAAGAAGCCCCATAAATGGGGCTTCAAATTGTATGTTCTCTGTGATTTGATGGGATATGCCCACAAGTTTGAGGTATATTCTGGACAAGAGAATACAGAGAAACTCCCAGATGAACCAGATCTTGGTGCAACAGGAAATGTTGTAGTTCGTTTGCTTCGAGGAGTGCCAAGAAACCAAAACCACATCATATACTTTGATAATTTTTATACCTCTTTGCCATTGGTAGTTTTTTTAGCTAAATCAGGAATTCACACAGTGGGAACTGTGCAACAAAACAGGATACCAAATAATAAACTTCCAGAGAAGAAAAATTTCATAAAAAAATCTGTGCCCAGAGGTAGTTTTGAGAAAAGAGTGTCTGTGCATGATGGTATAGATTTGTTGTGTGGCTTGGAAAGATAATAAGATAGTAACCCTGTTATCTTCTTATTCTGGAGCATTGCCTGTAACTAAAGTCAATAGATTTGACAGGACAACAAAAGAAAAAATTGATATTACTTGCCCGTTTATTGTCCAAGAGTACAATAAACATATGGGAGGAGTAGATCTCATGGATAGCTTTTTGGGCAGAAATCATATAAAAATGAGGTCTAAAAAGTGGTATTTGCGTATTTTTTTTCATCTATTTGATCTAGCTATTATAAACTTTTGGATTATTTATAAAAAAAATGCTCAAGAAAGAGGTGAACCTAAAAAGAGTCTGCTTACAATGGGCCAATTCAGAGATGAATTGGCCTTTGTGCTATGCAACAGAGGAACCACCAAAGAAGCTAAAAGAGGGCGTCCTAGTACCAGTTTGCTAGAAGAAGAACTACAATCAAAAAAAAGAAAAGGTTCTCCAGCTCCACCACCTCCAAAAGACATAAGAAAAGATGGTGCTGAATATTGGCCAAAAGTAGGTGGGTCACTCCGGTGCAAATTTCCCAAATGTAAAGGCTATTCCACAATTTCGTGTATTAAATGTGGCGTCAATTTGTGCTTAAATAAAAATAATAATTGTTTTTTAAATTATCATAAAGAATAAAGAAGATTGAGTAAACAAAATTTTTTTTTTTATTTAGTACTGAGCTAAATATGTGACAATGCATGATGTAAATTTCCATCATATTGTTTTTTACATAATACATATTTTTATTTACACTAGGATTTTTTAAAATATTTTTCCTTTAATCTAGAGCATTAATGACATCACCCTGATTTATTTTAAAAAAATTTAAAAAATCATGCAAAGAAGGGTTAAACTTGAAATCATAATTTCGATAATCCATTTGTGAAATGTTGCTTTAAATAAAATTACCTAAAAAGATTTTCAGTGAGAAGTATTCATTTTGATTGCTGCATTAATTAACTAATTATTAAATAACTTTAATTGTCCATTTGTCTCTACAAAAATGTTTAACACTTTTTCGGGCATAAGGTGTTTTGATTCTCTATTTAAAACCAAGTTTAAATTATTTAAATCAGAAAATTATTTGTAAATTAGGAATTTTCTTCGGTGTCCATTTTTGTTCAAAATGTGAATCTAGAAATTTCGATTTCCTTATTAAATCTAAAATTTCATAAAATTTACACTTTCAATTTCTTCTGACGTTTTTCACGTAAGTAAAAGTGTCGAGTTTTTCAAAAGACTTTGAGTTTTTTCGACGCCTCTTTTTGGAAGTTTCAATTTTTAACCCGAAAATTTGTTAACGCCCCATTTTTTAATCAAAACTGTGATATTTTTCTAAATTGCGATTAAAAATGCAGTTTTGACTTTTTCCCCCAAAATTTTGACTTATGATCAAAATGTCATTTCAGAACGATTTTCATTTTATTTTCAAAATAATGACTTTAAATTTAATTTGAGTTTTTTTAATAGTATTCCATTTTACACTTTCATGTAAAACTACATTTTCAATGCTAACGCTAAATTTGGATTTTCTCTTTATATTTAACTTAATTATTTAAATATCTTTTATAACATCAGATTTTTCTGCAAAGAATATTTTTCTCTACCACTTCCACTTAAGAATCGAAATGTCGAAAAACTTATTAATTAAATTTGCAATTTTTAAAAAATCGACTTCCTTCTAAATATTTCTAGATTCATTTTCTTTCAAATATTTTGAATTTAACCTCAAAATTTCAACTGATTCTCAATATTTTAAGGATTTAATTCGATTTTTTTAATTTTGAATTTTGGACAGTTTCAGCTTTTACTTTTGTTAATTTTTTACTGTAAAATGAAAATTACGTTTTTGCTGTTTTATTTTTTAAAAATTTGATTTTATAATATCCAAATTAAATACAGTCGACGAGTTATACGCGAATTTACTTAACGGACAATTAAACTTGCAATTTAAGTTTACAGATCGTCTTCAATCACCATAAATTATTAAAAAAAATTCAAATGATCTATTGCCATATTTAACATAGACGATACAAGTTGTGTAGCTAAAACTATGTATATTCACAGGCGTATCTAGAATAGGGCAGGGTAGGGCACTTACTCCCCTGGCTTTTAAAGTCGCCGAAAATTTATATGCGATTGAAATTTCCATTTTTTCTTCAGAATTCGTACTTTACTTTTTTTTTTCAATTTTTTTCACATTTCGTGATTTTTCCAACAACATTTCTTTAATTTATGGCACATGTCGGCTTTCTCTGGAAAATTTCGAAATTTTATAAAATTTGGATTTTTTTAGAAATTGCGATTTTTTGAAAATTTCGTTTTTTTTCTCGAAATTTCAAATTTTTTTCAAAATCTGTTTTTGCTGTTTTCGAAATATACATAGTTTTCTCAAAACTGGTTCTTTTTTTAGAAATTTTGATTTTATTTCAAATCCAATCCTTTATATTCCCAAAAATCTGAATATTTTCGTCCAAGTTTCTTTTTATTTCAAAATTTTGATTCTTTTTTCAAAATTTGTCTTTTTAGAAACAAAAATTAACTTAATTGCTACTTTGGAAAACAATTTTTTGACCATTACACTGTAATTGTGGGTCTGACAAATATTTTGTGAAAAAACTTTTTGTATAAAATATAATTTTCTACAACTTTGGTAAATAACGTTTTTACGTAGCAGTAATAACAAAAGAGTTGTAAGATGAAAACTTATTTGGCTGCCACCTCGGGGAACAGTTTTTTGACCATAACGCTGTAACCGTGGAACTGAGAAAAATTTTGTCAATAAACTTTTTGTAGAAAACAATTTAGTCAATGACTTTGATTTTTTACATTTTTACGTAGCGTTAATAACAAAAGAGTTTTAAGATAAAAACCAACTTAATTGCTATTTTGGAAAACAGTTTTTTGACCATTACTCTGTAATTGTGGGTCTGACAAATATTTTGTGAAAAAACTTTTTGTATAAAATATAATTTTCTACAACTTTGGTAAATTGCGTTTTTACGTAGCATTAATAACAAAAGAGTTGTAAGATGAAAACTTATTTGGCTGCCACCTCGGGGAACAGTTTTTTGACCATAACTCTGTAAGTGTGGAACTGAGAAAAATTTTGTCAATAAACTTTTTGTAGAAAACAATTTAGTCAATGACTTTGATTTTTTACATTTTTACGTAGCGTTAATAACAAAAGAGTTTTAAGATAAAAACCAACTTAATTGCTACTTTGGAAAACAGTTTTTTGACCATTACTCCGTAATTGTGGGTCTGACAAATATTTTGTAACAACACTTTTTGTATAAAATATAATATTCTACAACTTTGGTAAATTACGTTTTTACGTAGCATTAATAACAAAAGAGTTGTAAGATGAAAACTTATTTGGCTGCCACCTTGGGGAAGTTTTTTGACCATAACTCTGTAACCGTGGAACTGAGAAAAATTTTGTCAATAAACTTTTTGTAGAAAACAATTTATTCTATGACTTTGATTTATTACATTTTTACGTAGCGTTAATAACAAAAGAGTTTTAAGATAAAAACCAACTTAATTGCTACTTTGGAAAACAGTTTTTTGACTATTACTCTGTAATTGTGGGTCTGACAAATATTTTGTAACAAAACTTTTTGTATAAAATATAATATTCTACAACTTTGGTAAGTAACGTTTTTACTTAGCATTAATAACTCTTTTTCTTAAAATTTAACTTTCATCAAATCAACTTTCCCTGAGAAGTTTTCAATTTTTTCGATATTCTCTGAAAAATTTCGATTTTCCTCTCAATTTTGAAGTTTCACTTGAAGTTTTTAAAGTTTCAAGCCGATTTCTCAAAATTTCGCCTATTTCTACAAATTTCTTTATTTTCCTTAATATTTGCATTTTTATGCAAATTTCAACCTTATAGAATCCAATTTTCCAAAAATTTTGACTAGATTCTTAGAGTTTGCTTTTTTTTTCGAAATCTTTATTTTATATCTCAAAATGTGATAATAAATATTTCTGAAAGTTTCGACGCTCTGCTTGAAGTTCGTCTTTTTATCGAAATCTTGACTTTTCCTCAAATAAGCCTTTTTCTTAAAATTTTTCTTACCATCAAAAATTCGAGATTTTAAAAATCATTTTTTTTTCGAAATTTTGTCATTTTTCCCAATACGTATTCATGTTGTTTCGAAATTCTGCTCTTTTATTTAATATTCTTTTCTCTTATGTATACTATTCATGTTGTTTCGAAATTTTGCCCTTTTTTTCAATACGTATTCATGTTGTTTCATAATTCTGCTATCTTTCTTAATATATTTTTTTTTTATATATTTCGACTTTTTTAAGTTACACTTTCCGGAAATTTCAAATTGCACCTATCTCAAAATTTTCCTTATTTATGACATTTCGATGTTTATCTCGAAATATTTTATGTTTGTGGAATTGTAGACTTTTTCCCCGAAATTCTCTAATTTTGATCGGAATGGAATATGGAATGTTAATAAAAAAGCAGCCATGTTGAGAAAATATTTTTGTATTCAGTGAAAAAAATTGAACTTCTTTACTGAAATTTAAATATGTTAACATTTAAATAAAAAAGTAAATATTTCGAAAAGAATATTTTTGGCAAATTGCGATATTTTTTGAAATTCGTTTTTTTTCACAAAATTTGACCTTCGAAGATTCTGTCTTTTTTCGATTTTTCGACATTTTCAAATTTTTCCAGAAGGAAATTTGATTTTCTAAAAATTTTGGCCTTTTCTCGAAATTATAACTCTTCTCTGAATTTTACTTTTTCCGCTCTTTCTTTCCTTTTCTTGGAAATTTGAATATTTTCTAGAAATGTCGATCATTTTCTCGAGATTTTGAAGTTTCACTTGAATATTTCAAGCCGATTTCTCAAAATTTCGCCCTATTTATACAAATTTCTTTATTTTCCTTAATATTTGGATTTTTATTAAAATTTCAACCTTATAGAATCCAATTTTCCAAAAATTTTGACTAGATTCTTAGAGTTTGCTTTTTTTTTCGAAATCTTTATTTTATATCTCAAAATGTGATACTAAATATTTCTGAAAGTTTCGACTCTCTGCTTGAAGTTCGTCTTTTTATCGAAATCTTGACTTTTCCTCAAATAAGCCTTTTTCTTAAAATTTTCTTTACCATCAAAAATTCGAGATTTTAAAAATCTTTTTTTTTTCGAAATTTTGTCATTTTTACCAATACGTATTCATGTTGTTTCGAAATTCTGCTATTTTATTTAATATTCTTTTCTCTTATGTATTTCGACTTTTTCAAATTCCACTTTCCGGAAATTTCAAATTGCGCCTATCTCAAAATTTTCCTTATTTTTGACATTTCGATGTTTATCTCGAAATATTTTATGTTTGTGGAATTGTAGACTTTTTTCCCGAAATTCTCTAATTTTGATCGGAATGGAATATGGAATGTTAATAAAAAAGCAGCCATGTTGAGAAAATATTTTTGTATTTAGTGAAAAAAATTGAATTTCTTTACCGAAATTTACATATTATGTTTATTTAAATATTAAGTTAACATTTAAATAAAAAAGTAAATATTTAGAAAAGAATATTTTTGCCAAATTGCGATTTTTTTTGAAATTCGACTTTTTTTTCACAAAATTTGACCTTCCTTCCTATTATGTTTATTTAAATATTATGTTAACATTTAAATAAAAAAGTAAATATTTCGAAAAGAATATTTTTGCCAAATTACAATTTTTTTTGAAATTCGAATTTTTTTTTCACAAAATTTGACCTTCGAAGATTTCGTCTTTTTTCGATTTTTCGACATTTTCAAATTTTTCCGGAAGGAAGTTTGATTTTTTGAAAATTTTGACCTTTTCTCGAAATTATAACTTTTTCTGAATTCTACTTTTTCCGTTCTTTCTTTCCTTTTCTTGGAAATTTGAATATTTTGAAGAAGTGTCGATCATTTTCTCAAGATTTTGACAGTATTTTTCGAAATTCATTTTTATTAATGTTCAGTTTTTTCTGATTTTTTTTAATTTGACTTTGTGGATTTCCACTTGTTATACAAATCTTGTCCT
Source organism: Dastarcus helophoroides (assembly GCA_028583605.1). Taxonomy (NCBI): domain Eukaryota; kingdom Metazoa; phylum Arthropoda; class Insecta; order Coleoptera; family Bothrideridae; genus Dastarcus; species Dastarcus helophoroides. The sequence goes on along the minus strand of CM053336.1, from coordinate 10,847,244 downwards.
CTGAAACCAAAAAATATAAAAAATACAACAAAAGTTGCTGTAACGCGTCCCCATAGTCAAGCTATCATTTTCGGAGAAATACAATATCTCATATTAGTATCTTTCTGAAGATGAAAGCTTGGCTATTGAAACGAGTTAGAGCAATTTCTGTTGTATTTTTTAATATTATTTTGGTTTCAGGGGACAAGATTTGTATATTAGTTTTGGAACATAACCAAGGACAAGTCTGTTCAACGAAAAAAAAAAAGATTTCCACTTGTTTCTCTAAATTCGTTTTATTCTCGGAACAGGATATGCTCCAAAATGCGAAGTTTTGTTTCTGGAAATTTCTACCTCCTCCAAATTTCGACTTTTTTTTAAAATTCGATTAATTTTTTTAAAATCGGAACAAAATATTAATAAAACGTCATAATTTCTAGAATAATATGTTTGGAATATTTCAGAAAAAAAGCTCTTCGATTATATTAAATTTAAATAAAGTAAAATTCTGAGGAAAATATTGTTGGTTATTTCAATTTTCTTCCAAATTTAATTTACGCAGGAAATTTTTCAAAGTTTGAAGTTTGACATTCGACATTTTTTTCAGTATTTTTTTCTTTGCCAATTCTGATATTCTTGAAAATTTAACTCTTCCCTCAAAATTTTGTTCTAACACAAATATTTCAATTTTCTCGCAAAATGTCAACTTAAAATTCATTTTTTTTTCTCCCTTTCGACCCCTTTGCGACTCTTTTGCAGAAATTTTCTGTTTTTTTTTCCAAAAATTTTAAATTGAAACTAGAATTATCGAAGTTAGAAGCAGTGGGTCCAATTTGGCAGTATTTATGACCAGAGAGGTACTTTATATTATTTTATGATATTGCGTCGAGTCACTTTGTTACAAAGCACACGTTTTTATCCCTGGAATCCCGTAGTGCGAGGGATAACTGTAACACAGATTGTTTCATGTTTCAGACTTAAGAAATTTTAAAATAATTTGTATTATGATATCGAAAATGATCGGGGTTTTATTTTTGGGTTGGTAACCTAATATTCTGAAGTGGGCACCAGATAATTCTGGGATGAACACGGCCCACCTGCCCCCACCCCTCTATATATGCTAATGGTAATGTAACAATAGAAAATAGTGCTACCATTTCTACAGAAAAAGTTTAAGTAATGAGCTATGAGACTATAAAAGGGTGCGTTTAAATTGGATACTTTATTTCGTACATTTTTCTCTAATATAAGTCAGACTATCCTGAGAGAAGCTATCCGAGACTTATCTAGCTGGGAGGAGATTGCTTCTCTTAGGATAGTTGACACTTATGTCAGAGAGAAAAAACATATTTTATGTCAGAAAGAGATGTACGGAATAAAGTGTCTAGTGTAAACGCACCGTTAGTCAAATATTATTGAAAAGATCGAACAACCTGAAGCGAGAGGCATTTTTGGAAATGTTTCTTATCTTGTGTGGATCTTAAAAGAACCTATAAGTTAGTCTGGAAGAAAAAAGTTGTCACTCACACAATAGAGACAAAAAAGAGCTGGAATAAGTTCTATCAAAGCCTAATTGAAAAAATAATGTAGAATATTTTCTGACTCTCAAAGACAATCTAAGATATCAAAGTAATAACATCCTATTTTCAGAAATATTCTCTTTGTGGACTAACTGATTGAAAAACCTTTAAATACAGTTTACAGTTGATAGAAAATTGCAGTCAAATTGAATACTTCTGATAGTATTACTTACAACAGATGCGTTTTATGGAGACCTAATTTAACGCAACATATTTCCAGATGTATAACGATTTCCCCATTTGGTTCAACAAAGCTTTCAGTCAAAGACAGATTACAATTAATCGCGCTGTCATCTTGCTGAAAATCACACAATATCTAACTTGTAATATACTGAGAGCTACCCTACCTTTTCATGATTATAGTATAAATATCCCGGAATATCAGTAACATTCCTCAAAGTTATGATTCGATTGTAAGGATACTTTATAAAGCAGTATCTGATATCAATTTGCGATGGCGTACACTTCAAAATAGGCACGACGCAATTATACTTAAGGGGCAGCTCCACAAAATGCTTCTTTGATCTCCACATGTACGTCATAAGTTTTGTCGTTACGTTTCTTATTTTGTTCGGCACAAGTTTGACCTAAAATTTCAATTTTTGTATCCCGATCTAACCAATTTCAAAAAAAATCACCTTAATGTGGATGCACGAATACGGCGGAACCATCTCTTCAACTGGAAAGAATTGGAATTCTTTCGGAGATGACGGTATGACTATTCGATCTGAAGATTGGGAAAACTTGACCCAAGTGACAGAATCAAACACGCCATCTCCTAAAATTTGCAATCGGAACTCGATAGGGACTTGCGATGTGTTATTTAAGACGACCTCCTTGATAGTTACGAATCCTATTCGACAAGAAATTATATTATGGGTGACCAAATGGTGAAATCGTGTTACCAAACGGAACGTTTCCAAAATTTAATTCTGAGGCTTCATAGCTGAGAAGTGGGCAAACGATATTACCGCTAAAATAAATCAAATACGATTGGGGCTTACATGGTTTTGTTGCAACTTACGTCAGTACAAAGTGTACAGTGTCGAATGATTCGGCCACTTTGAATTCGATTTTTTCAAAAAACTTTCCCTGTTGGGTCGAATGGAACTTAATGATGAATTTTCCATAGCAGTTTGGCTTAAGTACTTGTTTTTTGGGGGTGCAAGTTACACAACCGCCAAAATCAAGTTCGTTGTGTTTGTATATGATCGTGGCAGGTATACTGCCTGAAAATATACAATATCAATCAATCAAACATTTTCACTTGGCGATCAAATTACTTTCGTTCCTTGCAATCACTTCGTAGTCGTGTTCGGCACATAAAAAAATGTTACGAGCGTCGAGATAGGAGAAATTCAGAGATACAGTTGGTCCCATACCCATTCCTGTTAACTTCAAGGGAATTCTTTTTTCCAGTCCTGTTGATTCCAAAAACGCCATCGCTTTGTAACCTAAAGCCTTTTGTGGGCTAAAGGTTATTTGCACTGGTATGCTACAACCTGGTAGAATTTCCCCATTCTAAAAGAAATTGGTTCACTGATTTATTGCTGATTAAAATTCGAATTGATATGAAAGCAAAATGCGAATTAAAGATTACAGGGGGGCAAATATTATTCTATTATTTGTTCGTCGATCACTAAGTTTAAATCATAGACACCATTTGGAAAGGGTGGAGGTGATGAAATAAAAACGATGGCTATAATTTGGAAACACTAACATTTGTCAATAGAAAAAGTTGATAATTGACTCTTGTTCTTTGTTTTTACTTTAAAAATCCCCTATGAAGGTTTACGTTTCCTCTTTGTCTTAATTTTCTCATTTTTGGAAATTAATAGTTAAAAATAAACGGTGTTAACGCAAAAAACTGAACTATTATTTATGAGTTACCAGGTTTCTGCAATTGCCACTTTTTTTGCAATTCAAAATATAAGGTGTGGCAATGTTGGTTCGATTAGAACACAAAAACCACATTTTATTTAAACATTATATTAACTAGGAATAACCACAAAAATGGACTAACCACATTCAAGGCTCGAACTGAACTCCTCTCGTTGAATTTTTCTTCTCCACTTTTCCTAAAAGTGAGAGTTCTCTCGTCTTCTAGAAATAATGCTAATGGCTTTCGGGGTAAATACTTTTCTGAAAAGTCTAATGATATTTGTAAGAAAGATCGTAAAATCCCAAATGACAATTTCGAAAAGTCATTAGGACGTAATGATAATACTGTTTACGCCGATACATTATTCCTAGAAGGTACGCTGCAAAGGTAACAATTCTGACTTTTTTTTGGTAAAATTTTGAAGTCAAATACAAAACATCTAAAGATTACAATTTCGGTATCAAAATTTCGCTCAAATTGTAAACGTAAACTTAATGATTTATGATGCTTACCTCTGGTACAATTCGAAAGAACGGATTTTCGAACTTAAATTGTTCCGTACTGTCGAATTCTTTTATTTCGTCTTTGTATATCCTCTCCAATAGTATCTTATGAATAATTACATCGTTAACGTTTGGATTTTCATCTTGAATATTTCGTTTGCTTTCGTAGATTTTCATAAGTTCCATTTTTTCTTTAAGTTTCTTGGCAATCGACGAGTCTTCCTCGTCACTACTGAATTTCTTCCAACTGAACTGTATGCTAAACTTACTATTGTTCATCAATATCAATTCCTTGTTCCTCGTCAAATTAACCAGCAAGTCATCAAAGTATATCTCTTGCGTCGACAGATTGACCTCAGAAGCGTACGTTTCAGCTTCCAAACTGGTAGTTAACGTGATACCTTCGAAACAAAACTTCAGCGTACCTCTTATAAAGTCGCGTTTTGGATATTTGAAAAATATTTTAAATTTAATAGTTTCCCCAGCTCGCAATACACCAGCAGTTGGGCATAACCAGAAGGGCGTATCCGTGTACATGGTGAATTTGCAATCGGATTTACCGTAATTTCGGACGTAGACCGCTTTTTCTGACGTGGTTTTGACCACTGTTGTAGGCATAGCGATGTGATCTGGAAGTGTCAGAAGAGGTCGCCAACTTAAACCTGAAACGTGAATACGTAATTTAAAGAAAAATAGATTTCTCTATGCCAAAATAGTGACACTTTCCTCTCTCGTCAGAGACGCCCCTGGAAATACAAGACGTATTTCCAGGGGTGTCTTAGGGGCGTTATTATTTGAGATTTCTTTTGGACTGTCTAGAGACCGAATTCTCTATTTGTCTATAGATAGTCGCGCAATTGTGTCTACTGGTGTGCACTAGCCTTTAAGGTACTTTTGAGACTAAGAAGTATCTCAATTTCACAGTCTTCAATCGTGAAACACTTGACAAGGACTAGATCATTGAACTAAATACTGTGGCTTATGATTAAGTCCATGGAAGGTTTTATTCATTTACCACAACGGCAATCAAACAAATAACCACGCGATACGTATTTCGCCAGCAGAACTAGTATTTTCATAATCTTAATTGAAAAGCAAATGAAGCATCGACATCATCTGTATCGATACTGCCTGATTGCCTCTTTAATTGTCGATGTAGTAAAGAGGTAAAATCCTCCCTGGACTTGGCAGGTCTTGACGAAAAAAAAACAAACTATAACCTATTATGGGAACTACAACGCTTAAATCTCCGGTTGAAAAAATCAGCTGTGAGTAAAAATCCTTTAATTCGTTGGGGAAAAACGTCAGAGTCATTTTGTAGAAAACTCCGGGGGCTAACTTTGCATGTATGCTACCAGTTGGGTGTGATAGCTGAAAAACTGGAAGCAGATCCTCGTTTATGTCCACGTGAGTTGGCACCTGATAAATTATGATTTTTGGAAATTGAATAATGCTAAAGAACCTTTCTTACAGGTTTTAAGTGCATCAGATTTAGAGTTGCCGTGTATTTGGTGTTGTATTCGAAGTTCTGGAATACCAAAACCTTGGGCAGAACAAACAGACCTCCACTTTGTCCTGTTTTGTGGGCGCGCAGTATATCGTTGAGTTGAGCCAGTCGCTCTTCCACTGACATGCTCATTTCTTGCGTGTAGAGAGCTGGTTTTATCTACAAGAAGTTTATTTGGTTATATTTATTCTCAAGTAAAATTTTTTTCTCTTCACTATAATGGTAAATTTTTGTTATTTTTTGATAAAAATCGAAGTTTTGTAATAAAGCAAGAAGTATGATGTTTTATATATTATGTGAGTGTGGTGGTATATGATGTGTGGTGTTTTATTTAAAAATTTCTGGATGTATTCAGCCAAATTGTTTAGCTAAACTTCATGCTAGAAAATTGTATAAATGATATGCAATGAAAAATCTCAAAAATCAAAGGGAGCGAAAAGTTGGATTGTGTTATCGTTATCTTCTATAAATATTTTCCTTTTTTATTTAAATTAGCATCAGCACTGATTTTGTTGGCAAGGATTGTCAGATTTTCGTACATGAAAATTGGAAAAAGCACAAAGCAAATACGCGAATTATTAGCTTCATGCCAAGGGCATGTCTGTTCTGATTATCTTCTACAAAAATCTTTTGGAGACACCTGGAGGAACACATCTAAAAATGTTGGTCATGAAAGGATGTTTCTTTCTGTTTTTGGTCATTCGGTCTTTTCGTTGCAGTTTTAAAAGTATAAAAGCTCACCTCTTTTATCTCATAATCCACTCCCATAAGTAAGGGAAAGATATTCGTAATGTTAATTCTATTTTCTTCCATTAAATACAGTTTCTCCATATTTATGCAGATTAGGAAATAATACCCCTTTAAAGTGTCAACTTGACAGATTGAAATCACTTCACCAGGCTCCTACATATTCGTAATGTTTATTATATGTCAGTCCAAAACCAACATTTTACTAGATCACACATTTTTTATCTTCGAGGCAAAATTAGGTTGCTTTAGAACCTAATTTTTAAGTTTTTGAGATCGCATGCCTACAGGTATACCCCTGAAAAAAACAAAATTATCAAGATAAAAAAATTCATAATAAAATCACCGACCAATAAGAGTACAAAGAAAAATCACTGTTTGTTTAATTTTTTTTGCAACTGAATTTGAATTATATGAAGAGTTCCACCTTGCATGTTATTCAGAAGGAATCTGCTGATCATGATGTAATTTGGCTGAAAATCTGCTCCAAAAACGAAGTAATATTCATTTCTTCACTTTATTTGTCTCCAAACGATCCCTCATACAGACAGCTCTTTTCTTATCTCTCCGTAACCTTTGATTATCTACAGACGAATTATCCAAAGCTGAGGTTGTCTTTCTCGGTGACTTCAACGTACACAACATCCCGACGAACTGACGGCGCGGGAAGTGGGCAGAGGCTTTCGCCATCACTTGTGGACTATCGCAATTAGTTGAGGAACCCACAAGAATTCCTGATATAGATACGCATCAACCTAATCTACTCGACATTTTCCTTACAAATTTACCAAATTCGTATAAAATCTCTGTGATATCACCGCTTGGAAATTAGGATCACAAGCTTGTAGCAGCCTCTCGCTCGCTTCATATACCACGAAAACAGACACAGTCCCGTAGGGTTTGGCACTTTAACTCTGCAAACTGGGACAAACTGCATCTTTTCCATGGCAGGAAGTCTGCCTTAACTCAGACAACCCTTCCTTAGTCGCCGAATCCATCACGGAAACTATCCTGATTGGTATGGAATGCTCAATTCCCCACTCCCAAAAGAAGTCTGCCTCCAGTAAATCTTGATTCAGTAAAAAATGGGCTCGGGCTGTCTCCTGCAAAAATCGCACATATCGTCGTTGACGAAATAATCCCTCAGTCGAGACTCCGACCATATTTGTAGATGCACGAAATTCTTGTAAACAGGTTATTGACGAGGCAAAAGGTGATTTCGATCGTAAAATGTGCCAGAGGCTTACCAACTGTCCGAATGGTTCCAGGTTCTTTTGGGGATTTGCAGTCGATTGAAAATAATTTGACACCTTCAATCCACCTTTACTCAATGAAAATAGCAATATTGCTAGTACCTCCAAGGAAAAGGCTGACATGTTAGCCTTAATGGTTGCTGAAAATTCCAATCTTGATTCTCGAAACGCAGAACCTCCTATTCTTCCTAAGGTTGGCACATTGATGCGGCTGAAGTTGTTTTCAGACAACGCACAATCAGGAAGATTCTCTTTGAGCTGGCGACACCTCGAAAGCTTCTGGCCTTGATGGTATTCCCGCTATTGTTCTTAAGAAGTGCGCCCCAGAATTGACTCCTATCCTAAGCAAATTGTTCACACTCTCTTACAAACAAAGGTGTATTCCCTAACGTCTGGAAATCTGCTAGGGTGCAGCCTGTCCCTAAAAAGAGAAAAAGGAATCTGGCTAACAACTATCGCCCTATATTTTTGTTACCCTTTATATCTAAAGTGATGGAAAAGTTTATCAATATCGAGATTCTCAAATATCTGGAGGAAAATAGGGTCATCTCCGACAGGCAATACGGTTTTAGATAACAACGTTCCACTGGCGATCTACTGGCATATGTTATTCATATCTGTAACTCACCTGCGGAAAAACATGGTGAGGCTAGGATTATGGCATTGAATATCTCAAAGGCTTTGGACAGAGTCTGGCACCGATCTCTTCTCGCCAAATTAACATCTTATAGTCTTCTTCCTAGACTCTGTCTTTTGATAACCAATTTTCTTGCTGACAAATCTTTCAGGTGGTCGTCGATCTCATCCGAGACATTTGCGATTAACGCAGGGATGCCTCAGGGGCCTGTTCTGTTTCCTATTCTATTTTTGTTACACATAAATGGTCTCTTAGCTTTAACTTCCAATCCTAAGACAGCTATGCAGATGTTAGTAGCCGTGTATCATCTTTTTTCTCCGACAAACCATTATCTATCGCTGCTTCAGATCGACCAAGGAAACAGCAGATACAGACGATTAATCGAGATCTCAAGATTATTCTGAAATTGGGTAAGAACAATTTGGTCAACTTCAATGCTTCAAGAACTGAGGCCGCGGTTTTCTCTAAGAAAACATCAAGGGATAATGCAACAAACATACTAATGGACGGTAAAATCCTTCCGATGGGATCTAATCTATCTATCCTAGGAGTGAATGCGAGCACTAACTTCTCTTTGGACGATCATGTGCGCGCCATTGCCAAATCCACCTCTTAGAAGCTAAGCTTTCTTTTTAGAGCTAAAAAGTACTTCACATCTCATCAGCTATTAACACTATACAAAGCTAAAGTTAGGCCACCACTAGCCACTACTGTCCTCATGTTTGGAGTTCAGCCCCAAAACACACTTTAGCTCTCTTGGATACAATTCAAAGAAGAGCGATTGGCGTAATTGATGACGAGAGTCTGACGACCGATTCTCTCGAAACACTAGAGCACAGGCGTGTGATTGGTGACTTGTCTCTTTTCTACATCATCATGGAAGATGCTTGAAGGAACTAATAAGATTAAGTCCCCCAAGGGCAAGATTCTTGAGGCGCACTAGACAGTCGGAGACAGCAAATTCCTGTGCGGTCCAGCTTGACACAGTGAGGACATCTGTCTACGGAGACTCTTTTTTCTATAGAACATCCAAGTTATAGAACTTGTTACCGAAAGTAATTCTCCCCAAAAATTACAACCTATCCTTGTTTAAGAAGGCGGTTCATCGCCATCTATCCTTGTTTTCGCATCCTACTCGCAGTGCTTTGAAAGCATAATGAGGTTACCCTTTGTGAGTGTATTAAACTTAAAAAAAAATCTCCCCTTTAATAGTCACAGATATTGAGTTCAAAGAAAGTTCACTTCTTTACAATCTCAACAGTCCTGCTGACGAAACGTAATTCGCAAGCAGAAGTGGCATTCTCAAAAGTACTAATCAAATTTATTTAAAAATTAAATTAAATTAATAAAACTAATCAGATTAATTAAATAGTAAAATAAGCATCGAGTCAGTCGATATTCAATTCAATACTGCTCATAAACCATAGTGTTTAGTTCACTGCTTTACAGGAATGAAAAGATATAAAAAAATCCCCAAATTTAAGGTAATATTCGAAAGAATGTAACTAGCAGAAAAATAGTCACAGAAAAAGAATAAATAAAGCAAATTAAAGCACACAGCTTACAAATCTTGACTTCAACATTTCTTACGTAAGCAGTTTTTAAACGATCATAAGAAAGTTGTCCCCTGAAACCAGGAAACCATCTCTCTGAAGATGATAGCTTGGCTGTCGAAACGCGTTAAAGCAACCTTTGTTGTGTTTTTAATCTTTCTTGGTTTCAGGGGACAAGTTTTAAGAAACCCATCGGAAAAAATTCCAAAAATTTGCTTGTCTTTAACAATGTCCACAAATTTCAATAAATTCCTCCGGTGATAGCATCTCAATTTTACTTTTTTTAACGTCGAATTATTTTAGAAAATAGAGAAATTGTAGCGGTCTAATCAAAATTGCGAGAAAAAGATGAATACTGAGGAAAAGTCAAATTTTCCAAAAACACAAAATATCGAGTTTTCAAATAAAAGTTTAGTTTGGGATAAAAAATAACTCGGATATATATTAATAAAACTGAAGCGTGTAAGTGTCTCTCTCTATCTGGACTTATCTCGGAAAATACTAAATCTATTTTAATGAAACTTCTACTAAAATGTAGAGTATTTTTAGGGATACCTTTTAGGCTATTTTTATCCCAGTAAAAGTCACCTTTCGTTTCCAAGAATTTAACTGTGCTAACAATTTTATTGAGATTGTAATACGGAACATATAAAAGAAACTAATTAGCAATGATGGCTAATATATTTTGCGCCCCACCTACAATTCTAGCGGGTACTACAATAAGGAATACGAACCTTTGAATCTATTATTTTATTACTGTCAAATGAAATTTTGAAATATGACGTTACTGGGCCTTACGCAGTCACAAAGTCGGGTGGGTGAATTAGTTTCAACCATAAGGTTAACATTTTGAAAATATGAGGAATTTTAAGATAAAATTGTAATTGAAGTACAGAACTTGTCACCTGAAACCAAGAAAGATTAAAAAACACAACAAACTGTGTTTTTTTAATTTTTCTTGGTTTCGGGGGACAAGTTCTGTATTTCAATTTTTGAAGATAACCAAGGACCAGTCCGTTCCAACAAAAAATAAAATTGTAATGTCAAAAAAAATTGACGAATTTTTATAAAATCTCATAACATCAATAAAAGGCCCAAACTTAAAAAAAAAAGTGAAATTTTGGACAGAAAATCAAATTTGGAGAATATTCTTAATTTTGGTGGAACGGACCGGTCCTTGGTTATCTTCAAAAATTGAAATACAAATCTTGTCCCCTGAAACGAAGAAAAAATTAAAAACACAACAGAGGTTGCTCTTAGAGTTCTTAGAGTAACGTTTGTTGTGTTTTTTAATCTTTCTTGGTTTCAGGGGATAAGTTCTGTATTTCAATTTTTGAAGATAACCAAGGATCAGTCCGTTCCACCAAAAAATAAAATTGTAATGTCAAAAACAATTGACGAATTTTTATAAAATCTCACATCAATAGAAGGCCCAAACTTAAAAAAAAAACATTGAAATACAAATCTTGTCCCTTGAAACGAAGAAAGAATTAAGAACTCAACAGAGGTTGCTCTTAGAACTCTTAGAGTAACGTTTGTTGTGTTTTTTAATCTTTCTTGGTTTCAGGGGACAAGTTCTGTATTTCAATTTTTGAAGATAACCAAGGACCAGTCCGTTCCACCAAAAAATAAAATTGTAATGTCAAAAAAAATTGACGAATTTTTATAAAATCTCACATCAATAAAAGGCCCAAACTTAAAAAAAAAACAGTGAAATTTTGAACAGAAAATCAAATTTGGAGAATATTCTTAATTTTGGTGGAACAGACCGTCCTTGGTTATCTTCAAAAATTAAAATACAAATATTGTCCCCTGAAACGAAGAAAGAATTAAAAACACAACAGAGGTTGCTCTTAGAGCTCTTAGAGTAACGTTTGTTGTGTTTTTTAATCTTTCTTGGTTTCAGGGGACAAGTTCTGTATTTCAATTTTTGAAGATAACCAAGGACCAGTCCGTTCCACCAAATAATAAAATTGTAATGTCAAAAAAATTGACGAATTTTTATAAAATCTCACAACAACAATAAAAGGCCCAAACTTAAAAAAAAACAGTGAAATTTTGAACAGAAAATCAAATTTGGAGAATATTCTTAATTTTGGTGGAACGGACTGGTCCTTGGTTATCTTCAAAAATTGAAATACAAATCTTGTCCCCTGAAACGAAGAAAGAATTAAAAACACAACAGAGGTTGCTCTTAGAGCTCTTAGAGTAACGTTTGTTGTGTTTTTTAATCTTTCTTGGTTTCAGGGGACAAGTTCTGTATTTCAATTTTTGAAGATAACCAAGGACCAGTCCGTTCCACCAAAAAATAAAATTGTAATGTCAAAAAAAATCACGAATTTGTATAAAATCACACAACATCAATTAAAAGCCCAAATTTAAAAAAAAACAGCGCCATTTTGAACAGAAAATCAAATTTGGAGAATATTCTTAATTTTGGTAGAACCAACTGGTCATTGGTTATCTTCAAAAATTGAAATACAAATCTTGTCCCCTGAAACGAAGAAAGAAATAAAAACACAACAGAGATTGCTGTAACGCGTTTCGATAGCCAAGCTGTCATCTTCAGACAGATACTTTCTTGGTTTCAGGGGATAAGATTTGTATTTCAATTTTTGAAGATAACCAATGACCAGTTGGTTCTACCAAAATTAAGAATATTCTCCAAATTTGATTTTCTGCTCAAAATGGCGCTGTTTTTTTTTAAGTTTGGGCTTTTAATTGATGTTGTGTGATTTTATACATCATTCAATTAACCTTAATTTACCTTTTATATTGAAAAAAATAAGTTTTGTTAAAAATAGTGTATTGAGGACTTTTTTTTTGTTATTGTCAAAAATTTCAATTTTAAAATTACCTTACTAATTCATTACTAATCCAAAGAAAAAGGTCAACGACTTTTTAAGAAAAAAAACTTCAATTTCTTATATGTTTGGACATTTCGGAGTAAAAATATCCCGTTTGAAGTAGAAAGTAGACAGAAAAAAATTCATAATCTCTAAATAATTATTTTTTTGAAATAACGAATTTAAATAGAACAAGTAGATTTTTGTAATTAAAATTGTTTTATCGAAGTTTTGAATTTTTTAAACAAATTTAAATTTTTTCACCCTTCTGACCTTATTTTTCAAAATTTTAAAAATTCGCATCTTATGGTTGAAAATGTGTCTTTTTACGCGAAATTTTAACTTTTTTGCAAGTCTGACTGTTCTTAAACTCGATTTTTTAAAAACATTTCACTTCTTTTTGAAAATTTGAATTTTTTGCAAGTTGCGATTCTCGAAAACATTGACTCGCTTGAAATGTCTGCTTTTTTAATTTGACAAAATTTAGGCATCTGCTCAAAATTTGACTTTGTGAAAATGACGAATTTTTAAAAGAATCTGACGTCCGATTTTTATTGAAAAAAATTTCGAATTTTCGATGTTCCATTATTTTAATTTCCATTTTTTTCCAAATTTTAACTTATTTTGTAAATTTCAATCTTCATTCATTTGACCTCTGTTTGAGAATTTACCTTTTTGTAATTTTTTAAAAAATTTGACTCAAAGTATGATTTTTGTTTAAAATTCTGACATTTTCCAAAATTTTGAATTTTCTGTAAACCTCTGCTTTTTTAAAAAATGTCCACTTTGTTTGAACTTTTGACTATTTCTCAAAGTTTTGATTTTTTGTAAACGTCTACTTTTTTTAAATTTCTAATTTTTTTCGAAGTTTTAACTTTTATATAGTAAATTGGGCTTTTATTAATATTTAAATATTAATTTTTAATATTCAATTCTTTGGAAAATTAGATTATTTTCCAAAATTTCGAATTTTGTAATTTTCTAACTTTTTCTCAGAATTTCGCTTTTTTCAAAATTGTTGAACCTTCATCATCAAAGTTTGACTTTTTTTTCAAAGTTATGACTTTTTTCTTAGAAGAACCGTACAGTTGCAAACATATGTACGTCTTTTAATCTTTAATATAGATTTTCAATAACGCGAAATCTTGATAACTAGAACTTTTTTTCTGACAAGTCATGGTTTGGATTATCAAAGTTCGACTGTATTTAAAAAAGTTGGCTATTGAAAAAAATTACCAAATAGTTTTGTTGAAAGATCCAAATATCGGAAGAAAGGGACAAATTTTAGAAACAAATCGAAACTTCCAGTACGTCGAATTTAAAAAATTCAGCTTTTCGAAAAAAAGCCAAATTTGAGGAAGAATGGCGGAGATAAAATTAAAGTATATTTAGAAAAAAAGTTAGAAAAGTCGAGATTTCGCAAAGAAAGGCAAATTTTGTGCAAAAAGTCTAATTTTGAGAATAGTGAACATCTCAAATAAAAAACGAATTTTGTGAAAAAGTCGAAATTTCGAAAGGGGTTTAAATTCCAAGAAAATAATTACTTTATAAAATCAGTTACTAGTTTTATTAAAACATTCTCGGAGTTGGAGGTTTGGGGATATTAAAATATTTAAATAAATTGTAATTTGACATGACTTGAGGTGATTCTGATAAACGTGTGTCAAATTTTTTTCAGAAATTCGTCAATAATTCCCATTAAAGTTCGACTGTATTTAAAAAGTAGGATATTGAAAAAAATAGCCAAATCGTTTTGTTGAAAGATTCTAATATCGGGAGAAAGGGACAAATTTGAGGAACAAATCAAAACATCCAGAACGTCGAATTTAAAAAATCCAGCTTTTCGAAAAAAATCAAATTTGGGGAAGAATGGCGGAGATAAAATTAAAGTACATTTAAAAAAAAGTTAGAAAAGTCGAGATTTCGCCAAGGAAGGCAAATTTTGTGCAAAAAGACTAATTTTGAGAATAGTGAACATCTCAAATAAAAAACGAATTTTGTGAAAAGTCGAAATTTCGAAAGGGGTTTAAATTCCAAGAAAATAATTACTTTATAAAATCAGTTGCTTGTTTTATTAAAACATTCTCTGAGTTAGAGGTTTGGGGATATTAAAATATTTAAATAATTTGTAAATTGACATCACTTGAGGTGATTCTGATAAACTGGTGTCAAATTTTTTTCAGAAATTTGTCAATAATTCCCATTAGTTATCAAAATTCGACTGTATTTAAAAAGGTAGGATATTGAAAAAAATATCTAAATCGTTTTGTTGAAAGATCAAAATGTCAAGAGAAAGGGACAAATTTTAGAAACAAATCGAGACTTCCAGAACGTCGAATTTAAAAATCCAGGTTTTTGGAAAAAAACCCAAATTTGAGGAAGAATGGTGGAGATAAAATTAAAGTTCATTTAAAAAAAAGTTAGAAAAGTCGAGGTTTCGCAAAGAAAGGCAAAATTTGTGCAAAACGTCTAATTTTGAAAATAGTGAACATCTCAAATAAAAAACGAATTGTGTGAAAAAGTCGAAATTTCGAAAGGGGTTTAAATTCCAAGAAGATAATTACTTTATAAAATCAGTTACTACTTTTATTAAAACATTCTCGGAGTTGGAGGTCTGGGGATATTAAAATATTTAAATAAATGTAATTTGGCATGACTTGAGGTGATTCTGATAAACGTGTGTCAAATTTTTTTCAGAAATTTGTCAATAATTCCCATTAGTTATTAAAGTTCGACTGTTTTTAAAAAAGTAGGATAATGAAAAAAATTGCCAATTCGTTTTGTTGAAAGATCCAAAAATCGAGAAAAAGGGAAAAATTTGAGAAACAAATCGAGACTTCCAGAACGTCGAATTTAAAAAATCCAGCTTTTCGAAAAAAGGCAAATTTGGGGAAGAATTGCGGAGATAAAATTAAAGTATATTTAGAAAAAAAGTTAGCAAAGTCGAGATTTCGCAAAAAAAGGCAAATTTTGTGCAAAAAGTCTAATTTTGAGAATAGTGGACATCTCAAATTAAAAACGAATTTTGTGAAAAAGTCGAAATTTCGAAAGGGGTTTAAATTCCAAGAAAATAATTACTTTATAAAATCAGTTACTAGTTTTATTAAAACATTCTCGGAGTTGGAGGTTTGGGGATATTAAAATATTTAAATAAATGTAATTTGGCATGACTTGAGGTGATTCTGATAAACGGGTGTTAAATTTTTTTCAGAAATTTGTCAATAATTCCCATTAGTTATCAAAGTTCGACTGTATTTAAAAAAGTAGGATATTGAAAAAAATAGCCCAAATCGTTTTGTTGAAAGATCCAAATATCAAGAGACAGGAAGAAATTTGAGAAACAAATCGAGACTTTTAGAACGTCGAATTTAAAAAATCCAGCTTTTCGAAAAAAGTCAAATTTGGGGAAGAATGGCGGAGAAAAAATTAAAGTACATTTAAAAAAAAGTTAGAAAAGTTGAGATTTTGCCAAGGAAGGCAAATTTTGTGCAAAAAGTCTAATTTTGAGAATAGTGAACATCTCAAATAAAAAACGAATTTTGTGAAAAGTTGAAATTTCGAAAGGGGTTTAAATTCCAAGAAAATAAGTACTTTATAAAATCACTTACTAGTTTTATTAAAACATTCTCGGAGTTGGAGGTTTGGGGATATTAAAATATTGAAATAAATGTAATTTGGCATGACTTGAGGTGATTCTGATAAACGTGTGTCAAATTTTTTTCAGAAATTTGTCAATAATTTCCATTAGTTATCAAAGTTCGACTGTATTTAAAAAAGAAAAAAAAGAAAAAGTAAAATTTGAGGAAGAATGGCGGAGATAAAATTAAAATACATTTAGAAAAAAGTTATAAAAGTCGAAATTTCGCATAGAAAGGCAAATTTTGTGCAAAAAGTCTAATTTTGAGAATAAAGACCATCTCAAATAAAAAACGAGTTTTGTGAAAAAGTCGAAATTTCGAAAAGGATTTAAATTCCAAGGAAATAATTACTTTTTAAAATCAGTTACTAGTTTTATTAAAACATTCTCGGAGTTGGAGGTTGGAGGATATTAAAATATTTAAATAAATGTAATTTGGCTGACTCGAGGTGATTGTAAAGACCGTATGTCGAATTTTTGTTCAGAAATTTGTCAATAATTCTCATTTATTTAAAAAGTTCAAATATTTACCTAGATTTTGTAGAATTACTTTGCAAAATATGTTATAAAATTTTGGTGGAACGGACTGGTGCTTGGTTATCTTCAAAAATTGAAATACAAATCTTGTCCCCTGAAACCAAGAGGGATACTCTCTGAAGATGATAGCTTGGCTATCGAAACGCGTTAGAGCAACCTTTGTTGTGTTTTTAATGTTTCTTGGTTTCAGGGGACAAGATTTGCAATTCAATTTTCAAAATTTGGACTATGATTTCACAATTTCGATTTCAATGTTATAAAATATCTCGTCCTTTTGATATTGCAGAATAAATGATAACAAATCATGCATCTTTAGGGAAGAAATCCATTGTAAGAGCATTTATATTATTATGATATTCTTATTACCAAATGACCTAAAGGAGGCAAAATATTTTCTATAGAAACAGGCACCACTTGTTTATGATAGTTATATGTGCTCAAGAACCCAAGGGTCGTATTTGGGAAAGAGGATTTATGATGTTTGACAGTCCAATAGATTTGTTTTGTACACAAGTCTATATTCCTTCTTTTTTCGAACCGAATCGTACCGAATTTTACCTAATTTGGTCATAAAGCGTAAAATAGTTCTATTGTTGAGCATCCGTCCTAAAATTTTATATATTGGGTAATCGTTATATTTTACGGTCCAAGTTTAATATTTTGCACAGGACCCTACAGTTGTGGCACTAGTCCCAAACAGTATGTAAGATTTCTTTGAGTACAGCGCTGGATTTGCAACAAATACGGTAACTAAAACGTAAAGACATTTAGCTATCATCAAGCAACCACAAGCAGCGACTATGATTTAGTAGAGCGTGCAAAGAAAAGAGAAAGCATTCTGGTTATAATCGCATAAACACCTTGTACACATGACCAACGAGCAGAAATTTTCCAACTACTGAACAAGACCCCTTAACTTCAACATCGCATGACGTTCAATGTGCAGAAGACTAGCAGGTATGGAGTTCGAAATTTTGGCAGCGGAAAAATTTTACTATTGGATATTGATACTTTGATTAATTTAATATAACTCTAAGGACGACGTATTTTAGAATACATATGTAACAAGTTACAGTAATCTTTCTGATTTTTTTATTTTTTGTAACTTAGTTAATGTCCTGGTACCTTCTAAATCATTTCATAATTTCCTTTCATTATACTGTTTTTAATGTGATCCTTGATACTCTTATTGATGGATCTATCCGTTTGACCCACATATACATATCTTCAGTCAACTTTTACATTTCGGTTGTGCAAATTTATGGCGTTGTCAATAATATATTTTGCCTAAAAAAAGCGTCCCAAATTATTTTTGATAAAAAGGTAGTTTTTGGTTTTTTGCAGCTTTTTCTATTTCGCTCTTTACGAGGACGAACCAAAGGTCAAACGGTTATAACAATATTAAATCGTTGATGATTTACATCCATCTTTCTGCATTAAGGTGCTCGAGCTAATTAATAAACAGAAAGTATCAACATAAAGGAACAAAATGTGTACCAAACAATTAGCATCGTAATCATGTGCGAGTTCTAAGCGTAGTGTAATATTCTTGTCATGCTAACTGACCGCGGTCTCAGTTCATGACTTAAGGATAATTACAGTTAAATATTTTCGCTTTCTAATGTCAGAATTAAAAGCAAATTTTAGGTTAGCAAACGCGGAGCATCTGGTGTGTGTCATAAAACGATTTAGCGCCCTTGTTATCGAACTCGTTTTCTTTAATGTCAAGGTCGGAGGAATTTTTTGGGACCCACTTTATTTATTGTGCACTTTTCTAAATTATTCGTCTTTTGTTTGAGCGGAGCAAACGAATGTAAACAAGTAGAAAAGTTGCTTTATGACACTTGACCCAGAGAAGATGCCATAAATCAAAACGTAACTGCTGGCTATTCCACGAACGATCTTCGACAATATTACGAAGCTATGACATGTTTTGTGAGATATCCCTTATTCCTTGAGATGTATCTATCTTCTGCCTCATCTTTCGAATGTTTTAATTACTTACTTTGTATTAAAATTAAATTAAATTAAAGCAATCGATCGTGGTGGAAGTCTGCAATTTCAAAAATTACAGGCATCTTTAATTTACATTTTGAAGACTTTTTTGTCTTTCTCTGCTTCCACTCACCTGGAAAAAGTAAGTTTTGAGTAATAACCAAATTTAACGACTACATATAGAAGATCCAGGAGAGAATTTACTTGCTTACTAATAAGCATAATTTAGGTTTGTATCAGATCAACTAAAAGTAATAGTAAACAGTAATTTCAATGGCTCCAAAGCATTCAACAAAAACTGGTTCCCAACTGAATAAGTATTATAATCTAATTACAGATAAGGTACGGATAGAGTCGGTGGTTGTGTATTTAGCATGACTTTGCCTAAAGCGGCATGAATTGCGGAAGTGGGCGACTAGGTCAGTAGGTCGAGGCGCCTAGCAGATGTCGACTTGGTGCTTGATGGACGCTATTCACACAAGCCTTCCCATTAATTAGTTCGTCTTCTTCATGATCTTCATCGAAGCACCGTGGCGTTTAACCTTGATGAGAAACATCAGTTCACGATCTTCAACCTTCGACATTAAAACAATCACGAATATTTCATTGCTGGTGTACGTAGTCACAACTTCGAAAATCCCTCAGATTCCAACAGAAATTGGTACTTTAGGAACATGTTTAAATGAAACTTTGTTCCTTTTACACTAACAAAGTAATCATGTGAAGTTTTAGCAAAATCCACATTTACAAATGTCACATTTATTTTCCAACAATCGAAGCAACAAATTTTGAAAATGCTAGTTTCGCTGGTGGAGTACTTAGCTCAATGCGGTTGCTCAAATCTGGTTAATACGCTCATATTTTCTTGTAATGTCTTCTCGTTTACAATGTCTCTTGCAGTGACATATTAAGCTACCAAGGGGCTTGTAGCCTGCAGCAAATAAAACAGAAGGCCTTTTGCTTCAACTATTATAATGTTAATGTTTGTCTCATTGTGTTCATTAACTCATTTTTAATGCGCTTTAACGCTTTAATGTAGAAAAAAATAACGTTCTCTGTTAAAATTGTTGATCATCATACTTAACTAAATACGTAACGCTATTTGCTATTTTTGGGAATCATGATCCTATGGAATTTTTTGGTCGTTGTTTATAAAATTGAAGTTCCCAAGTTCCAGTAGTAACAATCAACTCTGTTTTTGACTGTCTATGACAATAGCCGACCATATACTAGCGGATTACTCGACAAATTGGATATGGCACATATCCAATCAACGGAATTAACTTTGCGTTAATGGATAGGGCCGAGCCACAGACTAATCGGCGGACTTTGTCTTGCACAAACTAAATATGTCAGTTAGTGGCTGCTAAAGGTATTGGTTCCTTCTGACTTTGACGTATTTCATTCAAAAATGTCAGATAACAGCAGCAAAATCTCGGGGGTATGCAAATATACGGCGAGCCGAGTCCAATTCGTACAAAATTGACGAATATTAGCCCACTAACCTGAAGTTTTTAACTGACAGGTTTAATTGGAGGTTATAATGTGTAAAGATATGTACGTTAGTGGAAAGCATCATATTTGGTATGTAACGGGCCAAGTGCCCAGATATATCTTTACGGATTAAATCTGCAGATCAGATTCCTTCGTGTATAACCGACTATTGTTTGGTTAAGAACTGACCATTAATAAAAAATCGTAAATTTCTGATTTTTATTTCAACATTTCGACTTCAATTTCAAAATTGCTACTGTTATGTTAAGAAAATTTCAAACGTTTTCTATGACTTTTAATTTTTTCTCTGAATTTGATTTCGAAAATTTTACCCTTTTTTCTACCCTTTCAATTTTGATCACGACAAGAATATAATTTTGTTATTTTGTAAATTCCATTTCTTTTTTGGAAATTTGAATTTTTGTATGCGGCTTTTTTTCTAGGGATTTTGATTTTTTTTTGGAAATTTCATTTCAAATTGTAAAGTCGATACATTCCGATTTTCTCTGAAACTTCCGATTTTTTTAAATTGTTTGTTTAAATTGGGCTTTCTATTATTAATCCTTAAAAATTCGTCTTTAAATTTAATCTAATCTTTCTTTATAAATTTCAATTTTTGTCTCCAAAGTTCTTTATATTTAAGCTCAGAATTTTAAGAAGAAACCAAACATTTTAAAAAAATTCTCAAGGAAAATACCGGGGATTTTTTTTTTAGTTGGGAGGTGACCTTTATATGGAACACTACTTATTATAAAGGCAAACTGATTTTGTCGCTGGGGGTAATCGAAGCTAAACTATCTTTTAAAAATATTTTGAATTTTCGCCCAATTCCGATTATACTGAAAGTAGACATCAACTTTCTTATTTTAAATAACAACCCCCAAATTTTATATCTTATTTGGATTTTACGTAAAAAAGATAATGTGAGTTTATGTATACATGTTTATTGCTACCTTTGATAGTTTTAAAGATATTTCAATTTTTTGAAAAAAAAAATGACAGAAAAGAGGATTATTTTGACTGCTTGTATCTTTTTTATTATTTGCAGTAAAAACATGAAATTTGCATTGAAGTCACGAAATATTAAAAAGACTATAACAACGTAATCAGATTTTACATTTATTATACAGGGTGATGGACATTTTATAATCTTTGCTGCTTTTGTTTTATTCAAAAAAACTGTTTTTTTAAATAACTCTGTTTTTTTAAATGGGAACTATATGTTTTTTAATTATTTTTGGATTCTTCACATAAAAGGAAGAACAAGTTCTATTACTTATTTTTTAAAATTGTGTGCCGTTACAGAGGTATTTTACATAAATCTCAAAATAAAGAGAATCAAACATGTCTTTTTTGTTCAAGTAGGAAATTAACTGTAGGCAAAAAAGCCTAAAGAATTAGTCATAATAAATAAAAGGAAAAAAATTGATAAAAAAATTACAT